>CM040402.1:88332894-88652894 GCA_022702515.1 Ilyophis sp. 1 JC-2022 | reverse complement strand
TATGTTGTTTTTCACAGATGGAGAAACAGATCATTTTGGGAGGGCAAACTAAACCTGCCAGAAGTCTTGTTTTGGAAAGAAATTCCATATAAGTAATGAAATTGGAACAATTTTTAAAAAAAGTCAAAGTAGAAGAAAAAGCATCTATTTGTATGTAAAAATGAGAGTCAGAGAAAAGAGGCATGTCTTTTTGTGTGTCCATAGAGTCCTGTCAGTGTGTTGTGGTGAGACAAACAGCTGTCGGTGTAAAAGCCGCGACAGAGCGTCAGACATTCTTAGTATGGCTGGAAGACGTATACGTTAAAAGAAAGTTAAAACATGTAAAAAACAGTGCCCAACGCGCCTGTCTAGGGTTACGTCTTAGCCTGCTGGATGTACTCCAGGTTTCTATGATCGGTCCAAACCATAAAAGGATGCTCCGCTCTTTCCAATCAATGACGCCATTCTTCTAACGCCAATTTAACCGTTAGCAACTCTCTATCACCTACATCATAATTCCTCTCGGCCACAGTAAGGGCACGAGAGAAATATGCACATGGATGCATCTTACGGTCAAGAGGTGAATGTTGAGACAGAACTCGGAAGCATCAACCTCAACCACAAAAGGGAGGGAGGGATTGGGCGTGGCGAGAATTGGCTCTGAACTGAACCTTCTCTTCAGTTCTTCAAAAGCAGAATCGGCCTTCTGATTCCAAACAAATCTCGTAGCCGATGCTTTCTTCGTAAGGGCAGTAATAGGCCCCGCGAGCGTACTAAAATTATGAATGAAACGCCTATAAAAATTGGCAAACCCAATAAAACGCTGAACCTGCTTCACAGAGTTAGGAGTAGTCCAATACAGCAGAGACTTTCTCGGGATCCATAGAGACCTTGCCCTCAGAAACAATGAACCCCAAGAAAGAAACCGTGCAAGCGTGAAATGAGCACTTCTCTCCTTTGACGAACAGTTTGGCCTGTAACAGGGCCTTTAATACCTGTTTAACATGCCCAATATGGGTCTGTAAAACTGGTAGAAAATTTTTAAATGTCATCAGGTACACAAAAACAAATTTTTCCAACATCTAAAAAAAAAACGTCATTAACCAATGCCTGAAAAACCGAGGGGGTGCTAGTGAGCCCGAACGGCATGACCCGATTCTATTGAATTAACCTATATATTATTGAGATTTAATGTAAATGCAACTTTGGGGTCAGACTCTGCCTCTTATCACTCCCTGTTTGCATAACATTTTTTATTAAAAGCCAGCCAAGATGATAACAGGGAGTAACCACTGACCCCCCAAAACTGCTTGAGAAAACAGAGCCTGACCCGTCTACGCAATGAGAATAGTGAAGCATCCACTTTACAACTGGGCCGATATCCTGCTTCGTCTCAAGAGATGATGAGATGAAATACAACGTTATAGCATTTCTGGGTCTACCTAGTTATTCTAAGTTTATGTCAACCTTGCTATGGATGCCAGGCTGGACTGCAGCTGTATGGCTTTAGTTTAGGATGTGAGCTGTTGATGTTGACTTTTTTTATTAGAATTTGATTGTCATTAGAATGCGTAGCCATTTGAATTCTTGCCTTTAGCAATATTATTGCCATTAAAGATAACCCAACATTACACCAGATATGTATAGCCTAAAAAATAGAATCAGTTTAACCATAAAAATTTACCACAGCAATCCCCCATATGTGCAATATGAAGCAGCAAGGCAGCATGTATTAGCAGCAAGCTAATAAATTCTGAGAGCTTGTGAGCCTTTAGAAAAGATCCGTCATCCATTAGCCGGCGGAACCCACAGCCACAAGGGGGCGCAGATGCGTAATGACTTCCGGAGTCCAATGGAATGACTTCCGGAGTCCGTCAATCTGATGACGTGTGCAGTTGTGAACATGAAGTTTGAGCATGCAGGAATGTTTTAGTTAAACTAATACATCGGATGTAGGCAGCGGAACCCCCCCCAAACCGCCCAAGACAGCATAGTCTGACCCGGCTATGCCACGTGGCAAGTGAAGCACCCACTATACACATGGGCCGACTTCCTCTCGAAAGACGATGTGACTAAATAAAATGCTATTGCATTCCTGGATCCACCTAGTTATTCTAATTTTATGTGAACCTTGCTATGTGAAGCCAGGCTGTTCTGTGGCCGTATGGCTTTACTAACAGATGCAAGCTATTGGTGTCGACTTTGCAGTTAGGCTTGATTGCCATTAGAATGCTTAGCCATTTGAATTATTTGCCATTACAAATGTTTTGCCTTTAGAATAAAGCAATTGGCCCAACATTCAGTGGCGCCCCCAGATATTTTTCATCGGGATGGCCAGATGGGGCCACTGAAAATCTTGGGGTGGCACACCAAAACCAAAAGCCATAACTGAATTTCAGGAATTCTATTATGTTGTTGTAGTATATAGGCTAGTTGAAAACTATGTCAATATGAGAGTTGAGAAATCGCAAACTGATATACTTTGGTTTCTTATTTTACAGTTGATGTTACTAATTATCTGATGTGCACAGACTAATACCGGTACCGTTAACATTTTGAGTTCCACAACAATCCTGTTTTATTGTGTTATGTATCTGTATATAGAAAAGGCAATTAATTGTTCTTCAAATAGGCTAGTAGTTGTCCTTTTCCTTAAAAAGACAAATATACAGCTTTAAGTTGAAGGAGTAGCTAAATTGATTGTAAGGAACTAAACATTTACTGGGAACAAGCATACTAGAGTTTAAAAACATCACACAGAGGCCTTCAATTCTTTTCAATACAGCTGTATTTGGCTGTTGCTGTGTCTTTTTGTAAACTAAAATATTATATTATATATTTCCAAAAGTGAAAAACAAAACAAAAAAGCATAATCATGAACAACAATATACATTTTATTATAGCCTACTCAAAACCTACTCATATCCCTGCTTTATTAGGCTACATTCTTCTCAGCCCGTTTCGTCCACAGTTATCATAGGCTAGGCTATGTGTAGCCTACAGTTTTTATTGAGTTTTTTTAAAGGGTTTCCGCGTTGTTAGGGTTTTGAAAGCTCCGCGCTATGATGGCTATGATGCAGCTTTGGCAAAAACTGGTATGCAGTAACAGCATAGTCTTTTTTGTTTTATTTATTTATAATTTTTTTCAAAGAGGGCATTTCCCAATATAATGGCTGACTTGTGGCGAAAGTGCCGCCATGGTGATAGATTTACTTTAACATCTGTCTGAGAATTTAAACAAGTCGTCCATTTTCACTGTAAGAAGAAATTTTATGACAACGTTACCTCTATTTCGCTAGCTTAGCCTACTTGAACAGTTACAACCTGCATGAGAAGAGTAGCCTACCCATTGAAAGCTGATTGCTTTTTCTTTGTCTCACCGTTTGTACACGCATACAACGATGAAAAATTATCGTTCTTTGGATGCCCACAACTTTTTTGTGGATGATAATATTTTGCACTTGCAAATATAATACTGTAACATTATAGCACTCCGATTTATCCACATTCCACTACAAACCATTTGCATATGGTCAAAATGTTTTAGCGTTTCTTACAGCAATATTAGTTAGCCATAAATTGACAATTGGATAACTTATTTGACTTAGGCTAACTGTGAAACAATGCCTGCTGCACACATAAGCATGTGGAGTTCCAGGGTCCCACATTTTTCCCTGTCTTCCTGCCTGACGCCTCACGTCTTATTGCTCGGATCCACTTTTCTCATCTTATTGGCTCCGTTTTGCGGTTCTGAATCTTATAAAACCTCAATTCTGGGTTTTTTGCCTTGTTTGTAGTGCATCCCACCAAACAACAACTTTCAGGCATTTTTATGCTGTTAGCTAATGGATCGAAATGACAAGAAGGCACCAGCACATCAAGTCAATGGAGGGCGAGAACGGGATGTGTTTTCCCCGCCGGGATGGGGTATTTGCGCTCAGTCTCTTGGCAGTGCACTGCGCTTAAGCGGCTGGCTGGCTATACATTTGTTATTTTCTTTCACATGCATGAAATTATGAAAAACATAATTATTTATCTAAATGAATAGAACCTAATGTAAAATATCAGATAGCAGCACATTATGCATATGCGACTGGCGAGGGGGGGCCAGTGGGGGGGCCAGCGATTGTATCAGGATGGCCGTGGCTCCCCCTGCCCTTTCTGCCCTCTAACAAAGATTTTCACCTTATGATACCGTCTTATGATATGGACTAATATCAAACTAATATCAATTGCGCACTTAACGACACAACAATTAACGAATCGGCACATCGGATACATTAGATGAAGGGAAAGCGTCTATTTCAATAACATGTTCTTATAAAAAATTTTATTTATTTATTTATTTATTTTTTTTATGATAATTTTTTTCCTATTTTAACCGCATTGGTATTATTGACGGGGCAAGCAAGTAAATAGGCACGACGGTATAGTGGGGCTGAACAGAACCAGGTGTATGCTAAGGACACAGCAAGTGGTATGATTGGCTGGCAATGGGTGCTGGGATATATGCACGCTAATTCAGGGGTAGGGTTGTTCTGTGAGTGAATGTGCTGTCATTCAGGGGTATGGCTGTTTTGTGAGTGAATGTGCTGTCATTCAAAGGTAAGGTTGTTTTCTGAGTGAATGTGCTGTCATTCAAGGGTTGGGCGGTTCTGTGAGTGAATGTGCTGTCATTCAGAGGTAGGGCTGTTCTGTGAGTGAATGTGCTGTCATTCAGAGGTAGGGTTGTTCTGTGAGTGAATGTGCTGTCATTCAGAGGTAGGGTGGTTCTGTGAGTGAATGTGCTGTCATTCAGAGGTAGGGCTGTTCTGTGAGTGAATGTGCTGTCATTCAGAGGTAGGGCTGTTCTGCGAGTGAATGTGCTGTCATTCAGAGGTAGGGCTGTTCTGGGAGTGAATGTGCTGTCATTCAAAGGTAGGGCTGTTCTGCGAGTGAATGTGCTGTCATTCAGAGGTAGGGCTGTTCTGCGAGTGAATGTGCTGTCATTCAGAGGTAGGGCTGTTCTGCGAGTGAATGTGCTGTCATTCAGAGGTAGGGCTGTTCTGGGAGTGAATGTGCTGTCATTCAAAAGTAGGGCTGTTCTGCGAGTGAATGTGCTGTCATTCAGAGGTAGGGCTGTTCTGGGAGTGAATGTGCTATCATTCAAAAGTAGGGTGGTTCTGTGAGTGAATGTGCTGTCATTCAGAGGTAGGGCTGTTCATGGACAGGGTGGGCTGGGACAGTTACATAAAAGCATTTGCAAGATTTGGAGTCCATCACTGGGCTATCCATTCAGGAGGTAACCTACTGGGTTACACCAGCGTAATGGCAAACTACATTGTATTCGCTAGGCAGCTGGCTACCAAACTGTATTAGCAGAAAAAAACGGAATGTGTACAAACTTGTGGACCCGGGTATTCTGTGAATGGTGACGACCCGTGACCATAGTGTGGTGTGAATGGGTCAAATGCGGGTCAAACTTGTGTTCAATATTCCGTGTCATTTCCGGGATTTGTGTTCTCTGTAGTGTACCTGGCACCTCTAGAACTGTGCACAGCAGAGCCTGAGAAAGCTGTCTGTTCCCGCCAAAGCCGCTGCTGTCCAGGACACCTGCACACTGCAGAGAGATGTGCTCTCTCTCCACCCACCCTCGTTCTCTCTCTCTGTCTCCCTCTCTCCCCCCTCCCCCCTTCCTCTCCCCCTCTGGCACAATGCAGCATTAGGATGGCCACAGCATCTGCAGTTACTCATTTACATGCAGGGCACTACATGTCTTACTCCCGTCTGCTCAGAGAGTAGAGTCCAACCGCATTCATAACAAACAACACAAAATGAGTATAGTTATAACCTCTACTGTTTTAAACCTTTTCTTTCTCATTCATCCCACCACCTTTTCTTCTAGAGTAAATTTATCAATGGGCCGCTCTTTCCCTTTGAAAGAAAATGCTGTTTCATTTACGTTTCAGACTACCTCTGTACCCGTGGAGCCAGTGTGTCCAACCACCGCTGAGACAAAAAGCAGAAACACCTTCCCCGGTTACATCAGAGGTAAATGTCACAGAATGCACAAGCCACTGTTGTGACATCCTGTAAAATGCTGCAGTCAATGTTCTCTATATCAGGAAATCCACATTCTACTTTCCAAGCAACATTATAGACTCCTAAAAGGGTGATCTGGTCGTTCAAAACACTCTTAGCAACGGCGATAACATCCAGAACATAACCTTAGTGACCCACACTGCTGTACGTAGCAGGGCAGGCCCAATACAATTACATCCAGAACATAACTTAAACGACCCACTGCAGTACATAGCAGGGTGAGTCCAATACCACAGGGCTTATGTGCTACAATAAAAAAAATATATATATTTATTACATTTAGGTTTTCTATCAGTTCTGATTGATTGTCTGTGACAGTTTTATGTGACATGCTGCAAGCAAATTGCCTATTGAGACAATAAAGGTTTCTTCCGTAACAGTCTGATCTGATACACTCTGCTCTCTCCAGTGTGGACATCCAGCCTTTTTTGGGCGAGAAAAAATTATTGAATGTAAAGAATCACTCTCTTATTTCTTTTCTATCTTTTCTGAGCCGTCACTGTTTCCAACACCCCCAGTAGGCACTGAAGTGCATGTGTAGCCTGTGTTAGAATTATTTCCCATGTTCTTCAAACAGGGCCAAATCATTTTTTAAACCATATTAAAAGAAACTCTGAGACTGAGGCTGTTAAGGAAAAGAGTCTTGCCTGAGAAGACTTCTAAATCAACATATTTATCGAATGAACTCGCATGCATTGCATTAAAGTAAGAAATATAGCGGCATGATATTTTCAAAAAAGGCAAAATGGATATTGATAATTTATTAAATGAGCTGTGAGCTGTTAGGCGCTGGAGGTGTACCGTTCGATGCAGCTGCGGCTTGTTGAGTGCTTTTGCAATTCCGCTTTTCTGCGAACATACTTCAGGCTGGAATTTTGCAGCAGAAGAGAAGAACGGTTGAGATGTCAGCCGAGGTCTCTGGGATGGTCGACACTTCCTGGTTCATTATACCCATACGGGGCATGTTCTTCTTTTGGCACATAAAAGATCTATTCTGCCCGGGGCAGTAGAGGGTTGATAATTCAAATGGTACTGCTGGTTTCATAGGACCACATTAAATGTGTAGGGGCCAATTGTGGGTCGCCCTCAGGGGTATGGGGGTACATTATAAAAATAAAAAAAATGTTTCAGTCAACCAAAATGGCTGGAAGAAATAGAGCAAATTACTGTCTCTCGTGTTACTGATGCCAAATCAATGCATTTTAATGGAATTTTGCTATTGTACTGCTATTATTACATTACATACATTGGATGGGGCTGGGGTCAAAGAGAGAAACAAGCCCCCGGATATGGAAAAAAATCTGTATTCAGCCCAATGTCAATCATATTTTCCTACATTTTGCCATTTACCAATATTTTTTAACTTGTCACTATATGACTGTCATCTTATTTTATAGTAAATAAACAACATTATGTTCAGCACCTCAACAGTGAATTCTATATATTTAAAAGGGATTCAAGACCCATGGAAAATGCAAAATTACTGAAAAAATGGTTTTGGTCCATTGGGTTCCAAAAAGTCCAAAACCTTTTTTTTAGTAGGCAAGACAATAAATGCTCATTTAAACTTGTTTGGAATAATCTAATACAGTGTGCAGGTGTCTCCCTTTCCTGTTTCAAAACTGCAGTGACAAAGATATATAATAGAATAGAATAATTACTTTATTTTTTTGTAATAAAAAAAAGACATAAACAGTGGAGCCGACCGAAAAAACACAAATAAACATGTTAAATAAAGACATTCAATTGAATCAGATTTTTCACGTTGAAGTGAAGGTATAAGTGGAGTGATCATAGTAAACATCTGTTTATGCATTTCTAAATTAAACCTTAACATCAGCAATCATTGTTCATGGTTTTTAAATTAATTCATACCTTATTCGTTCATGTTAACAAAGGCATTTTGTATACTTTGAAATCTGCCTGTGCTAAGCTCTGCATACCCTAGCCGAACATGAATCCACCTTCTCAATCTGAGTACATAAACCCACTGACTCTATCTGAATACATGAATCCACTCAATCGATCTGAGTACATGAATCCACTCACTCGATCTGAATCAGCTGGGATTCACTGGAGTCTAATGGGATTCCTGTGAACACTGTGTACCCCCTGTGAATCTGCCAGTGTCATTATATATAAAAAGCCCAAATGCTTCTATATGCTTTTCTATGTGGCTTGTGTACATTCACTCTAATACCACTCTATCCCAGGGGTAACTGCTGTACAGGAAGTGAAGGAAGGCTTTTATCCAAGTGGGATATGATAGTGGATGAATTAAACATTGCTACTATCCCACAATTCATTATTAATTGTTACTTGTTATTCTGGTTAAATACAAGGCATCTGCTGGAGAAAAGCCCAGGGGGAGGACAGATGCCTGAGCAGTGCATTCTGGGAAGAACAGGGTACTCTAGCGCAATGCACCAGGCATAAAGAGGGAACAGACATTTCACATTAATTAAGGTGAGAGGTTTGAAGTGGGAGTTTGAACACCGGAGCTTGTGTTTGGAAACAGGAGATGGGGAAATAGGCTTAACTGGTGATGGACGGACTGATGTGGCTGTCAGGGGAGAGAGCTAATAAGGGAAGGAAGTCAAGGCGGCTGTTTAAATGGCCTGTGAAGGTGGCCAGGCCTCACGTGCCTCTGCTGTTGTCTTTAGGCTTTGACGTTGCAAAGGCATGCTCATTAAAATCAACTCATCCCAGCGGAAAGAAAAGATATGTGCCAGAATTTCAAAAATGTTTAGATTTTTCTTTTTTCCTAAATTTTTCTTTGTGTAAATGTAAAACGGTCTTGGCAGAGGGCGGACGGGCACGCAGGTGTGTTTGAGCGGGAGACAAACCAGGGGCGACTGTGCCAGACGTGTCAGAGCTACCGCCTTGGGTTCTTTGGCACCGAATCTTGGTTTTATATTAATGAGCTAAGAAGTGTACATTTTTATTCAAAAAGGAGTTGATTTTGAGGAATGACAGGCAGCGATTGGTAGTGGTGCCTCAGCTGCTGTTGATGGTCTGTTTTAACAGCCAGCGTGAATTCCCGCTAAGGTTTCTGTCTCTGTCCGATCTTCCTGTTTGTGGTTTTGTGTCCATGGGTGCTCATGATTCTCTGCAGGTCATTAACTGCTGTATTATCAGAGGGGAGAAGCTTCCCATTACCACCCTGACAAATGGAGACTATATACACCAGCCAATTTCACAGGAGCATAGAGAGGGATATCAAAATAAAATTTCAGAAAGAGAGAGAGGGAGAGCGAATGGGGATAGAGAAAGGGAGAGGGATAGGCGGGAGAAAAGAAAGAGGGGAGAGAGAGCGAGAGAGAAAGATGGGGATAGAGATGGAGATAGAAAGAGGTCAGTTTCGGACTGGTCCATAAGGATAGGTGTGGAATACATGCAAATTACTATCACTACCTGCATCAAACACAACTCAGCCTGTCGCTTTGTGTCACCTGCCGTCTATTCTCACCTTTACCGCCAGAGTCCATCGCCAGTGCCACCGCCATTAAACAGAAACATTGT
The DNA here is from genome assembly GCA_022702515.1 of Ilyophis sp. 1 JC-2022. Lineage (NCBI taxonomy): Eukaryota > Metazoa > Chordata > Actinopteri > Anguilliformes > Synaphobranchidae > Ilyophis > Ilyophis sp. 1 JC-2022. Next base: position 88,643,312 of record CM040402.1, on the reverse strand, counting down.
AATCCTCCTCTGAGAGCTGAGGTAAAAGAGAGAAATGAATAAACCTTGGAGAGACTCTCAGGCCTGGGTCAAATATGTACTGCAAATACATTAGACGCCGGTAAAAAAGCAGCTCTTCCAATGCTGGCAAAATTTGAAAAAGCTCCTGCAGAATTTTCAACGATTTTGCAAACTGAAATGAAAGAAGAGAATTTTGTTCTGAACATTTGACAAAAATAGATTTCACAAATTAACTGACCATCCTCATCATCATCATTATCATTATAAACATCAGCATTGTTGTTGCTATTGTCTATTAGATAAACCCCTATGTTCCATAAACAGTTCTTAGCAAAAGCCAGAAAATTAGTTTTACTGTGCCATACAGTATTTATTCATTGTGATGTAATCAACTGTGGATCTTGAGCTAGAAAACCAAGTTCAAACAAATGGGTTTCCATAAACTACTCCATAAACTACTGCACATAAAATGCAGTCAGAGCCGGCTTTCTGCTGAAACTGAAGGGGCTTGATCCCACGTGTGTTTTGTGTGGATCGTGTCGTTCGGGTGTTCTGGCAGATCTCCCTGAGCTCGTGGAAATATCAAAGAGCCGAGGTGGCGACCCTGAGATCAGAGAGAAAGCTTTGCAATGTGCAGGTCTGTCGTGTTCACTGCGCCGTATCGTGTCACGCAAGTCCCCCCCCCCCCCCCCTTCGCTTTAGCAGGGGCCAAACAAAAGCCCGCTCATTAAAACAGAATTAGAGCCCAGGCCTGATATTTACCACACTCTAAATGTCAGTGTAGCGTTAATGATCCCCCTGGGGGGGGGGGGGGGAACATTGAGAATGGTTCCTCTGAAAGAGCTGATTAGAATCTGCTTCCGTATGGCCCGATGGAGAAGGTCAGTTTAGATTACACGGCCAGGCTTGCAGGCCGTGATGAATCCAACGTCATTACCGTGACGACCATCTCAGGCTACAGGTGCCCTGCTTCTTGCAGCGGTGCTGGGAAACGTCTCTACTGGTCAGACAAACTGAAAAAAACAACAGCCGTTTTTTAAAAGAAGGAGTGGCAGGGAGGCGTTCGATGACGGGTAGGGCCTTGGGCGGGGACCACGAATGTGGGAGGTATTAATGAAAAAGCGTCCACATCCTCGCCTCCTATCCCTCTGTGAGAAAGGTTTCAGCTCTCAGCGGCGACACAGTGATGCTCTATAAATCTCCTAGCCGCCTTTTGATAAAAAAGAGTGATTTCCGGAACGTTCCGCTGCTTTTGGCGGCAGACCTACAGAGAGGCAGGCGTCGGAGATTAACAGTCCAGGCGCTGCACCACTTCTTCTTCCAGGCCGGCTTCTCTGCGTATTTTGCTAGATTTATCGAGCGGGTTGCGCCGCATGCTGGCCCGGCGACGTGTTTATGCAGTCACGCATGGGTCGTCCTGTTAAATAACAGTCGATCTGCTTGGCCAATGAATGCTTTAGGGGGTTTTTAGTGGGCTGCCAATCAAAAAATGTGATTGCGCAGGGTCTCTCGAAAAGTTGGAGTCATGGAAACAGTGTTTAGGAGCTTCGGTTGGGTGGCAGGGATGGGGGGGGTGCGGGGGGGCGTGGGTGGAGTTAGCACTAAAACGTGTCCCACATAAGCTCAGTGGTGGGGACAGAAACCTTCTTGCTTGGACCCTGGTTATAAAACACACACCTGGGGAGAAGCCAGGGCCTGGGCCGTAGATCGTCCTGGTAACCGGGACATGTGCCTGTGAATTTACAGCGCCCTCACCCCCCGACCCCACCACGCACGCAGTGTGTGTAGCCATGTGGTACGCACTGACGGTGAGACTATAAATCTGTGGAATTGCTCAGTGGATGCTGCGTCGCTAAGGAGGCAGGGGTTAACATGCTCCCTCCTTTAGGAAAGAAGAGGCTGCCCGAGCTACAGAAACGCCCCTGTTGACCGGGGAAACACCGCCCCGCACGTCCCCCTCACAGGTTCGTACACTGCCGTAAATCTCCAGCAGTAATTATGCTGTTTATGGACTGTGTGCCGCAGACAGTAAATCGCTTGGGTTTTTTTAATTAAGTGCTTTTGAAGAACGCTGGGCAGTAATTCCCTCTCCACAAGCAGTGGTGATTTCCGCGTGGTGATTTTTCTGAGGACAGTCAGGGGGGCATTCCAGAGGTGGGACAGTTCCAAAGCGGCAGGGCTCGCGCCGTCGAATCTGCAGGTATGGGACAGGTTCATAAAATCATATCTTTCTATTGGATTATATTTGTATCGCATCCCTTCATGATCCCAAGGTGAATTACAGTGAAGAAGCAGGAAACTCATCTCTGCAAACACCACCAATGGAGTCTCTTCCTGCTAAAGGAGCGGCAGCCATCAGCTGAGGTGGAAAGGGAGGTTGAATTACTGAGCAAGTTCATTTGGGGGGTGAACAGGTGGCAGGACGAGAGAGCCGGTTGGGAATCTAGCCAGGACACAAAGGAACCCCCTATTCCAGGGGTGTCCAATTTATCTGAAAAAGGGCCAATGTGGGTGCAGGCTTTTCTATTAGCCCAACATTACGACACCTGATTAAACTAATTAAGTATGGTCTTCAATCAAAACCTTGATAAGTACAATCAGGTCTTTTAGTTCTGGGCTAAAACAAAAACCACAGACATCCAGAGTGGCTGACTGTTGGCTACACTGCCCCTCTGGCCGGGGAAAGTTATTGCGGATAAGAGCCTCCTGCAGTCCCATAGGTCAGAGTTTTTCAACCTTTTTTGAGCCAAGGCACATTTTTTACATAAAAAAAATCCTGTGTCACACCACCAACCAAAAGTGTTACTAATTAAGTGAAGTTAATAGGATAAGATAATTTCTCACGGCACACCTGACGATCTCTCACTAGTGTGCCGCGGCACAGTGGTTGAAAATCACTGCCATAGGTATTGTGCCTTTCCCACTTTCACAGCTCACTGCCCAAAAAGGTATTTCTTTCTTCCAACATTGAGTGAGTTTCTGACCTGGAAAAAGCAAGGTAGCTACCATCTAAAATTTAAGCTTGACGTGAGATAGGGACCCTACAAATGCGTGTTGTCTCTTCCCTCTTCAGAATAGCTGGAGAAATGCCAACCTAATATTCTGGGCTAGCAGGCCCAGCCAGTGCTGCAAATCTCCAGCCAAACAAAACTCACTATTTTTCACACAGGAAAGTAGGCGACATACTGAGTGAAAGTATAAAGTAAAAACAAACAAAAAAGCGGGCCTTATTTTAGAAAGAGGCTTTGGACCCCCTCCTATCACCCACACAAAATAAATTGAGTGTGCATGGTCTGAAGGCTGTACAGTTTCCCACCGGGTTTGTAATGGAAGCTGTAATCCATTTTGCTTCCAACAATAAACACGACCCATTTACGGAAAAGTGTCAGATTCAATTTTGATCTAATTTTCAATGTTGTTGTTTTCAGAATAAAAATAATAATAACTGGCAACACTGTAAAAATGTATAAATTTTCAGACACATCTGCAAAGTATCGCTCTTTTCAAAATTGATGACGGCGTTTAAGACAATATAAATGACAGAATCATAGATGTGTGTGTACCATCTTTCATTTTTATGATAGATAGATAGATAGATAGATAGATAGATAGATGTGGTTGTGTGCAAAACAACGTGCTCAGATGTGTCTGTTCCCTTTTCTGAATATGAACTTGTGTTGCACAGGAAATGTCCTGTAGGCTACCGTGTACTCATATTCAAATATAAATTAAATGGGGATATTAGCATGTACGAACAGGTTATGCAACAGCACATAATAAACGACAGGCAAAAAAAAATAAAAAAATTTAAAAACGGAAAGAATAACTCACAAATAAATAAATCAAATAACTGAAAAAGTTGCACAATACCGTAAAACCGGACCAAAAAAAGATATTTGATCCTGCAGTAGCTGGAGGCTGAGCCAGAGATGAGACTTTGACGGAGAGCATTCATATAAATCCCCTGCACCAGAGGCCTGTATGGGAGCAGGGGAGAGCAGGTTGATTTCAAATTTTCAATTTCCTTTCCCAAAACAGTTTGGGGCTTGTGAGTAACAAATGGCAAAGTCTCTCAAAGCACACTGTGCTGGTTCCTTTGGCTGTAGCATCCAGAGGCCTTGTGCCAAACCTGGCCATGTGTTTGCTTTTATGATTAGTTTTAAGGGCAATCTTTCATTTGAGAGAAGCGCAGTCAATTGACGCAGAGCTAATGTAGATGCTTTTAAAAAAAAATAAAAGTCATGCTAAATTAAAGGTAATGCTAGCCTCTGAACCCTATTAAATGTTTACTTAAATGGCCTAAGCATCTGTAAAATTAAATTAGACAGATTAAGCTACTGTCCAGTACTTTATTTATGATGACAATATGCACTTCAACCTCATTGTCATTGTATCCTTTCAAACTCAAAGTGCTAAACTCTTATGTTCCAGCCAAATGAGTCTCAGATTATTATCACATTCATATACAGTAAACGATGTACTCCCCTGGTATCGCAAACCCCCAGTGTATTAACCCCTTTGCACAGATGCCAAATTTGGTCAATTCTCACCTATTTCGGTGGTGTTCTATTTAACGTTTTATAACTCCAGGTGTGAGCATCACAGAAACTTGGAAAATGGCTTAAATTAAACAGTTGTACCATTTACAAATAAAACTTAGATTAGTTTATTGTCATAATTTAGGTAAAAATAAAGTGCCACAAATGCAAAGAAACTTTGGAAAAATGCAAACATAAATTGTTTTTTTTTAGTTTGCAATGAAATACTGAGAGCTACATATGTCAAACAGGTAAAACTATACAGTTCTTGGATCATAGACTCTTAGAAGTGTACAAAATCAGTGTGCAAAAAGGGTGATATGCAGAACTACTAAATATCTATGATGCAAAACCCTGTTGTCCTTCAGTGTCTCCAAATCTATCCAAAATGGCTAAATTGGGCACTGCTGTAAATAATCAAATAATTCTATATTTAACTACAAATCAACTGTTTTGGCTCATAAAACTCACATTTGCATCATTTTCAAGTGGGCATCTTCAGTAAGTATAGGGGGATATATATCAATGGGTCCAAAACCCTATCCAAAACATGTCATAAAATATTTTATGTTCATTATAAAGCATATACATTTGCCCCTTCTGATGGTTTAAGATGAAACCATTGATATCACACTGGTACACACACCTAAATATGTAGCCTAATTATTCACTCTTGTATCTCAATAAAACATCACTTTTTCTGTACTCTGCAGTATGTTTTCTTTTGCTGCATGCCCTGGGATCACATTTTTCTGTAGTTTTCTCAGATAAAACAGTTGTCAATCAAACCGGAATGACAGGTACAGCATACAGGGTTCTGCTGGTAGACGTTTCAGATAGTGTAATCGCGTTATAAAGTGATGCGTATTTGTCAAACGGATTGTCCAAGACAATAAATGACCACAAAATTTTGAAAGGAACATCTCTATGTTTAAAACCAATGGTAGGATTGTGTATTTACTTCATATTTAGTAGCAGATATTACATTAAATTACATTACAATCATTTGGCAGACGTTTTTATCCAAAGCAACGTACAATAAGTGCATACTGAGGGTCATTGAAGCGACTACAAAGCAGATCTGACAAAGCACAGCCCCTCATAACGTAGGAACTATCCCTAGTAATGAGCATTGAATATAGTGCATACAGTCAGCTATACATTCTGAACTATAAAATAGCAAAAAAACACAAGTTAAGCCAATATAACCGTGGGCCACAAAAGGCACTTTCACCTAGTGCCAACTCGTCTTATTTAAGTGTTAATATCAACAACAAAAAAATTCTATGCACATCCATGGTTTAAAGTTCAAATTGAAGAAGCTGTATCATTCAGAAATTTGTAAAAAAAAAAATACATTTGTTTCAGAATAGTCACATACAGTATATACATAATACGCATAAAATAAGTTGCCTAATGTATTTAAATATGTTTTATAAAAGCGTTCAAAAACACATGTGTTTTTACATAACAACAGCAACGTATTTCAGCCCTAAGTGTGATAGGTGGTCACTGTGGAAATGTCGACTACTGGACTACAGGGTTAACCAGAAAACCATTGTAGCTTAATACCAGGTAGGATATTTATTTAATTAAACATTTTTATACCAGAGATTTTGAAGAAAAATTCAGGTTCAAAATTAGGTTTGTCCTAAACTGAAAGTACAGCGGGTACTGTACATAGTACAGTGTCACATCCCATGCCTCTGTGTCATGATTTTCTGGTTGTTCCATTTCTATGTGTTTGTATTTCGTTCCACGTTTTTCCTTTTCCCGATTGCGTGTCTCTGCCTCCCGCACCTGATATGTGTTTCCTCATGTTGTATCATCTCACCTGTTCCTCGTTGTCTGGTCATCAGTATGGCATATAAACCCACCTGTTTTTCTGTTCTGTGCCAGATCGTCTTGTGCCCTGCATTCGTGCTTGTCTTCTACTTTTCAGCGGTTTTTCTTGCCTGCTCCTCGCCTGTTTCGAGTTTATGTTTTCAGTCCTGTGTCATCCCATCCAGCTCCAGTTCTCCTGCCTGCCTGGCTTGTCCTCGTCCAGCCCTGCCCCAATCCTCTTGCTCGCCTACCCATCTCCGTTCTAGCCCATGGATTGATCTCCTGGTTCCGACCCCTGCCTGTTCTGGGACTACGCTCTGCCTTCCCCTTATTGCTCTGATTTCTGGACTCTGGCCCATGCCTGGACTTGACTATGATTCTGCCTATTCCGTATTGCACTGTTTGCTGGACTCTGACCCCTTTTCTGTCGACTCTGAATAAAGCTTGATTACTACATCTTGGTGTCTGCGTGTGGTTCCGATCGGTTCCCCTAACAGAACGATCGGGCCACTATGGAACCAGCAGACCTATGACAGTCTTCCAAGGCCTTTCGTTATCAGGGCGCTCGACTGGGGCAGCACAATACGAAGCTGCGGTCGCTTCAACAAACCGCACAGACCATTTTGGAACAAATGACGTCCCTGAAACTGGATGACCTCTGCCCAAGCCGCCAGCACCGCCATGCTTCAGGTCCAGTCCATGGCTGCTCCCCAAGGGATTCCCCCCTCCACACCAACACTTTTACTGGGACTCCCCTGGCAGTGATCCAAGAGGTGACCAGCCCCATGGAGATTCTGGTCTCCGGCAATCACCAGAAAGAAATGTATTTGTTTGTCATGGAGTGACCTCTCATCCCAATTGTGCTCAGATAACCATGGCTCGCTAAGCACAATCCCCAGATAGACTGGACTCGGGAAATTATAACTGGCTGGAGTCTTAAATGCCACCTCACCTGCCTCAGTTCCGCTGCCAGCTCCGTGGACCCAACCGCCCCAAAAGGGAGAAGCGATCGATCTCACTAAGGTGCCCAGTGAATATCACAACCTCAGCCAGGCGTTCAGCCACTCCCGAGCCTGCTGTCTTCCTCTTCACCGCACCTATGACTGCCCCATTGACCTGCTTCTGGGAACCTTGCCCCCTAGAGGTCACCTGTATTCCCTCGCCGTTCCTGAGACCGAGGCTATGGAAAAGTACATTGCGGAATCCCTGGCTTCAGGAATCATTTTCGTGGGCAAGAAGGATGGCTCGCTCCCCTCTTGTATTGACTACCGTTGACTGAATTACATCACCATTAAGAACCGCTACCCCTTACCACTCATCTCGTCTTCCTTCGCCACCCTACAAGGTTGTAATGTATTTACCGAACTATACCTCCACAATGCCTATCACTTGGTGTGGATCTGAGAGGGGGACGAGTGGAATACGGCCTTCAATACCCAGTCCAGCCACACTTTGCGATGCCGTTCGAGTTCACTAACGCCCCCGCTGTGTTCCAGGCGATGGTTAATGACATGCTCTGGGACATGATTTCCAAGTTTGTGTACATCTACCTGGATGACATTTTTGTGTTCTTCCGTACTCCTGAGGAACACGTTCATCACGTATGTGTCAATGACTCCTGAAAAACCAACTGTACCTCAAGACAGAGAAGTGTGAATTCAGCCAGCCGTCTGTCCAATTCTTGGGGTTTGTCGTGTCTAAAGGAAGACTGAAGATGGACACACAGAAGGTGAGGGCGGTCCAGGAATGGCCGGAGCCTAACTGCCGAAAACAACTCCAACGATTCCTTGGGTTCGCCAATTTTTACAGAAGATTCATCCAGAATTACAGCTCTGTGGCTGCCTCCCTCACTGCCCTCACTTCCACGAAGATGCCCTTTCGTTGGACTACAGAGGCCAGTTCTGCTACGGAGACAGCGGACCTTCTAGTCCTGCACGTTATTCGCCTCTATGGCCTTCCCCAGGCGGTCATTTCGGACAGAGGGCTCCAGTTCACTAATAAATTCTGGTGGGCATTCTGCACCTTGATCAGAGCCACTCCTAACCTATCTTCCTGGTTTCATCCGTAGACTAACGGGCAGACCGAATGCCTAAACCAGAAGCTTGGGAAGAGGCTGCGGTGCCTGGGGGAGAGGACTCCTGCTACCTGATCCAGCTGCCTGTCTTGGAACGAATATGCATATAACTCCCTCCCGGTCTCCTCCATGGGAATCTCCCCATTCCAGTGACCATCAGCCAGTGCAGTGACCTCAGCAGAGAGGTGATGTGCGAGAACTTCGGGAGGTTGAACACAAGCCGAGCAGCCGCGTTCTGGACCACTTGTAGGGGCAGAATGTCGCAGGCTGGTAAACTTGCAAGAAGGGAGTTGCAGTAGTCCAGATTTGAGGTGACCATAGTCTGGAGGAGAAGCTGGGTGGAGTAGGTGGTCAGGTATGGTCGAATCCTCCTGATGTTGTACAAAAGGAACCTGCAGAACCGTGCCGTTGCCCTGATGTGCTTTTTGAAGTCCAGCTGGTCGTCCAGGACCACTCCCAGGCTTCTTGCACAATGGGATGCAGTCACTATGACCTGTGTCAAAGCATAAAAATCCAGTAAGGTTCTTCTCTTTCATTTCCCATTTATTCTGTCCCACTCCCGTTCTGTGGTCTGCCACCCTGTATTTGTTAATGGAATTTAATGTTTGTTAAAAAACATTTGGGTAGAAATTGAGAAAAATGGTAATAAGTTCTCATTAAATAATGCTCTCCTCATAAGACAAGCAAACAACAATCTTAAAAACAGAAAACTGCTTCCCCCTGATGCTGTAGAACCGGCCGTTTTTACAGCAGGGGAACCCTTTGAGGTGACTGGTGCAGCAAACCGCAGTGTTCCAGTGTTCACCTCCAGTGTTCACCTCTGACTGCAGAGCACTAACATCTGCAGAGCACTGGGAACATCTTAATAGCACAACTAAAAATGGGGTGGGGGGGTGGACTGGCATGTGTGTTATGTGTTTAAATAAAGTAGCAGGATTGTAAGGGTTGTTGTGATTGTGAGCGTGGTCTGTAATGAAAAGTGACTGGGCTCTTTTGATGATAGAAATGTAAAAACGCTGACTTTCCCGCAGGTGCTGCGCCATCCACATCCACTGAAATGGTGTGAATGTCGCACGTGTTCATCCGTAAAGAGGATCTCAAAAACACTGTAATGCTTTGGCATATGTTGGGGGAGAAAGGAGAACCAAAGCAGCCACTATACATTTTAAATAGCCTGTAGAACATTTGTCTGGTTCTGTTTCCTTTTCAAATGTGATGTCAGGACAAAGGCTCTGCAGGCTGAGTGACTCGGGGATTGTGGCCGATCACTGATTTACTGCCTCCTTCAGCCCTGATAAACCAATTATTTGTTCTACTTGACAAATTTTCCTATGGAGAAGATTTAAGAGCAGACTGTAGCCTCTGGGGCAGGATTTGGCACTGTAGCTCATTCGTAAATTTCCGGAGTTAGGACATTTTGGACTGTGAGAACAGGACCAATGGCTAACTTTATACCAAGTGTGAAATGTCCAGGAGCCAGAAAGTCCCCCACAAAAATAAATGGTTTGCCATTGGAGAATGTCTCTCTGACTGTACCTGGTACCAGTACCTGGTTGAAATGTGTCTGCTATGTATCAGTTCAGGTAAAAGCCACACCCATGTCTGCTCCATCTCTGCTCCTGAGCTTCTTACCAGTCTGACAACACCTTTCAACATCGGCGGTGATTTAAAAGTAAGCTTTTGTCAACCCTATAATTGGTGGAGTCACAATGAGTCAAGGCCAAAATCAACAGCCTTCTCTACTATTGAGTATACTAGTTGAATACACTGGATGAAAGTTAAGTAGACAAAATGTTCTCTAAATGTAGTGTACTTAAAATCCCTGGAAGATATACTTATTTATGGGTTTTTGCATACTGAATGTCACGTGCTAAACAGTATGCAGTAAACCGTGTACAATATGCTAGTATAAAGTACACAGGATGCAGTAGATAGGGCTTTGATTTGGACACAGCAAAGGCATCATTTGAACCAATCAAATGATTATTTCTTTCGATGGCAAAGACAAAACTGATTTAGTTAGCAAACAATTTATCGCCTGTCGTTTCGCCTAGGGATGCACTGATGTATTGGCCAACGATCGGTATCGACCAATAAAACAAAAAATGTGGATCGGCCGATTGTGCTAAAAACAACCAATGGTCAGCTTCAATTATGTCCTGCCAAAGAAACAAAACAAAAAAAAGTCAATTGTTTACTGAATAATTTCACTTTGTTTTCCATATATTTTAGGAATGCACTTTCAGTTGGACGAACTTTAAAGTTATGTAAATAAAATTGCATTTTTTAGAATGGCAAGATTTTACCATAAAACTTAAGGAAGCAGAACCACCAAGCAATCGTATTGGTATCGGCCGAGGTTCTGCCCAAGCAATGGTATCAGCATCGGTCGAGGTTCTGCCCAAGCAATCGTATCGGTATCGGGCGAGGTTCTGCCCAAATAATCGAAAATCAGTATCGGCCAGAGATTTTAATATCGGTACATCCCTAGTTTTTCCCATTTTGGTTTCAGGAAATTCCACTCCATGACTGTCAGTAAGCAAGTATGTGGTGTATTTTCAAATTTAAGTAGTTCAGATGTATTATTTGGATGAAATTCTTTTGCACGTTTGTATATGTTAGCCCAGCAGAATGAGGCTGGATCGCTGCTTTAGTGGAGAGAGAAATTCTGGGACTGCAGAGCTCTGCAGCTGCCCAGACAATGCAGCCTGGAGCAACGCCTGACAGACAGGAAATGACTTTTTGATGTAACGGCATCAGTATCGCCAGCCGTCATCGATCTCCTGCAGACTGGGCCCCTGACCCCCTCTCTAAACCACTTAACAGACAAGGCGGCGGCCGCGGGGAGAGCGCAATAAATAAATAACGGGCGCGTTTTATCGTTAGCGGGGAAACCCGGCCGATGCCCCGGTGGCAGAGGTGGTAATGGTTCTGACGGAGGAGAATTGCGGACGCAAATCCGACTGTGATCCTCACTTGGAATGCCGCAGCCCCTTTTGTGTGAGAAAAAACCTAAATATTGAGCTACCCCCCACATATACACACACAGTCTGCCATCTGGAGTCGAGCACATTGGAGGGGGTATGCTATGTGGGAATTTGTTCTGCCTTTGCTCTTAATTGCTCTTTTTAAGTCGTTATTATTCTGAAAAAGGGGGAAGTTGATTCCCCCAGGTGTAAATCTGTTGTCACAGTAACCGATTTTAAATAAACTCCAAAAGACTGTCTATCTTCAGGTACCCTAATGCAGTAGCTCTCATCTTTTTGTACCCAAGACCCACTAGTGAAGACATTCTCCTACATTCTACCCACACTATAAAATGCTCTCGATTGGAGTTGATTTTTACTTTGTGTATTGCGCTGTTTTTCAATGCATAGTAAATCAAGGCTAAATCCTGGAGACAATGAGAGAATCATAGGGACACAAAGTGATTCTTTGCTTGCATTTTGGGGAGTAGGGGGGTGAGGCGGCGAATTATACTTGTTTACCATTCCCATGGGCCCAGGCTACAGATGATGAATTTCTACATGCAAATAAGTGTACTAATTTGCTATAAGCAGTGGTCACTTGTGGGTTTTAAAATTGGAATGTGTCCACAGAGTAGCAAGGTAAAGCTAATCATTTCTGTCAACCTCAGCACCTTTTACAAAACTACACCTCCTGGGGTAACTGCAACCAATTACAGAAACAGGTGAATTAAGTTTCAGTTTGTTAGCAGTTTTGTTGGTATATTACCCCCACAGGCTTGCAAACATTTATGATACAGTATTTGTACACATAGTAATAGAGTTCCAATTTATGGAGGTACTTGGCAGTAGATATCTTTTGGAGACTTGTGAAAGATTGGGGCGCTGCAAACAACAAGCGTGTCAAACCTGTGGGTTGGAACGTGGTAATCTGTGAAATATCTTCACAGTAAAAAACATCAAACTGTCTTTTTGTGTCTGAGTTCTATTCTTGCAAGGTACAGAGTGGGGGTGGCTGCAATGATTTGTGGTAAAAGAAAGGGCCAAAATACAAAGATGCCAGAACTAATGTCAGAGAAGACCAGCCATTGTTTCCATAACAGTACAAGTAAAAATAAATAATATCTGCTGAGCGGTGCCTTACAAATAAAACATAATATATATTTCAATTTTCTTTTAATTTGGCAGGGTATTAGAAATCGCTAATCATAGAACTAGGGTAGATGGGGTTCAATGAACAGTTAGATCAGGCTAGTGTCTAGTGGGGGTATCTAGGAATATGTGGGACAGTGATGTAACAGGTTGAGTTGTAATTGTTAAGTGAAGTTAGAGGAAGGCCCGTCATGGCTGAGGTTTTTCTGAGAGAGATGAAGGTGGGACGGTGCATCACAGGCCTCAGATTGGTTGGGTGGGGGCACAGATAAATGTGGCTGATATGCAGGTGTGTGAGTGTGTGTGTGCATGGCACCGATATGTCAACATTGAGGTCCACCTGCCTGCCTCTCCCACACAGTTGCACAACCTGTGACACACACACATGCATGCACAAATACACACTCACACACACCCACAGAGTTTGTGAGTAACACCCTCAGGATGATTAATTCACACCTCGTCACCGTCAAGTGGGACCCAGGTGAGCTGCAGCATGTTTATCAAACACTGTGCACATCCATCAAAACTGACGGAGGTCTGGGTTCTCAGAGCGAATAATTTCAGTAAAAAAATGCAGCTGCACCGGATATTATTTTCCTGCAAAATCCCCCACCACATGTGTAAAGGGTTTTTTAAAAAATACATGAAGGCTGTTTGATAATATATGATATCAAGACTAAGGTATTGTGGACTAAGAAACTCTATGACATTTACAATACATTGCAGTTTGCATTAATACGTGTTGAATTATATATGTAAATATAATGCAAAATATATAATTTTTTGCTACTTCACAGTGGAATTTGTCTGAATAAACCAATCATATATTACTAAGCCAGAAAAATGGGACAGTATATTGGCATGTATTGAAAAATGTATCGAGAGTGGCTCAATATATTCAGATGTATTATTCAATGTGTTACAGTATATTCTTCAATACATGAGAAATATACATCGTGTGGGGGTTTGATGAGAGTGTTGGCATTATTATCCGGATAGCTGTGATGAATGGGCCTGAAGTCTCTGGGGGATTCCTCCTGCTGGCTCAGCCGGGGTGTGGGGGGGGGGGGGGGGTTATTGGCACACCCGGGTGAAGTCCCTCTGCATCTCCGCCTCTGTTCAAGTGCAGTTCAACAGGAGCATGTCACAGGTCAGGCGGAAAGTCCACTGACACTCTTTAAATGCTACAGTGCCAGTGCCTTGCCGTGTGTTCAGTGTTGCAGCTATCGTATATACTGTGTAATTATTGCAGTAAAATCCATTTCCGCGCTTCTGTAAGGACTTTCTTTCTGAATTTGAGTTGTGAATGACCTTTTTTCTCTATTTATACTGTGAAGTCAGGGTATTTCAATGGCAGTTAGACATTATACCCCCCCCCCCTCTCCGCCCCCACTTCATCCCCTCCAGACATTTCAGCCGTTGAAGGATTTCACAATTCAGCCATAATTCAGCGGGAAACAGCTCTGTGTTCCTGGAACAATAAAGGCCTGCACTTCACACACTGCGCATTCAATTACTTCTCCCAGTCCAGAGTACCAGCAAATGTCTGCCTGTAATAATGGCCCCTTTTCAAACGCCTCTGCCATAATTTACTCTTCGCTGACAGTGATCACCAGCAGTTGACCTCAGTCACGCCGACTGTGCTGCTCTGAACTGAGGATGACTGTAAGACTGTACATGCAGTATGAGTCAAGTATGTTCTTTGGTCACACTTTAAACAAAGTCTCCATGTAAAGACTTTATATACGTGACATAATGGCTCATAAATCATACATGTCATGCTTCATAAAAAGTGACATAACACCTTATGCAACATGTTATGCCATATGTGACATAACCAATAATGTCATCTGGCTAATGGATAAAAATTATACAGGGCGACATAAAACATGTTTATGTAGGATGCTAGGTTAACTGTGACGCATTTGGCATAACATGTATGATTTATGATGCCATTATGTCACGTTTATTAAGGCTTTATATATGCTATATACAGCCTTTATATGGAAACTTTGTCTAAACTGTGATCTGTTTTTATTTTATCAATACAGAGGAAAAAAGCACAATAAAGTAAACAAAAAATTGAAACGGCTTTTCTTCAGAGAATCACAGCGTGCGGGACACTGCCAGGAGGTAAATGGAGGGAGTAAAGATGGAGGATGTTAAACAGAAACATCAGAAGTGCTCTCTTCCTCTCCCTGTTTTTTCTTCCTCCTGGCTCGTAGCGTTTGCGCAGAGAAAGACGGCCCTTGAGCAATGCTCTGAGGACGGCGTTAACGAGAGTTTCATGTTCCTGGCCCTGCACTTTCGAATTTGTGTCAATAGTAATTCCATTCGGAATGGAGAACATTCTCCATTTTCCCATCTACCTTCATTAAAATATAATCTCCACAGAGGGAGCCACTATAAATAGGAACTCAAATCAGCATTATCTGAGAGAGCGGCTCTCAATTTTCCATCTTCTTTAAGTGATGAAAACTCTTCTGTGAAAAAAATAATAAAACAAAATAAATGAATTGATCCATGGATTTCACTTAATTTACACTTGAAATGACAATTTTCGACAGAGGCTGAAGATGCCGTCAGCCACTGTCTCGTCGAGGCAATACAATATTTTCTAGGTCTAGGAATATTTATGTAAGAACAGGCGGGCAGGTCTGAAACACCACTGGATGACTTCCAGAATATTCTATGGTGGCTCACATCTCGGTCCCTGTCACATAAAAACTTGAGCACACCACAATAACAACCCAAAAATGTAAATCATTATTTAAAAGACCTACCGTATTCTGGAATATTTTTTTAATTGTCTGAAAAACTAACCCAAAAAAAAAATGGGGTGGGGGGGGGCTAAATTAATATAAATGAGAGATAATTTTAAGAGGTAAAACAAGATGCAATTGGCCAGGTCACTTTTGCAGGGATGCCATTCTGTGTGGTACTCCTAGATGCATAAAAGGTAAATGCATTTTATGCCTAATATGAATGCATTATAGGTTCATATATTGAAAACGTAAGGTTTTTAGTATGGATGCTTTCTACATTAAATCCACAAGAGAGCACAGACCTTGTATGCAATCGAAGAAGGTGCGCTGCATCATTGCTGATACTGCTTCCTGCTGTCCCAAGCGAGTTGTATTTATGAGCCTGCATGTGTGTGTATGCGTGTGTGTGTTCCCTCTGGTGTCGTACACAGCTCCAGAACTGCTCACGTCTTTTGGTTTTGTCGTTGTGCAATTCTTCACGAACCCTGCAGAAGGTTACAGATCAGCAAAGCACAAGACCCGGACTTGAACCCATATAAAAATGTGCTGGTGTGCATTGGAATATTGGAGAAATGGAATATACTGGAATGTATTGTAATACAGCTGTGTTGGCACATACAGTATGTTGATAATTATATTTGCAGCAATTATTAAAATATGAGTGTGTAAGTCCTTCATTCAGACAAATTTTGAGGACTAGAGAGACAGTCATTTATTTCAGATCTTCTGAAGAGATTATCATTACTGAAAGCAGATTTTTTCATTATTTTACATTTTGAATGGAGGTTGTCTGGGAGAAAATGTAAGATGCTAACTCAAACAGCTGTTACAACAAACACTGGGTATCTGACAGTGTCCAACAATTCATTTTCATATAAATTCCAAACTTTGTTCCAAAAAGTTTGTTATTCTGAGATAAAATAATGCATGCAGTTTTAGTTGATTACCAGTAATAAGATAACCAGTGGCTTCATTTCTAAAAGTGACCAACACTTTCTGGGAATGTTTCTTTTTCTTCTTGATCACACGTCTGAGATTAGCCCCATAAATAAGATCCGGTATAAAATCTGGACCGTGTCCGTACCGGCTGAGGCTGCCACACCCACAGAGCAAAATGGATAACGGAGGTTGCAGCCATAAGTGCTGATGATGAATCCGACTGTGTGTTCCAAACGAGAGACGGAAAGGCAGAGAAAGGCACGAAATAGAAATGGGAAGAATGTGTGGTATTAATCCTGAGCGCCCACGGCCACAGTCTCTGGAAACACCTACGTGTGTGAAAGTGGTTCACATGCCCGAGAGAAGAGGGCGTTAGTCACTGCAGAGTGAAGACTCAAGGGGGTGTGGGTGGGGTGTGTGAGTAAGGAGTGAAAGTATTTATAACCACTATGGGCTTTTGTTTCCCTGTTGGCATGGATGGCGTACATGTTTGGAAGTGGGTGGCGGGGTGGGCTAGTGGGAGGGCGGCGATTATGTGAAAAATAAACAGAACGGAAAAGTGCATTTTTTTTTACCAAATAGCAAAAAAGTAAGATATTCAAAGCAGACATGCATTCCCGAAGGGGGGACTATACATCCAGGGACTTCCAGTCGGTAATGGAACGTAATTCAAACCCCCGCCGGAAAACCGGAGAGATGGCATCATGACTGTGTAGCTTGTTTTAACTGAGTAATATAATGCATCAGAAACAACTCTCATATAGCGCTCTTCACGCAAACATCCGAGGGCTTTTACAAGAGAAATTAAAACAAAGAATTTACTAAAAATCCAGACAAAGAGAAATAAGCTCATTGAAATGGGTGAGTCCTGAGGTAAAAGAGAGCCAGTCGAACCTGCCCCTCTGATGTGGCTCAGGATTGAATGGGCTAAAAGATGTGAGCATGACAGTTGCCAATGTGTTCGTCAGCCTGATCCTTGCTCCATCACTCACTCTTTTAGACCCGACCGCATTAGCCAGTGCGTCACAAGGTTTTCAGGAGTGAACATGTACATGGCTAACAGTCATGTGCATGAGTCAGGAAAAGTGGTTTAAACCCAGGGCCTGGATTATTCAATATCCCAGATCACATAAAATATACATCAGCTTTTACAACCCAATAATTTAAAGTGTCATTCCATCCCCTGGGGCCAGGGCATATAATATGCAAAGTGAATAAATACACACACTCACACAAAAGAAACGTTCTCTCCTGAGGAGGTACGCACTCAATCGCGCTAAAACCAAATTGTCCAAAGTCAAGATAGCCCTTACATTTTGTTGTTTTTGTTTTGCTTTGTTTTTTTTTTGGTTAAATACAGAATTGTGCTCATGGCGTATATCACAGATGTGGTACTCTTCTCTTCAAGATGGCACCATACCACACATTCACACCTTTTCCATTCTCATATGAGGCCCTTTGTAAAGGCTGCTATGTGTCTATTGTGTGACTGACAATTCCAAAAAGACAGGGAGGGAGAGCAAAGAAAACAAAGTTGAAATTGTCCAAAGTCAAGATGCCCGTACATGTTGTTTTGCTCTGTTCTTTTGGTTGAATACAGGATTTGTGAATATTTCACTGAAGTTCAGAAAACCTCAGCTAAACTCTGGTGAAGATTTATTAAATGATTAGCTCTCAGGATTCTTTTTCAACGCTCATTCTCATGAAGTAATTTCAAGACATTTCAAGTTTGCCTGTAGGTTCAATTGATCAGGCATGTGAGACTCTTCACAACACATTGCAAGAGATGTTGCATTTGTCATTAGCAAATCCCTTGTGATTGTATATCTTGAAATCATAATCAAAAATTTCAGCATAATACAGTTGCCTCAATTTGTCTGCCATTGACAGACCTGTTACTAATTAGTTTGCATGTCAACATTGCAAGATCATTAGGAATACTTATTCTCACGGGTGTGAGTGTTCTTTCTGACACAAACAAATAGATTTTCTATCTGCATCTTCATCTAAAGCTTTCAAAATGCAAAATGAAAAACTTTTGTAAAACTTAAAAAAGGGCTTCCGATAAAGGCAGCACAATGGTCGACATGTCATGCTTTTAAAAATGATTAAATGAATGTACAGCGCTGTACTTTCTTCACTTTCAACTAAAAGCTTTAAAAACTGTTTTTCCCCATTTACAGTATTAACAATAGTGAAATTCACTTCTCACCTGCTTGTGCCCGATTAGGGCAAAGCCACCTGCAGGGACATCTGTGACTCAGCGACCTGTGCGTAAGCCTAAGAATGGCCTACAGTTTATCCGGTCAGTTATCAGTAAAACATCTAAGCCGTGCTGCCATTATAGCTATATTCATTTTGTGCTGCAATCAGAAATAGAAATTTACATTTGAAAAAAAAAAATCACAAAATACACAAGACTTTAAAATGTTCAGATGTTATGCGTGAATTATTTAGGTATTTTTCATATGTGAGTTGTTTACGGTTTAGTTTGCATTTTATGTGTTGCATTTTTTATAGTTGGAGAGACTGGCCCAGAACATGTATTACTATTGCAATCATACAGAATGATATTAACAGGCATAATAGAAGTAACCTTGGTAACCGCCTCTAGAATTGTGCTCATGGCGTATATCACAGATTTGGTACTTTTCTCTTCAAGATGGCACCATACCACACATTCACACCTTTTCCATTCTCATATGAGGCCCTTTGTAAAGGCTGCTATGTGTCTATTACGTGACTGACAGTTACAAAAATACTGGAGGGAGAGCAGAGGAAAAAAGGCTCATTCATCGAATGGCATTTCACACCAATTGGGCAGTTCACTTCTAATCTGAATACTCAATCATGGAAAGACAGGCA
Organism: Ilyophis sp. 1 JC-2022; assembly: GCA_022702515.1. Classification (NCBI taxonomy): domain Eukaryota; kingdom Metazoa; phylum Chordata; class Actinopteri; order Anguilliformes; family Synaphobranchidae; genus Ilyophis; species Ilyophis sp. 1 JC-2022. The sequence goes on along the minus strand of CM040402.1, from coordinate 88,624,186 downwards.
AACGATCCACCAGTCAACTAAATAAAAAACGTAAGCACATATCAAATTTTTTCTTTCTGAACAATGTTTCTCTAGCAACTGCTAAAGTCCTAATGTTATTCAAGAAAGGGACCAAAAAAATAAAAATCCATTAATTGTCTCACGATTTACATCATTTGAGAAATGTGTACAGAAATGCATCCGTTTAACAAAGTTATACCTCAGTACTTGAAATGCAGTAATTACTTGTGTACATGTTTTCCCTGAATATTATTAAACACCTGATTACACAACATGGGGAATGATTCATGATTTTTCCCCACCACCTCATTTTCCAAAATGCAATACATGGTTTTGGTTGTTGTAGACCAAGAAAAAGACCATTAAATGCCTTTTGGTTTATTGTAGTGGACAACTGTAGAGATAAAAGTTTTTCTGTTCATTTTGACCAGAATATGTCTAATGTCTTCAAAATAAATATGTTTCTTTGCAGGTATACCTCAGTAAAGACAATATATAAAAAACTATAAAAAGGTCAAATCTTCATTTAATATAGTGACAAAGCTGGTTACAGCTTGTGTGAAAGTGTGGCCGTTGTAAGAGCCTGTCAGTGAATGGAGCATCGCTACTGCTAACAGAAGAGGCACACTCACCTCACTGTATTGCTACATACATATTGCTACATATAATTAGCATGCATCATGGTTTTGTGGGGAGCATATCTATGTTCCCAGGGTCCTATGTTCCTCAGTTCAATATTCTGTTCAGACATATTAACCCTCCTATTGTGTTCGGGTCAAATTTGACCCGTTTCAAGTTAAATTTTTTAATAGATATTATCCAGTTTATAACCCTAACCCTAACCCACAATAGCCCATGTCATATTAAGCGAATATAGAGCTGGGGAACGTCTTTTTGAGGTTCCCATTTTGTGCTATATAGAGTTGGGGAACATAGGACCCTGGGAACATAGGAATGACCCCGTTCTGCGCCGTTAGCACGATGCACACCAATTGGCACGTGGAAGCGCAGGCATTCACCTCACTGTGCTGCTACTAGCTAATTAGCATGCATCGTGCTAACAGCACAGGCACTCACCTCACTGTACCGTTATGTGCTAATTAGCATGCATCGTGCAGCACTGTTCAGGTTCCTGGTTGTACCAGATCCATCTCTTCGACCTCGAAGAAGGAAGACGTGCAAAGCTCTGTGAGCTGGCGGCAGCAACAGAAGGCACGCGCAAGACCTGCGTGAATCATGAGACAGTAACATGAACAATTATTAATATGACTAAAGGCTGAAGAAAATGCACAGGGCCATTCAAAAGCCATTCCGGCAAAGGCCACGGTTGAGAGGTGCACATCAATTATAAATCTGTTTTTTTTCTCTTTTTGAGGCGTTTGCTTGTTTTTAGCCAGCTCATTCTGTTCATTTCACAGTTAAAAGGATGCAACAAATGGCTGTGTACAGTATGCATACTTGTGTATGTGCCTGTGTGTAAATGTACATATGTGTGTATGCATGTGTGCACATGTTTGTTTGCAGTTTAGTCTAGTTTTACTGACAGCAGGCATCCAGACAAAGTCCCTAACAGCATAAATCCAGTGTCCTTTTGAATTATATTTCCTCCAGCACCAGAATAGTTGCTATTTTAAACCTCAGAGAGTTTAAGGGTGAAGCTAAAGAAAAGACAAACGAGCCGCTACTGTACAAATACACAAGCAAGTATCGCCCACGGTGCAGCCGCAAACTACCATCTACACAAATATCCAGTCTGTCCTGGGCTCTTTCTGCAACAGCGTAAAAGTCTGATTTATTTTTACATGCACCAGCAAGCAGGCATTACCTTAAGGTATATAGGGTGCTGTGGCTTCTAGTAATCCACCTGATTAGACCAGTGGGACAGGTTGTACAACAGGGTGGCACGGTGGTGCAGTGGATAGCACTGTCACCTCACATGCAACACGGCAAGAAAGTACTGGGTTTGAATCCCAGCCTTTCTCTGTGGGAGTTTACATTTTCTCCCCATGTCCACGTGGGTTTTCTACAGGTACTCCAGTTTCCTTCCACAGAAATGTGTCTTTGGACTGTATTTCCTCTCCAAAGACACATTTCACATTTTTCCAGGTACTCCCACAGTCCAAAGACAGGCTAATTGGAGTCTCTAAATTTCCCATAGGTATGAATGTGTGAGTTAATGTGTGCCCTGCAATGGAAAAGCGACCTGTCCAGGGTGTATTCCAGCATCACACCCCCTGCAACCCTGATGAGCAATTAGAGGGTTGTATAATAGATGGAGTTTGTACAATATTCTTGTACCTGGGGTGCAAAAAAAATTGAGCATGAATAATTCATGAATAATCCAAGCAATAGTTTTGGTAGTGTATGTGATGTCACCAGCAAACAGAATAGCCCAGAAAAAAAATAACTATTTATTTACTGGTTATTTACCAGGTTGTGTTTGTAAAAGTGTAAAGGTGGGCTCATGTAAAGAGATACTCAATTTCATTTGTTGGTATTGTAGCAACCTAATGGCCAGAATTTTGTTGAACTATTGTGATGTCATCTGTCAAGAGGGAATAAACAAGCCAATCAGATAAGGCAAAGTTTTTAACAACTTATGTCCTCAGGAATAAGTTCATGTGAATGACATCTGCTTTGTTAAAACCTGGAGGGGATATTGTGCTGAGGCAAGATTCCAATTCTACTGTAGGAGTGGACGGTAATCTAGAGACATTTTTCAACAAGCCTCACTGGTCAAGCTCATAACTATATGGTAGATGAGCTTGACCAGGTTGCTTATAAGTTTTATATATATTTGATCAGGTTAACAGTGATGTGAGAAGTAGCCTTTTTTGGTGCATCAACCATAGACCTGTAATATAACACTGGCAAAAATTTGCTGTGGAGTGAATTCTCAGCACACCCTCCTGATTGGAGCAGAAAATGGATTCATAAGTTCTTGCTTTACAATAACTTCTCAATACAAATTGGAAAACTAAACAGCGCTAGAAATACAGTAAAATGCACTTTGAAAATAGCATGAACACTCTAACACTGGTTTCATTGCTGCCAGAAAAACAACTCCAAAAACACTTTAAAAAGTATAAAATGACTTGAGCTGCCAGGTGAGCCATGAGGGGAGGGGGTGAGAGAAAAGCTGCTGTAGGAACACTTCAGTTTCAGGACAAATAACCAGCTGTGATTTATGATTCAATCTACACTTCGTCTCAGAATTAATGACACGCGTTCTATTGGCTGCTGCGCGGACGCCGTCGAAGCGGAAGAGCGTTATGGTGAGAGAGATATAAAAGTCACAAAGACTTAACAATAAAACAGAAGAACATAAACCCTCAGCCACAGAGCCTTGTGCAGATGCATTGCATTGTGGGAAAATAAGGCGGAACATGCCAGCGCTTGTAGACGAAGCATTTGGGAAAGTGGGGGTTGCTGTAGTGTCCGGCCGGAGCAGATGGAGAGGTGGGGACTTGTGGACGAGCACGCCAAGATGCGCATCAGCAGCAAGTGTTACATCTGTCCTTACCCATGATGCACTGCTGTTGCCTTATGCTTTTTTTACACAAGAAAAAATTTGAAATCATATCACAAAAATGTAAATCTGATCTGATTAGGATGCCCCCCGGGCGCCTCCCTTTGTAGGTGTTCCGGGCACGTCCAACTGGGCGGAGACCCCGAGGTAGACCCAGAACCCGATGGAGAGATTATATATCTCTCCTGGCCTGGGAACGCCTCGGGATCCCCCAGGAGGAGCTGGAAAGCGTTGCTGGGGAGAAGGACGTCTGGAGCCCCCTTCTTGGCCTACTGCCTCCGCGACCCGACTTCGGATAAGCGGCCGATGATGATGATGATGATGATGATCACAAAAAGCAAACCCTGCTGATTATTCAGGGCAAAGTTTCGGCATCCCAGAAGCATTTCCAGGTGATTAAATCCAGGGGGATAGGTGTGGTAATAGGTGGGTTAGTTTATCCAGGTAACTGGTTTACCCAGGTGGTTGAGGTGCAGTACCTGTCATTTATCCCAGTGTTTAGGTTATTTAGTCTATTCAGGTGTTTAGCTTATCCAGGTGTTGAGGTAACTGGAGTAATAACTCCAGGTACCTCAATATTAAAATGAATAGTTTAATATTAAATAGTTAAAAGTGGAAAGTTGTCCAGGTAATTAGGTTATCCAGGTGATAAGTAGGATGAAAGACTAATTTACAACTGCTCAGTTGGAGCGATGTAAAACTGAAATGATTTCAATTTCAGGCACGCTAATCGTACTGTTTGTAGCCATCTAGTACATGATTATGTCAGTAAAATCCTCCAGTGTTAAATCAGCTCTGACATTTTACTCTAATAGAGCATCTTTGATCTCTTTTGGACTCCCAAAAACTATGTGAGTGTTAAATGAACATTGACACTTCTGCGTACGCCCTCATTTTTTTCATCTGAATTACAGGGGGTTTGGACACAAATAACAGAAAACCTTTTTTATCACCCTTACAAGCAATTGGTGTGGTTTTCCCAACCAAGCCGAGCCAAGACCGGGAGAGTGATTGCTCATATCCAGATGAGTGAAAACGGGGGCAGTGAATCTCACAGTGTGGAAAATTAAATATGGACAGCGCCCCCTGGAAGACGTGCGGATAAGGGCAGAACACTGTGGGTTTAGGGGGCCAATGGGGAGCCTACTGGGAGCCCAGCTGCAGTGCGGGGAGATATGAAAAATCTATATTAGAGCACCACACTCCCCTCAGCTCAAGTTTAATTAAAAAAAAGCATATCTGAATAAACAATTTGCAGCAAGGGTTTTGATAATGTTAAGGATAAGGATAGAGGACATCACAGTGACACATTTAATAGATTAACTCCATATAAAAACAATATACAGTATATATATATATATACAGTAAAATATTGTGTATTAATTGAACTCAAGCAGAGTGTAAATGAATCAATTGTACTGTCTCAGAGTAAGATCTCTTTCTCTTGACAGAATCACCTTTGTTATTTGCAAGCTCTTTGTTGAACATAGGGCAAAGAATGTCAGAAAATTGGCTCTCAAAAATGTATTTATATCCCCAGCCAAGAAGCCCTTCTGGTGAGCAGTCATACCTTATTCAGACAGTTATTTTTCAAGCTTCAAGGCGATATGCAAATGAAGATATTCACAGCAGGAAATATGCCGGGATAATAATCGCTGCCTAACAAAGAGAAGGAAGATGGACGCGTATGTTTGTTTATGATGTTTTTGGGCCTCATCGCGTTTCATCGCTGATAAGAAGAGAAAATAATGAGGCTATGCTGTGGGGACAGATTAGCAATGCAGCTTGTTCACTTGTTTGGCTTGTTTGTTTGTTTGCTTCGCTCGTAGTCATGATCTCACTTGTTGTCAAGTGCAGACATCCTTCTGAAAAGTTCACTTCTGCCTAGAAAAGCTAAACGTCTGTCCTCAATAGCTAGGCCGCAGCTCAAGGAGAGTGGTGATCGTCATATAAGCGCCCCCCTCCCAAGCCACACACCCACCTAATATACCTTTACTTTCTTGAGCTGAGTTCATTAGGCAAAAGGAGACGGTATTTCTTAAATAAGTGAACGGAGTGAATTAGCATATATATTGCACACGTAATCAAAAATACTGCAGGCACCAATCTCTTTCACAGTTGTAACCATATTCATCATTGTTTCCTGAGATTATTGAACTGAACCTGGACAACCTCTGTGGCTAGCTTCGATTTAATACTTCAATGGTACAAAAGTTCCTTTTTCCCGACGTGTTTTTAAAAGATGACTTGATTACTAGACTGGTCTTTGCTGTTGAATTCTTTCATTCTTTTCTTTTTTAAATTTATTTAGTATTTTGACAGCTGCAGTGATCCTTTGCCAATATACTGTGTAGCTGCACATTCAAATTAAATGTGTTTCCTGACTGTCTGCATGACAGATTGCCAAGATCACATTCACATGCTATGGGTAACAAAAGATGATTTATGACACATCAGCCCTCTAACAAAAAAGTGCCCAAGGTATTAAAATGCCACTTTTCTACCTGCGCTATAATATTACCCTCACCTGTTTTATCATCTTACTAAACACCCTTAGATTCATATAGAGGGGGGGAGGGGATGAGATATGAAAACCTGTATGGCTCTGCTGTGGCTCGCTTTATTATTGAATCAAAGAAAATGACTGATTGTATTGCTCACACAAATTATACAAAAGTTTAACTTCGCACAAGCTCATTGCAGAAATGTTTTTTCAATAAAAATTGCTTAACAAAAAAGAATGGATAAAAACTGGAATGGTTGAAAAAAGAGAATTGGTTGGATATCTGCAATAGTAAACCGGCAAAATGTAAAATATGATGTTACAGAAGCCCTGAAACCTATAGTAGTGTTAGAGGTTATGGGAAGCAATAACAGTCAGTACCTTAATGAATATGCGCATAATGAGCCTCATTGATTAAACATGAGCAGAACGAATTTGTAGGTAAATCGTTCGTATTAGCATATTTGGCTGTATAATTTTTTTGTATTTTTGCTCAAGACCACACATACGACGTAAATTCAGAATGCCGCTAAATGTAGCTCCTGAGTGATAATTACAATATGAATTTATTTAAATTTTTTGTTAAATTCACATGACAAAATGTATCCTCTGAAAACACAATGCAAACATAAATTACGATTGCAAAAAGCAAACACATTAGATGATGCCTATTAATCAATGGTAGGCTATGAACTTGTTTAATTAGTCTCGTAGGCGTAATGAATGCTCCTAGTACTATTTTTCTAAATTAGTAAAATAAAAATGTAACTTATATGTTAAATATGCTATTTAAAACACACATTTGACCAATAAACAAAATTTGCTTTAAATTGCCTACAGGTCTGTAGCCAGAGTGACAATGGCTGACCTTGTGCTGTTGGAGGAGTTGGCTGCTTAGGAGAGAAACGAACGCATCTAAGATCGCGCAAAAGCTATTCGTTGACTGAAAGTGATATATGGCTGGTTAGTCATTTTCGGGTTTTTATAAAATTGACAACCTGCCCAGCAATGTTATTGGTTAATTATTTCCTTGCTGGCTCTGCCTACTTGCTTTGTAATTTACACGCCCACTTGAAAACACTGTAGTCTTTCAGAAAAAGCAAGTGGTAGAGGTATACGCCATTTTGACGTATACCTCTACCGATTTTTCAACTTTATATTCAAATAACTCAGTACAGATTTTTTTTGGCAAGCCACAAAGAAAGACTTAATTAGTTGTGCTTTGATCTGTTCAATAAGGTTAATGTTGTTTTTGGGTAGAATTCCCCTTTAAATGGAAGTGCCAACCTCCATATAAGGCAATTAATGGGCGTGGATTTATGCTAATCACAAAATAATTATTTTTCATTTTTTACTTCGAATGGAATATTGCAAATTATATTCTGTGCATTATTCTAATACATAACTATGTGAACCAGTCACAGTCAGAGCTGTTTTAATATAGTATTTACAGTATATTTATTTGAATGAAAACCATAAAAAGCAAAGGGCATGTGACTGGGGATCACTCACATCGACATGATATTGCTACAGTATATCTCTGCTGATATACTTAAACAAGAGGGAGAGGGAGAGACCTGTGTCTATGTGCGGCCGCTTGCTATTTATATCCTGTTGAACCAAAATAATAATGGCAGGTCTATAGGCCCCTAAGAACTCAGACCTGGAAGGTATTCTAACATCCTGTTTTATTACATAACCGACCATAGTGCCAAACCTTCATACCCATTAAACATATTGGGCCTGCCATTTGTCCTTAAAGTTTGGAATTAAAATTTAATTCAGAATAAGCACTGGATTCTCCCTCCCTGAAATGAATTGCAGGTAGGACATTCAGTCAAAGAAGAGAGCACATTCATCTCTGGTGTGACACCATTACGGCTCAATGTCGGCCTGCTTACCGAGGAACACTCGGAATATGGAGCCCTTTCTGCTACGATTGATTGCACTTCAATTACCAAAAAAAAATCTTAACTTTCAGAAGCCAATTTTCCTTTCAAACCATATTCTGGTTTATTTATTTAACATTCTATCACCTGATTAGCATGTGTATGGCAGGCTGACGAAATCTTTATGTCTGAATCTGCTTGTGCTTCACAGTTAGACTAATTATCCTCCTGCTGCCAGGAAGGAAACGCTTTCTCCTACATGCTGTATGCATCTTCTATAAATTCAGCCGCAACAAGCCATTCATGAACACTGGCTACATTCGCAACAGCCCTCTAGGCACATAAAACAGCAAAATATGGGCAATAGGTTTGTATTTTCCTAATGGAACCAGGTGCCATCTTGCTGTTATAAATAAATTGGTATAATGGAGCTCACGGTCCTCTGGAACGTTGATGGGGGCTCTGACCCCCGTGTACAGCGTTGGGAAATCAGCAGGCACATTAGACATGCTTCACGGAACGTCCTTATTAATTTAATTAAATTAAAAAACTAGGGTTTGCATGGAAAGAAAGGGATAGATTGAGAGAGAGAGAGAGAGAGAGAGAGAGAGAGAGAGAGAAAGAGAGAGAGGAAAGCTGCTACAAGCCCATAAAGTTTATGATGCCACAAGCCATAATATTAGAAAAAGACATTTGAAACATCTGTCAAATAAAAATGTAAAGAATGAGCTTTTTTTTTTTTTAAACGAGACAGAGAAGGGGGTGGGGTGGCAGTTGTATTTCTAAACCCATCAATACATTTAAGTACATGACAGCTGATTGGCGAGTGAGTAAGCTAGATAAGATGACAGCTGATTGGCGAGTGAGTAAGCTAGATAAGATGACAGCTGATTGGTGAGTGAGTAAGCTAGATAAGTACATGACAGCTGATTGGCGAGTGAGTACGCTAGATAAGTACATGACAGCTGATTGGCGAGTGAGTAAGCTAGATAAGATGACAGCTGATTGGCGAGTGAGTAAGCTAGATAAGTACATGACAGCTGATTGGCGAATGAGTAAGCTAGATAAGATGACAGCTGATTGGCGAGTGAGTAAGCTAGATAAGATGACAGCTAATTGGCGAGTGAGTAAGCTAGATATTTTGTGACTGAAGGCTGTTGTATTGCAGTTAGAACCCTTGTAATTCCAACTCTAAATAGTTCTGGACACTTACAACTTTTAAATGTCATGGATATCACCCTGATTGTTTTTTCTCTTTGTTATTTAACACCACCCACATGAGGAGGATGATATAAAGTGTATATATAACTAATACATTTATTTATTTTATTTAAATAAATCTCACCTCAACTATTTATATATATATATATATAAAAATCAATTCGAGCCCTGTTATTCTTGGATCTCATAATGCAAAAAAGTTATAATAAAATCAGCAACACGAGGGGGAAAAAAAGTTCACACAATTTTTGTTCTGAATATTTTTAAAACTGAGTCACATGAAAGCATCACCCATGTCTTTTATAAGTTGGGTCCTCAGAAAAAAAACACAACATGGATGCTGCTGTTCCTGATGGCTTCAAGGGAATGGAGAGAACAGGATCATCACAAACCAGGATGAGCCACTTTCTAGAAATAATGCTGGCACTCTTACACAGTAGAATATTCAGTGTTAACTCAACTCTGACAGATTACATGGTCCTTATTGGACTCATATATACTATTAACACTGGAAATTGTTCTGTGTATCCTCACTATTATTAACCTTCATGTAGCTTTGTCTCGGTGGCCATTCACAATTCACTAACATTATCCAGTAAAAGAACCTCTATAATTTATAGACGCATATATTTTCATGGAAATAATATTGGATAGAATTAATAAATATATACTATAAATTTGTATTGTTGAATGAAAAATAAAACATGAATTTGGCTGAATTTCATGCGCGAGACGAAGGCACAAAGCAAAAATAATTACAGGTGACTTTTGAGAAAGTTGAAAATGCATTTGTCTGAGTACAAAAGTAAACTTTGTGAAAATACAGAGGAACACATTTGAAGTCTCAAGGTTTACTTCTGCTTCTCTAATGAGCGTCGCGAATGAAGTGCGCAGAGCAAGTTCTGTCAAATAACTCTTGCTGTGCCCGACCAATGGTCGGTCTCAGCAAACACATGTTCTCATACTCAACCGATCATTTGCACACATCACTAATGGAGCGCTCCTTTTAAAAGCGAAACTCAGATCTCTCCCATACGCATGCACGTGCATAGATAAACCTCAAAGGGGGCTTGAGCACCTGACATTTGGCCTCCTATAGAGAAGTTCCCTTTTTCAGTTTTTTAAAATTTAATTCAATTTTTAAAAAAAATACATTTATACATTTCTGTTTGCGCACAGCCTGACCTGCCGAACAGATATATTGATTGAATCAGAATATCAGGTCGGGGGATTGGTGCTCCTGCTTTACATCCTCTTGATGTAAAGCACTCTGTGCATTCGTGCTGTGAAGGGCGCTATATAAATAAAGTTTTACTTTTTACTTACTGGGCAATGCCCTCTACCCTCCCTCCCTCCTGGTTTCCGCTGCAGCGGCGAGATCTGTGTGGGCACCGAGCGTTTCTATGGTGAAATTGCACGCATACGCATGCATAGGCACTCGACAGTCATGAGTCAGTCAGTGTGATGAATTACTTTGAGGCAGACATCAGGTATGTGGCCTAAAATAAATATACTGTTCATTTTCGTTTTATACTGATATTGATGCGCTTTAGGAATTGCTTGACGCTATTTGGCAAGGAGGGTCTATCTATACTTGAACTATTTAGCAGCTCAAAATGTGCCAACTAGCTATCGTTTGCGTTGATACCTTTTGCTAGTAATGTGGGAATCAGTGGAATATGGTCGAGTTATTGTGTCCCATCCACTGAACTTAAAAAAACGGTCCCATCGCACCACTGCAGTTTTAATGTTGTCTTATTGTCTCGATAGCTAGTTAGCTAATGTAATACGTAACATATGAGGAGAATTTACTGAAATACACTTCATTTCTTTGCATGTATCATTAATTAACTGTCATGTAGCTGTGTTTGAACCAACCTCAGTCATGGGTTTGTTTTAACATACATTTTAATATCTCTTTAACAGTGTCACAAAAGTAATAATTCCAGGCATATATTTATTTAATTATTTGCAAAAATCACCCGTGAGCCCTTTTATCAATTTGGGCCTGTCCCTCTAACATCCTCCGCATGTGCCTGCCCATACTGCTTTGGCTGCACTGCTCTTGTTTCACTGTTTCTTGTTCTAAAAAATATTTTTCTGCTCACCCTCCATCACCTCAGACTCCACCTGTTTTTTGGATCTGATTCTATGTACTTGGACGGTTTTGGTGTATATCTCCTGATTAGTAGGGGAGATGTGCCACGCTCCCTGTTTGATAGCTAGTGCCGCTGGTGCATGCACTAGAAGTACATAGAGCAGATCCATTCAGCGCCAACCCAAAATATTAATTTATATATGACATAAACTCCTCAAAAAAAGTTTGGAAACGTTATTTCGGTCGATTATTCCTCCCCTTTAATAATACCAATTGGTATTGTATTTTATATCGTTTGGAAATGATTAGTCACCTTTACAACGAGCACAACAACTAAGGATCGTGCGGTCGTGGATGAGCAAACACAGCACAATGTGGTTGGTAGCGGCAAAAAAAAAAAAAAAAAAAATGCAATAAATCTTCTGTCTGTATTCACTCCACTCTCGTTTTTTGTGCTTGGCTGGATGATTGCACTCACACCACCCACCCAAAAAGAAAAAAAAAAAACACATTTTACACATTATTTTTTTTTTTTTTTTATTATTCTCAGGGGCGTGTTCAGTAGCGTGTGGATGCCACAACAGCAACCACAACAACTTGGCTCCTCCTCCCCTCTCCCTGACCTGACAGTGAAAAAATGTATAAATAAATAAAAAAATGGCCAATATGTGTTGTTTTTTCCTTTTTACTGTGGGAGAGTGCAATAATCATCCAGTCCACCCAGGCAACACAAGTGTGAATAATAATAGAAAGAGAATGCAGGGGATTTTTTTTTTTTTTTTTTTTTTTTTACGCCACGTTAACACGTGTTGTTCATTTGAGCTTCCACGGGATCCTTACAAGTTTTAGTTGTACCTCGTTGTAAAGGTGACTAATTTCCAAAATATATAAATATAATACAAATTACCAATTATAAGGGGGAGGATATATCGACCGAAATAATGTTTCCGAACTTTTTTTGAGGAGTTTAGTCATCTTGTGAGTTATCTTGACAGAAATACAGTTATGAGTGTTCACTTTATAATTGACTGGAAAGGCACATTGGGTAATTAAGCATGCTCTGGATCCCAGAGAGATTCCAATGTGAAATGATGCCCAGTCTGTACAAAACACAAAGTAAAAGGTGTCCAATCATGTGACTTGACAAAACGAAGAGTTCTGGCCATGGCTAGTAAAGCCCATTTTTGTTCTAATTGGGTCATTCTGAAGAGTCAGGAAACGGCCCAGGCCCAATGGTTTTGGGGGAAAGCAGGAAATGAGCATCCGATTAATCCCCCAAGCAACCTAATGAACCATTGAACCAATTAGTCCTTTTGTTCCTGGTCCCTCATTTTCAGCTCACAGCTAATGAATATAGGCCTGGCATAGTCTGCTGTATTTTTAAAGCTGGTTGTGGATGTATGTTGGATGGCTGCTGAGCTGTCCTGAGGCTACAGGCAGAGACTGGGCAAATTGGGCATGAATCTAGAGAGAGGGCTAAGAGATAGAATTCAGGTGAGCTGCTCATGCATAAGTAAACAGAGCTATTTTATTATTAAACACACACACACACTATTACGGATCGAAAACCCCAACAATGTTGCAATAACAAGGAGGGTGGAAATAATTGTAATATTAAACCACCACAACCACAACACAAAGACGCAACCAACACGCTGTAGTTTTTAAAGAGAAAACAATTATTTATTATTTACAGCTTAATGATTTCCTAGCACTAGCAGTGACTGTTCAGCTAAAATGTCCAAGTCACCAAGACTAATTAGCCTATCAGTGCCTCACCAAGCAGCCAGCACAGCGGTCCAGGTCTTCCGTGTGACCGGTCCTTCCAAAGAAGTTCAACAGCAGGGCCCCACGATGTCTGTCGTCCTCTGCTGGTCAGGAACTGAACTGCCGGTAATAGCACGACTAAACTAAACCTATTAGCTAGTCTTAAAAGGGTAGGTTGATAGGTTGTGTTCTCAAAACAGCGCGATGTCGAGCGTGGCTTTCAGTAGCAGATGAAAAGACGTGTCTGACGTGCTGACGGCGTCCAGCTGTTTTATAGGTCCGCATCTTCTCCGCGTGCGTTGCTCCGCAACGGTCTCTGGCGTCCCCAGCAACAACCGCATCTGGTCCGGTCTCCAAGCGACGACAATGTATCCTCACCTCCACCTGTATAGGGGAACACAAACAAACGGCAGTACCCAGCCAAAACCCAAAACAGTAACATCCCTCAATAATAAATATGTTCTATAATACACTGGGATGTAACACACACACACACACACACACACAGACAGATATTTAAACATATGTGTACACACAAATTTATAGTTAAATGCACAATTATTGGGGCAGTTGTGTCAAATTGTTTTTTCCTGCTGTACTAATCAAATTCCCATTTTCAAATCAAACAAAGGCAATGTCAGCATTTATTTAATGTTTTTTTTTTTTTAAACAGACATAACAACAATGCCATTCAAAGAGTCACATCCCCCAATTTCAAGTCAGCATAAGTATTACAATGTAAGTTCTAACAAATGTAGTGACTTTCAGTGTAAGTATTTTGTTGCATATCCCTGTCATGGTCCGTGGTTATTTTTTCATTTTTTCGTTACTGTTCTCGTCCTCTCTCTCTGGTTAGTAATCTATCCGATTTTTTCCCCACGTTCCGTTCCGGGGTTTTGCTTCACCTCGCCTATTATTCGTTTCACCTGTCCTACTACCTGCGAGATAGTTAAGCTCCTCACTTCCGCTTCCCGGCGCTTCTTTGTCTTATCAACTTACATTGAGCCAGGTATAGTCAGGTACAAGCAACTTCATAAGATTAAAGCTTTGCTTTATGTTTACGAGGGACTTGCTTTAGTTCATTAGTTTTTACGTTGAGGATTATTCCTCGTTTGTGCTAATTCTGTTCCACTTACTTCGTGCTGTTCTTTCTGAGACAGACTCCTTTGTTGTTTAATTTTCTTTTCATCTTCCTCCCAGCCGTTTTAGTGTTACGTGCCGAAGGTGTTTATTTTCTGTTGTCTCCCTGGGTCAGCTCTAGTATTTGAACTCGGGAGACTTTGTTTTCGTTCTCACTCACTCGTGTTTTCGAGTTCGCCCATTCTTCCTGAGTTGATTATTATTTGGCTGTTTAGCCAGAAATATTTTTTTATTTTTCTGCCCATTAGCGGCTTAAGCTTTTTTAGTAGTCTTCACCTTTGTGGGTGCCTTGTTCTGATCCCCCTCCCCGTCGCATTTGATTTTCCGCTAACTGAAACTATTGCAACCTCTTACATTTGATGACTGCATGGAGTCTGCGACTCATAGACAGTGATGTGTGATGTGATCTTTGGAGATGCTCTGCCAAGCTTTTATCGCTGCCTCTTTCAGCACAAATACTCATGCTGATTTGGAATAGGGGGACGTGACTCATTGAGTGGCATTGTTGTAATATAGTTCAATGTCTGTTTAAAAAAACACATTAAATAAATGCAGACGTTGTAAATTTTGCCTCACAGTGATCGCTTGATTTGAAAATAGTCCAGAGATAAAACAACCAGTTTGACACAAATGTCCCATTACTTTTGCATTTTACTGTGTAAGCATATGCATATATACACACACACACACACACACACACACACAAATGCGTGCACACAGATATATAAACATATGCACACGCACACACAGATGTATAATCATATGCACACACACACAGATATATAAACATATGCACACACACACAGATATATAAACATATGCACACGCTCACAGATATACGTATGTATAAACATATGCACGCACACACACGCACACACATATATATATATATATATATATATATATATGCAAACACACACAGATATAAAAACATACACTCATACACACACACACACACATACAGTATATGTATAAACATACACTAATACACACACACACACACACACACACTTTCTGCCTGAGCACACACTCATAGGTAAACTCACTCAGACAGCATGTCAAAGAGCAGAGATATTCAGGCTTTGCTTTATGAGCCACACTTCCAGGTCTGCAGCCTGTACCTTTATACTGTTGAGCACCTTATTGGAGGAAAGTAAAATGCTCGCACATGTATGAGGTGGCGCAAACTGGAGCCCTCCCAGGTCTTTTCATCCCTCATTGCCTAATAAGGCAAATGCTTTCATCATTTTAAATGTCTAAGTGTCAGTACCTTTCCGTTGATGAGAGAAACAAAAACAGAGAAAGAAAAAGAGAAAGTGAGAGAGAGGCATCCATAAAGGAAAATAAATGTTGGCACTGAGGCAGAGTTAACAGACAGCTAATGTTAATTATCAGTATGCAATGCAGTGCCTACCAGCCCTAATTTAATATTTCATTACTTATTTGGGCAGGGTGGGGGGGGGGGGGGGGTGATTAAATGGTGGTGCGGTGGACACACTTTTTCATGTTCCACCAGCATATTTGATATAGAAAAACAACACGCTACTTTAAAGTGCCTGTGAATGACAACTAATTAGCTGGATTCCAATAGGAAATAAACTCACCAGCTGTTGTCTTTGTGGAACTGACAGTAATTGCGAGCTCATGCACAGCACCACAGCAGAACTCAGATTCCCCCCTGTGACAGCTCCAACACACAGTAAAACCCAGTGTAAACCACACAGTATTGGCCCCTTGCTTGCGCCCTTTAGTACAAGCAAACTGCTACACAAGAGCCGCAAGGCTGACATGTTTAAAACCTTGGATGTGAGTGCCAATGGGAGTGGAAATGTAGCAGTGAAATGTAAAAAAACAAGATGTCGGGGACTTATAGAAGGGCTGCCTGCTCTGCAGATTTATAGTAAAGGCCATGGACAGCACTGCTCCAGCTGTACACATGCACAGCTAAGGGTGATTGGTGTTCAGGATCATGAATAGCACTGCTCCAGTCATAGGCACCAATTCCTAAAAATGCACTTAATAGGCATTTGCGCCAGCGTACAGTCGGGGCCAAATTTACATTGATTTGATAGCAAACTCCACACAGCATACGCTGCGCGACATAGCCCACGTTGATCCACTCACTCAAAAGTCATAGCTTTAATGTGATTGGCTAACGTTAGACGCACTGTCCAATTGTCAGATTAACCGCTAATGTGTAGAGCCTGGCAAATTGTTAGCTAGCCTTGATTTAGCGCAACAAAATGGACAAATTTGAGATAAAAAAAAACTAAAAACATCAAGCAATGTTACAATTTCCACCAGTGCGACTTCCAGTTCCACCAGTGCCTCCAGCCATGCCCAGTCAACTAGTAACAACAGTAACGAAGATAACGACAACCACAACAGTGAAGATGGACAAAAGAAGGGACAGACTTATCAGGCCAGCTGGAAAGTAAAATTCCAGTGGATAGCCTATGAAGTTATAAAAAACTAAATATTTTGTGAGGTGTGCACTACAGCTAAAAACATGGGTGCCATCCACAACACACGATCAAGAATCTTTGAAAGCCTTTGTACGAGATGGCTTTTCCAGCTGGGCTAAAGCACTAGAACAATTCCGATTCCACGAAAAGTCAAATCTGCATCAAGGTGTTAATGTTGCCGCTTCTATTTCTGATGGTAAACAAAAGCAGATGGCTGATGCGAGAATAGCTTTGTTGGGTATTCTATTTTCTATCCAATATCTTTCGTGTCAGGGATTGGCCATTCGAGGAAAAACAGACAAGGAGTCCAATTTGACTCAGTTGCTAAACTTGCGTGCTCAAGATATCACAGAGTTACAGTCATGGCTGGCTCATGAAGAGAGCAACTGGCTATCTCACGTTATCCTAAACGAGATGGCTGAAATTATGGCCCATGTTGTGTTGAGAACGCTAATTGAAGAAATAGTCTGCTGAATTTTTCTCTGTGATTATGGATGAGACAGCCAAAATTACAATGAAAGAGCAGGTGTCTATCTGCTTCTGTTTTGTGACTGAAAATCTGGAGCCAGAGGAACTTTTTGTTGAATTCTATGAGACATCAAAAACAACAGCAGACGCACTTTTTCAGCTGTTAAAAGACGTTCTGATGAGATTCTCACTGCCAATCGGTAAATGTAGAGCACAGTGCTACGACGGCGCATCAAATGTTTCTGGCATTCAAACAGGTCTACAGGCTCGCGTGCAGGAACAGGAACTCCGAGCCCTATACATCCATTGCACCGCTCATGTCGTGAATTTAGTTGTGCATGATGTCGCCCAAAACATTCCCGCATGTCGCAACTTCATGGCACTCATTCGTGACATGATAGCACTGATCAGAAATTTGCCAAAGCGACTCACCTGGTTCCAAGAGTTTCAAGGCAAAGAAGCACCGCGTTTGAGACCTCTGGGCTGTGAAAATGGCCTCGTTACAATTAATTGCTTCCAACTACAGCGCGCTAATGGAATTTATCGAGGACCTGTGTTTAAACGACAAAGGTTACGCAGGAGGTAAAGCCAACGGCCTGCTTTTGCACCTGCAGAAATTTCGCACTTTTTTCTTGTTGAAACTCATGCTGAAATTCTTCTCGCGCATGGAAACAGCCAATGCTGCACTCCAAAAGAGCCAGTTGCACCTACAAAAAGCTAGACAGATGGTTGACACGCTCAGAGAAGACATAACGTGTCTTTGTGAAGAAGTGTTCCAAGATTTTTGGGAAAACACTACCACAGCATCACATGACCTGAACTTGGAAAGCCCAACTGTGCCAAGACTACACTGCCGCTACACTGCTTTCAAACACCAGAAGCAATGAATGTACCGACAGCAATACTTTGAGATCATGAATACAGCATCAACATCCCTGGATTGCCGATTTAGTGTTATGTTCTGAGTCTGTGTTGTATTCATTGTCATTTAGGTATTTTTCTGATTAATTGTGGTTTCTGAAGCATACATTTTTCCATGTTTTCCGCAGCCTTGCGTTCTGTGCTGTCTCTCTCGCTTCCTCTCACAGAGTTTTACTTTCGTTCCTGTACACTTCATTCGTATTACCCTGCACTACTAATTCTTATATAGGACTTGCATGATTACTAACTGGCTAAACACGGGTGTGGTTAACTAATCTACTAACGTCAGGGTTAATAGAATTATTACTAACACAATCTAACAATCTAGTTCTCATCACGTTTCCACAGCTGTTTAATGTTTCCTTGCGTATCCAGTCATTGTCTTGTTAACTAACTACTAACGTCAGGGCTAGGATAGGATAACTACTAACGATTTACTAATCGCCTTGTTACGTGTCTCAGTTCTCTCAAGCTGTTTTCCATTTCCTGCTATTCTCAAGCTAAGTGTTTGCACCTGTCTACACATGCATTTATACCAGCAGTCTTAGTCCCTCGTTGCGACTTCGTCACACTAAAGTTGTAAGCGTAGTCTGTTGCCTGTTTTTCCCCGAGTAAGCTATATCTGTTTGTTTTCCCGAGTCAGTGTTTCGTGTTGTAGTTAGGTTTTTTTTGTTTCTGTTTGTTTCTTAGTCTTGTTTCGAGTTGTTGATTTCCTGGCCTTGAACTCAGTCCGTGTTCTCACGACCCTGTCTCCGGATTCTGTTTGGTACCTCTGCCGAGCCTTCCCGATATCGACCCCTGCCTGTTTTGACTTCTCGTTGGATCTTGATTTTGTACCGTTGCCTTGGACAATAAACTTCGTTTTTTTTGCACTCCTGCCTGCTACTGGGTAGTCCAATTTTTTAATATTTAGTAGCTGTGGGCCTGTGTTGATGGTTAATTAATTGACTATTTTACTACGTGCACTTGTATGCTTTCTTTGCGTGTGTAACGATATAACTTGTTTGGCTTGTTAATAGGCCCATTGTAGCCTATACTGTTATGTTGCGTTCTTTATGGGTGTACTATAGCAGCGGTGTCTCACAGCCACGGTGGTGTTGGATTGTGCACTTGGCCTATGATTTATGTTCATGTGAGCCTTTTTACTAAATAATTTCGTTGGCATTGATTATTACTTTCCGTGCGTTTCATGGTGTGTATCCTTAGTTAAACTTTTGATCTCCAATCCCTGTAAATATTTTGTGTGTGCGTTTGTCGGTCGCTGTTAATTTCCTATGGTGCTGAAATGCGTGCGTTTGACTACTTTTTCCAAATCCGTATAGAAACAAGTCATGTAGGCTATGGTTATTGCAGAAGGTTTATCTTAGGCGTGGGGGTGGGGCATTCAACTGTTTTGAGCACCCACCGGCAGAAACATAAATCAGTGCCTATGGCTCCAGTTGTACACACGCACAGCTAAGGGTGATTGGTGTCCAGAATCATGGACAGCACTGATTCAGCTGCACAAATGCACAGCTATGGGTGATTGGTGTTCAGGATCATGGGTAGCGCTGCTCCAGTTGTACACACGCACAGCTATGGGTGATTGGTGTTCAGGATCAAGGATAGCCCTGATTCAGCTACACAAATGCACAGCTATGGGTGATTGGTGTTCAGGATCATGGATAGCACTGCTCCAGTTGTACACACGCACAGCTAAGGGTGATTGGTGTTCAAGATCATGGACAGCACTGATCCAGCTGCACGCACGCACAGCTAAGGGTGATTGGTAATCAGGGTCATGAACAGAAGTTGTACTTGTTGTTTCCTTTGATCTTATTAGTGTTTCCAGTTTCTTGCAGTCATATTGTCACTGATTTTGCACTGACTTGCAGAACTGAAGTCACATGTCATCCTGTCTTTTCCCTTCCCCCTACAATAGTGGAGCCTTATTAAAAACAGTTAAAATTGGAATGGTGAATCTGAGTCATTCTTTAAAAAATTGGCAGTTTTCTGAGTGATTAGTTTGTAAGAAGTCAGTTGGCAGGTTTGTCTGTTTCCAGAACAAAATATGTCATGGGCAGTGGCTTTTATTTTCGCTGTGCAACATGGCTGTGGCTTTGTGCTTTTTGGCAGACATATTTAATCACTTTGGGATTTTGAAATCAGCCGGCAGCACTGATTCTCTTCCGCAGAAGGGAATAAAATTGCCACTGGCCTGTTTACTTCTCGTTTCTCTGCTTATACAAACCTGTCATTATGCCACATTACAAGCAAATACACGCACGCACACACACACACTTGCCCTCACAACACATATCAGAAAAAGCACGTTATACAATTAAAGTATGATCAGAATGTGAGTAATGGCCCTCACAAAGTTAACAGTGTTCCTGTGTCCTGTTCAGTGTGTCCTCACAGAATTAAGACAGTGTTCCTGTGCCCTGTTCCGCCCACAGTTAACACTGTATTCTTTTGCCCTGTTCAGCGTGTCCTCACAGAATTAAGACCGTGTTCCTGTGCCCTGTTCCACCCTCAGAGTTAACAGTGTTCCTGTGTCCTGTTCAGCCCACAGTTAAGTGTTCCTGTGTCCTGTTCAGTGTGTCCTCACAAAGTTAACACGGTGTTCCTGTGCCCTGTTCAGTGTCCACAGTTATCAGTGTTTTTGTGCCCTGTTCAGCCCTCACTGTTATGCTCTCCATTCCCTCTGTCCCCATCCCTGTTTGTGCTCCGTGTTTTCCCCTTTTTCTCACGTCTCTTCATGTTTTATGTTTCCCTGTGTCTTCCGTGTTGTGCAGGTTTGGTGTGGTTTTCTTGTTTGCCCATTTCACCTTCGCTAATTCCCCAGCCAATTACATTCCTTCTCCGTTTGCATTCCTCAAACCCTCTTTACTGCCCAATCACACTCGCATACATTCTCACGCTGCAATCACATCTCATTTACCACACTATATATTTTCCCGTTGTTTTTTGTCTTGTTGCCAGTTCGTTAAGTCTTGTTCATGGTTACCTCAGTCATGTCAAGTTTGGAACTTGGTCTCAGTCTTGTCTGGTCTTGCTGAATTAATGCTTAATCGTACCTTTTTATTTGTACCCGCCAGCCTGCAGCTTTCAGCCTGTTCCACGCCATGCTTCCCTGCTTCCCGCATCCCGCTCTGTCCCTGCTACGCCCACCTAGGATAGGATTCAGTCACAATCCTGCTCCTGGCCTGCTTACCTCTCCTGCTCTGCCCTCTGGTTCTGCCCTACTCAGGATTCAGTCCCTTCCCCTCTCTCGCTAAGAGTTTGCTGTTGTATATAAATGCACTTTGTGAGCTTATTGTGAGTTCTGTTTCTGAGTTGTGCATTTGAGTCCAGTTCTGATCAGGAACCTTAACACTCAGTTAACACAATGTTCCTGTGCCCTGTTCAGCCCTCACAAAGTAAACAGTGTTTTTGTGCCCTGTTCAGCCCTCACAGTAAAGTGTTCCTGTGCCCTGTTCAGCATGTCCACAGAGTTAACAGTGTTTCTGCGCCTTTTTCAGCCCTCAGTTAACACTGTGTTCTTGATCCCTGTTCAGCCCTCACAGTTAACAGTGTTCCTGTGCCATGTTCAGTGTCCACAGTTAACACTGTTCCTGTGCCCTGTTCAGCATATCCTCACAGAATTAAGTGTCCTGTGTCCTGTTCAGCCCTCACAGAATTAACACCATGTTCCTGTGCCCTATTCAACCCACAGTTATCACAGTGTTCCTGTGCCCTCTTCAGCATGTCCTCACAGAGTTAACAGTGTCCTGTGTCCTGTTTGATAAAAGCAGTCAGCCACAGAACAATCAAAGTATGTAAATCCCTCTTCAAACTCTGGGGTTTTGCTGAAGAGTGAACAGGCTTCAAAGCCTTAATCCACATTAGCGCACCTGACATCCAGACTGAAGGTAATGGCAGCTCCATGGGAAACTGCACAGTTTCTGGTGATGTGTGTCTCAGAGCACTTTGCATTATTACATTATTGCAGGCCTTGGGGGGGACAAACGGGGAACTTAAATTGAAGTTGCACACTGTAGTCCAAAAATACATGTTCACAGCGCAGTTCAATTTGTTGTTGAATCAATTTGAACAGAGTTTATATGTGCCCAGTAGAGACCACAAGTATTTTTTAACATTGGCAGAGTTGAAAGTATTGAATCAGAGTTGATTTTGCATTGAAAGTTTTGCTGTGTTTTTCATAAAAGTTGACCTCTGTGCATTAATTTAAAAATCCTTGAGGAATATTTGCAGTGAGTGTTTAAATATGTTGTTTTTTAAATACTCATATAATATTATAGACCTGTGCCATATACAGAGTCCTGCCATTTGAATAAGTAGTCCTTGTGGACAATATATCTTGCCAAGTTAAAAACAGATCTTTGACATCTCTGTACGACACCAACCATATGCTGTGTGGATCTGCTCTGAATTCTGAGCGGCAAGATGATTTCAAAAGCAAGCTGAGTTTTTGGTCGCAGACCCTTTGGGTATAATCTAAGTGAGTGAGCAAATCAGGCAGAGACAGCAAAGTGTGTATTCGCTTCTGCGGCAGCCTCCTCCAATCAGTCGGGTTACTTCAGGTGTATGTGATTCAGTTTTTTCCATCCTGACTGAATGGCATTCACATAGAATGAACGGCTTACCAAATGGTTCAATTTACTGTATTACCTGTACATTACAGCAAATTCAGTTTAGATGCTAATGTTCCAGGATTAGCATTTCAATACTGTAGAAGCTAGACACATATGTACTATGATTGATAGGTGATTTAGGACATTGGTTGATGTAACAGTATTAATGAAATGCCATACTACTACAAATAAGCAAATGTTTCCATTCAAAATTACAACTTTAATTTCACAAAAACTTCCACGTAGTATCTTACACTGCACTGTGGTTGCTACTGTACAAATCATCAAATAGCCATCTTAAGATGTCTTTTTTACCATTAATGATTCCTTTAAAAAAAAAACAATCACAGTAATATGAATCTCCAAATCTGTTGCTAGATGTGTACATAGAGGCAATTACAACCATTTTAAAAAGGGAAACTGTACGATGTTCAAAATCAGCTGAAGAAAACAACTGCAATGGGTATTTTACAAGGAAATGGGGCTCATACAATTAAAGGGTATTTTGAAAACCAGTTTGTCCTTGTTTTTTGCCTACACTACAAATTCAACCCCCCTCCCCCTCCATTTAGTATACAATCACAAATGATCAGACGGCTTTCTTTCTTGAAATATATATTTTTTTATGCATGCTCAAAATATTCCTCAGATAGAAAAATATTCAGCTCAGTAGAAAATCTTATTTGAATAGAGATGAAAGATTTAAGAGGGCTTTTGAACCCACCCAAATGCCCATCTGCTGTAGCAATGAAGAGTATTATCAGTTTGGAACATGCTAAATGGGAGAAATGACAGCTAATCCACTTTAATTCAGAGCAAACCGTTGGGTTTTGGGTGGAGTGATTTAGACGGTGCCGGTGGTGGCTTCTGGTTCTAGATAAATGGGCTCTCCTATCTCCATTCTCATTAATTATATAAACTAAAATTAACAACGAAGGCAAATGTAGTTCTCGGTTTGACTAAGGGCACTTTACTTTTTCGGGTCGCCTGTCAGGTTACCAATTGTGCTAAGCCTGGCCAAAGAAAAGTGTCTTTTGTCATTGTCAATTATTCTCTCCTCTATATTGTGTGTGAATATTATATAGTGTTACGTCCGCTGTTTTCCTTTCTTTCCACCTCCCTTTCGTTCTCCTTGTTTTCCCCATTCTTCTCGTTCCATGTCATGTCTTTCTTTTTACCTTGTTTGTCTTTTCGTGTCGTGCAGGCTGGACGTGATTTCCTTGCTCGTTTCCTCTTTGTCTCCCCAATTATCCCTCAGCCAATCACTCACAGTTTCCACTCGCATTCTGCACGCACTGTCATTACACTCGCCTACATTCCTCACGCCTGCACTCATTTCTGATCTCCCACTTCACCTGCTTCTTCCCTATATGTATCGCCTTCTTTGTATTTCTTGTTGCCAGTTCGTTCCGTCTGTTTGTTATGTTTGATGTTACTCAGCCGTTGTTTGTTGTTTCTAACCTGTTTATGCCTGATTCCAGTTTGTCCGTCCAGCCCGCTTCCCTGTTCCAGTCATCCTGCATTCTACCCTCTGCTGCTACCCATCTCCAGTCCAGTCCTGCTTAGTTTCGCCAACCCTGTATCCTGACCGTCACCAGTTCCCTGTTTGTTCGTTTGTCCTGTCACCTCCTGCCTGAATAAATACACTCCTGCCTGAGTCTGTTTCCAAGTCCTGCATTTAGGTCGATTCCGGTTTTGGAAACCATAACACTGAGCTCATGAATCAGTTACTAAATGTTAGCATGTTATCCTTTGATCTGGCTGCCTATATTCTCACGATTCATATTGCACTGTAACACCCCTAAGCCATAAATGAATGATAATATTAATCCTAAAACTTGTGGGTGCTGCTCAGATATGCCTGATCATGATGTTGTTAAATTAACGTTCCCCAGCATTCCCAAGTCTAAATGTATTTTTATGTGTGTCTGTGTGTGTGTGATTTTCACTGCAGTGAGGCTGACAGACAGTTCATCAGTTACTCAGCCACTGAACGGAGCAGTTAGCAGTCTTATTCTGCAGGGTGATTATAATGGAAGAGAAAGTATATGACACAATCTCTCACTCCCTCTCTCTCCCTCTTCCTCCATCGCTCTCTCTCATTTCTTCTCCCATTGCCCCATTAATCTCATGCATTTTAGCCTTCTAAAATGCAACACAATATACAATTTTCAAGCTATTTAAATTATCATGCAAAATGTATTAAAGATAAACAGACCTCTATATAAAGATGTAATGTTTTTCTGGGTTACATTTATTTATAATATTTATTTTTAAATATGTATTGCTTATTTTGACTGCGTCATTTCATTTGTGCACTGCAGTTCAGCCCTCTGGTGAGACTGGTATTTATCTATAAACTTTAGGGGGAGGGGGAGGGGGAGGGACACAGGAGAGTTTTAAAACCCCTGACCCTGCAGTTACCTAAGCCTTCATCTATCACCTTGCTAAACCAGTTTTGATTTCTAAGCAATTTCCTGAGGGAAAAACTGCACCAAATTGACTTGTTATAAATGTAATAATGCTCAATCTGCAATATGTGTGCGTGAGCTGAGCTTGCATGTCTCAGGTTTAGTTATTGACTGAGAGGTGATTGGAGACAGTGGAGCAAGCTTTCTTCCCTTTTTGTTTCTCCTGTTTGCCCTTTGCTTGCAGTGAATATCAACATCCTAGGGCCTCCAATTAATCCCTGCAGTGGCCTACACATGTGCACAATGCAGCATCTGTGTTGGTTTTTATACAGACAAGAACCAATCAGAACATGACATGACGCAATTAAGTTTGGCAGAGGACATTGTTTAATTTTATGTCCAAAAAATGTCCAAAAATGTGTCTAGAGCTGAAGACGCAACACAAATATATCTAATCTGATGCCTGGGTTTGCTCATCAATAAACAGGTGGTGAACACAAATTGAAACAATGTTCTATCAGTGAAGAGTTCTGGTGGTTCTAGAGGTTCTAATGGTTCTGTAATGGTGTGTGGTGCATTTTACTAGCATGATTTAGGTGCACTTGTACCTTTTAGAAGGCAAGGTAGATAGTCCTTATTAGTGTGTGATCATCTTTATTAGCTGTGTCAAAGCATTTCTTTCCCGCAAAGACGGGCATCTTTCAAGACACATAGAACGACAAGTCACAGTTATTTCAGGAGTGTGACATCCCTGATGACATCACTGGTGTTATCCATGTGTCAGGGCCTTCTCCAGAAGAGCCGAACCCAGCCAAGCATATTATGAGATATTATTGCTCACTTCCATTAACTCCTGCAGAATTCCAGACATTCTACTGGTAAACTCTGTGACACAGTACATACAAGCAGGCCATAATGGCCACATGTGGTGACCCAATACAGTATTAAGCAAATTAACACTGGTGTTTAAAAGTTTATATTCGTTACCTGTATGTGCATTATCTCTGCTCATTTGCCTGAGCTTTTTGTAATGAGATGCTGGCTCAGATTAGCGGCGCAAATAAGAGTGCAGCAGGTGTTGTGTGGCCAGCCGCGGAGCAGCGGGGTGGGGTGTTGTGCTGCCAGCAGGCTGCCGTAGGCTAACGGGGTCCTGAAGGTCCACACTGTCCTCGCGGCACCTGCACCATGCCCAGAATCTCTCTCTTTCAGGACCGCTCCACTGGAGCTTTGTGACAATACATTCATCTGACCCCTCTGTGTTAGAGCTTAGTCATGAAACTTACCATGTATGTGTGCATGCGTGCGTGTGTGTATGTGTACAGTGTGTGTGCACGCACATGTGTGTGTGTGCGTATACAGTGTGTGTGCGCGCACATGTGTGTGTATATGTGCGCGTGTGTGTGTGTGTTTGTGTATGAACTCATCATATATATATACACATGATGAGCTCACTAAGCGAGGTGATGGACAGTTAACCTCTATTTGGGGGAACAATTTATGGTGCAATTACAGGATTGGAAAAGACAATGAATTCAAATCCATCATGATTAACGCACAGAGAGGCAGTATTGCTTTACTAGGCCATTTACAATTTCTGAGCTTGCATCGTCATTTATAATTGGTAAAATGAACATCTGTGATATGAGAAATGCGTCATGCTCCAAGTTTAACACCGCAGTCTTGTTACAGTATAATTACAGTAGAAGGATTAGGTATAAATTTTAAAAAAGATAAAAAGCTGATGCAGGTGCTATCTCACCTGCTCCGGTTCACCACCATAAATCAATGATAAATCAATCAACGTGTAGAGAATGATGGTATTGAGTCCACTGTCAGATATGCACATTACATGCTATTCCAGTGACCAATAAATCAAATCCAATTTGATTATACAAGGCCAACATTATATGGAAACATATTTTACATGGTGAGAAAGAAGAGTTCATATAAAAAGCAATCAGTCAAGTCAGATATATGTCATAATGATGCATGGTTTTATCATCAACACAAAAAGCACTCAATAAGGTCAAGCTAATGAAAGCCAACACACATTTGGCGTTCCTCCAGTAATGGCATGCAATACATTTATATCATGAATATCTTCCGCAAGCTGCAAATTCTACCACTTGACTGCTTTTTATGTCTACGCGAAAAAAAGCCGAGCCCTCATTAATCAATGTGCTAATTCACAGCTTGGAATGTATGCAGCCTATTGTGCTCCTGTTATTGTACCACCCTGCACTCCACCATCACTTACTGATAACGGTAGGCACGTTAAAAAATAAAAATCAATGTGATGTGTAGGGCGATGATGATTATTATCACTGGCTTGCACAAAACATCTCAAAACTTACTTTTAATGCAGAATTATTTTGACTAATCTGATTATCCAATGCTGTGACAAAGACATTTGTGTTTGATGTCATCATGCAAATAAACTGTAAGCTACCGTGGAAAATAGAATCTGTAAAATTACTAAAATAATACGAGCAATAGCAGCCCATTTTGATTTTCGTAACGGGGTAATCTTGGATAAACTCTTTTGTGTTTGCTTTGCTTTCTACACACATCCAAAGCATTTATTCACTTTCCAATTTATTCTCTGGCAGACTATTAGTGCTGAAGGGATTTCATAGTTCTGACAAACCAGATTGTATCTGCCAGGCTCCAGTACTGTATTGCATTATTGGATTGATTCAAGGTTAAAAACAAATACAAAGCGCTCCGTCGCGAGCGAAGGTCATTTTGGTGATGAATTTGAATTGTCTCTTCAGGACTATCTTGGATTTCCTTGAACTAGGTTTATCAGCATCTTTCAAAAAGATCTATCTTGGTCTAATTTTTCGTAAAAAAATGATGGGTGGATAAGAATATTTTTCAACAAGATAGCCATCTCTGAGCCATAGTATATAACATTTTCTGGTTATGACCTTCGGCAACATTGCTGGGCTGATTAACTGCCGATGTTCCCAGGTCCACTGTAAATCATGGTATGCAAGGGAAGGCCCCGCTAATAGCATTACTCAACGATTAAGCAGGAAAGAAGCGGCACGGTCTCTAATGTAATATGCTTTGGTTTGGCGTTTGACAGCTTATCTACGATAATGAAATAAATGGTGTTCTTTTTATTAATAAATGCACCATCAAACTGAATTTATTCCAAGGGCACTGGGACTTGAAATATGAGTATCTTGAAGCAGGACATATGAAAAGAAATCAATGGTTCGCAGACAATTTAAAAGTTTGAAATAACAAAAAAGAAAGGAAACAAATATATAGGTGTTCCACTGTATGAGCTTTTGTGGCAAGGCACACACACACATACACACACACACACACACACACACACACACACACGAATGAAAACAGGATGGCTCTTCATCCATTTATTATATTCACATCGACAGTTTGAGTTAAACAACAGAACAATTCCTCCCAAATTGCAAGATAAAAAATTACAAAAACCAGTCCAAATTGAAAATAAAATGCCTACAGCCATGATACATTCTAACAGCCTGTGTATATAGGCTATTATTCCAACTCAGGCCCACAGAAGATAATTTCACCTTAAATACTAGATCCTGAAAAACTTAACTCTAGTGGTGAAAAAATAATTACGAAATTAAATTAGCATTCATAAGCACAGTGCAACCAATCAACACGTTTCATCAGCACAGCTGGTAAGATGACAGGTTACATAATGTGTGCGGTGATTATGTGCCTAGCACGTTGGCTCACAGTTCAGTCATAAGGGTACATGGCTTGTTTTCCAAAAAGCAAACGAAACACTTGGCGTGCTTGAAGTAGTGAGCGTGACTGAACTCAGAGTGGTAAGGCTTCGCACTTCGTATGAATTGCTCCTGCTCTGTAATAGAGTTCATTAGTCACAGGTCCGATTGGAGAACAGGCTCGTCATTGAGCTTATAAAAATGCTACAGCGCTCGCCATCAACCTCGTGAGTTTATTTGCATAAAAGGAGAGCAACCGAGGACAACTGGGGGCGGCACCCAAACATGACTAAAAACTCTCCCTCTCCACCGATCTTTCTGGTTCATTTTGGGAACACGCCGTCGTCAGATCCTCCCGCAGTGGAGGCTTTGTGATTGTCAGGAAAGGGTGTGATAGAAATAGAGTGAGTAATGGGTTGTGTGTCTGTGATGAATGCACAGTGGATAGAGGGTACTGGGAGCACAACAAAGAGACCTGCTGAGATCCATTTCAATGATCTTAGGTCACACTGAAAGACATGTTGTTGATTGTGCGTAGCCTCGGTTGTCAGGCTCATAGCCTGACTATAACTGTACTACTTCCCAGGTTGACAGATCGTGTCGTAGAGGCAGAAGCTCTCCGGCTGCTCAAGTCCAGGCTTGGCTCTGTGCTTGATTTTCTATAGTCTGTAGGTAAATGGTGAGATTAGATTGGCTGAATAGCCTGTTCCCCTCATTATGTATTCATATGTTCTAGATCGTCTGATTGGCCTGTTCTCTTCATTCTCTTCTCAGTTCGTCTTTTTTTGTTCTTATGTTCCACATGTTCTAATAATAATATGTATAAATAATAGCATCATCATCGTAACAAATCTTTATTGTATGTCACTTTTCATAGTTCTCAACTGTCTTTATAGAAAGGTAATACAAAATAGCACTGCCATCATCAAAGAAATATGAAAATAGTTAAAAGAAACAGTAAAGAAAAGTACTTACATGCTGGTTTAAAGAAAGAAAACACATTCCATTCCTCTGTATTGACAAAGGCACAAAGGTATGTTGGTATATTTATATACTGCTTACTGGTTTTATAAGATGTGTAATTCTTCAGTCTGAAACTGCCACGAGTCATCATTACATTACATTACAATCCCTTAGCAGACGCCCTCTTCCAAAGTGATCAGCGTCACTGTCAGGAGTAAAAAAAATGCAGGCCTATTGATAATCAGGCCTATTGATAATCAATAAGTGTAAGAAACAGCAATTTGCATTGTAGCAAAAGAAGGACGTAACAAATAATCTGCCTTTACACAGCTATAACCTACATATGACATCATCCAAAAAGAAATCCGCTATAGCCTACATATGACATCATCCAAAAATAAATCAGGCCTTGGTTTATTAAAATATATACAATAACAAATATATAGTAACGGTACATTTCTTCTGTTATTTTACTTCGATAAATACAACCTCGAAGTAATGCTTTGTGAAAGGGGCTCTAATTATTTTAGAACACATAAGAATGAAAAATAATGAAAAAGTTCTTGAAGATGAAACACAATGTAATCTTATATTATATACATATGTGCAGTGAATATTTATTGAAAATTATAAGAGAGTCATAATTGTTTTATCCAGCCTGATATATTGGACAAAATGGTAAAAATCTATCAGTCCTGTGGTGATCTGGCGTCGTAGCCGTCGTAGCCATCGTCCCGTCCCCCCCCACCTTCGTCACCTCACACTCACTTTTCTGAATTGTCGTGTACTCAGCTGGCATACTCAATAGTAGGCAAGTGCGCTGATTCGGACATGGTTGTGGAAAAAACAAGGAATCCTTATGGGAGAAATAAATATCACCCCAAATTTACTGGGATGCAGGGCTGTTTTTAGACTGCTATGATTGGGGGGTCATCAAGAGATGTATGTTGGTGGGGCACATTAATGAGGAATTAATTAGCGGGGGGTTTGGGGGCCCTCCCCCAGAAAATGTTGTGCCTTTTTAAACTAATTTCCTGCATTTCTACACAACCTCACATAGGGCCTTTTCTTTTATTTGTGAACATTTCTGAGAACTTTCAGTATTTTTCAAAGACCTATATAGGCGAGATTTAAGATGCTTTCATATAAAGCTAAAGCCATGGTAGGCTAATCAGTACATTAGTGGATAGAATAATTTTTAAACCCACCCTTATAGAATGACAATTTATTTATGCCCAATAATACCAAATCATTATCTAATAATGTCGCCTGCGTTAGCTACAAATTCATCCATATCAAGAGCCGATGTAATGGCCTTCTCATGAGCAAGAATAATAAAAAAATGTATTCACCCATGCAACATGATGCGGCAGAAGGGGGTTAAGTCGCGATATCAGTTTCATCCTTGCCTAATGAAGGTAATGTGATTATTAGTACATTTGTGCTTTTAGTAAAAAATGTAAACAAATCTACTCGCTGTAACGTTAGTTTGCAATGTATCATGATAAGAATCGTAGCCTTGCCTGCCATTAATTGAGTGTTGGGGTGCCACTAACTTTTATTTTTCAATTTCTCAAAACATACAAATTTGGATCTGAGGGGGCACCCACTATTTCAATATTTAGCATTCTGTGAAATATATAAAATATATCCCCCCCCACAAAAAAATTAATATATATATATATTTATTTTTTTATTTTTTATTTCTTTATCCAATGTTGGCAAGATTTTGTTGCGCAAGGGAAAATGCTAAACAGAAACTACCTCTTGATGTGTGTTTTTGGTATCGACTCTATGTATATGAATGAGAAGTGCTGCCCTTGAAACTCATGATTTGGTCTTTAAGATATATTTCGAAGGGAAATCATTCAAAATGCAGCTTCTATGTGCGTTTGTGTCATTTCTCGATCTAAAACAAATGTCTTTATAATTTTTAAATAATTATTTATTTTATAGATAATGTTTCCTTTTGCCTTCTGTGAAAATAATCTCTGCCACAGCATTAAGAAGCAAATCATATTCTGCTCCAAGAATTAAATTTCTTCGCCCTCACTGTTTAATGAATGATGTACTTGGCACAAGGGATGGCTGAAAGTCATTTTGAAAGAGAGTGAAAATTATAATTTCCCCCCTTCATTTTAACAGTAAAATCAAAGGCATTTGCATGAAAGCCAGCACAGTAACTTTCTATTGATACACAAGGGAAATTTTCTGTGTACAGACTCTGTTAACACTTTATTATCATCATTAAATTCAAAGATAAATATGTGAGATGCAATGTTGTTTTTCCTAAAGCATTTATTTAGATTCACCAGTGCTTTGGTGTAGTTGGCATACTGCAGCGAATAATTAATTACAACGTACACAATGGCATTAGTATGCACACAGCAATATTTTCAGTGTTAAATAAACTGCATGAATAGTTCATCCAGCTCCTATTAGAGTTTATATGAGTCCGACAGAATACAATGTTTAATATTCAGTCAGAGTTGAATGTACTCTGATTCACTCATATTAACTCTGATTAGAAGTCTGATAACAGCATATATGAGTCCAACAGATAGTTCAATATTGCTCAATGACAATTTAAAGTAATTATGCTGTGCAAACTTGTGAAATATGAGAGAGAAGATGCTGTTCGGCTATCTTGTAGAACCCACGCAGCTAGACCAATGAGGGAATAGCTCGGAGCGAAGGTTTAAGCGTGATGTATTCCGCTATTGCTGTGGGAAAAGGTTAAAGTTATTGTATGAAATATCTCTAATTAATTTACTCGCGTATCTGACTCCATTTAAAATTATACTTTCGAATTTGGTTTTAATCATGCGTGGAGCTCGGAGTGGTTACACTCGACTCGTCCTTAGGTACCACCATTACTCAATATATGCTTGCCGGAATCAGCATTATTGCTGAAGCTCAGTTCGTTGGAGAACGCAGAGGTTGGGGGTCTAGCCAACAAAATACATGCATTATATTTGTCATAGATAGTTGCGAGCCCAGGTCAGAGTGCATTAACCGGCGTAGAATGCCCATGGGTTCTCTTCACATCAAATCACCAGAACCATGCACTACCAACCCTGTTTTGCGGGCAGAACTTGGCTGCCTTTCCCAACTTGTGAACTCCACTAAAGACTTGCTGTACCAGGCCACAAACACTGCCTGCCTAATGTCCAGTTGTGAGGTCAATTCCAGCTGTCGTTTACCAGGCCATGAGAGGTCAGAGGGAAAAGGTTCTCAGGCCACCTGGTAAATTGTTTTATTGCACCCTCAAAGAAGTCGCCACCAGCTCCAAGGTTTTAGGACTGATAATCCATTTTTCAGTCTTACAATCTCTTACTGACTGGAATACCTTCCAGAGATGTAGACAAGGCAGATATTACAGTCAGACCCAGGAACACAGCTCACGAAAAGAGCTGTCCTATTGCGGTTGTTTTTGCCTTCACAAAGAAGCTTTCATTCTGAAAACAACACATTGGAACTGTTGACTAATATTGCTCACAAATTAAACTCAACATGAGTGGAGAAAGTTCAGTCAATATGGCTGTGTGGTGGAAAGAATCATGGGGAAGGAGAACAGAATTCTGCTTTTAAATGATCACTGTGAACCAGTTCATGTTATTCAAAAATAGCATTCCTACACCCACACTCAAAGGCCAAATTGTTAATATAATTTGCAAGGGAAAACCAATGTCAAAACATCCCTGTTCCATCTGGCATTTGCTCTAGTGATTTCAGCGATACCCTTATCCAGAGAGACTTAAGTGCATACAAAAAGCCACAAATTATGTATAACTGTCCCAACGGATAGTATCAATACGCAAACCTACAACATAGCCTTAAATACCATAGTAGGCAGATGCAAGAGGGGTTTGAGTATATAGAGCTACACTGCCTGGCCAAAAAAAAGGTCGCCGTTGCACCCGTTATGCATAGCGCTCACTGTACAAGCCTCTGGAGACAGTGTTATGATCTGGCGTTGTTTCAATTGGTCAGTTCTAGGCTCAGCAACGTTATGCAGCAATACAATTAAGTCAGCTGAGTGCCTGAATGTACTGAATGACCAGGTTATCCCATCAATGGATATATTTCAGGACGACAATGTCAAGATTCATCGGGCTCAAATTGTGAAAGAGTGGTTCAGGGAGCACCACTCAGAGGAATCATTTTCACACATACATTAGCCACCAGAGTGTAAAGGGAGTATCGGGTTCGGAGGACCAGATGCGACAGAGAAGCAATCTAAAAGTGATCACCGCAGGGATAACACCACAAAAGCGGAAAAATACGCACAAAAAGAAAAAGGAAAAAAAGGAAAAAAACTCCCGACGTGAGCGAAATGAAAACAACCCAGATACGGTGGGTGAAACTCGAGTCTTGAGCAGAGCAAGAAAGGAGAAAAATACCTCGCGCTCTCAATAAGAGAGAGTGCACTAAACAGAGGTAAATAAACAAAAAAGAAAATAATTGCAACCCAGACAAATGGGCGGAAAATACGAAACACGAGTAGCAAAAAAGGAAAAGAAGAGAAGCCTCTCACTCTCAATAAGAGGGAGCGCTTAAATGGAGAGATAAGCAAAGGAGGTAATAAAAAAAATCTGTCTCAGGGAGAACAAAAATGAAAACCAAAATGAGGAACAGAAAGTGCAGAAGAGAAAAACAAATCCAACAAAGGAACTCTAATGCAACTTAATGCAAGTCTCATGTTACTTTTAAGCAGAACCTAAAAGTGAAGAGGGCGCTTTAGAATCTATACCTTACCGGCTTCAAGGTAAAGTAAGAATAACAATACCAAAGCACCGGAAAGCGGCAACCCTGAGCTTTTATAGCCGGCAGGAAACTGAAAACAGGTGTGTGGGAATAATTGCTGAGACAGAGCAAAAGCCCGGAACAGATGACAAAAAAGAAAAGCAAGAAAAGCTCTCCGCTCCGAGAAAGAACGACCGCAGAAATAAGTAGAGGCAGGCTAAACTATGACACAGAGTCCTGACCTTAGCCCCATTGAAAGTCTTTAGGATGTGCTGGAGAAGACTTTACGGAGTGGTTCGACTTTCCTGTCATCAATACAAGATCTCGGCCAAAAACGAAAAATAAATAAATGTCATGACGTTGCATAATGTTTTCGAAACAATGCGATGACGAATGCGCGCCGTAATCAAAGTTCAAGGCGGTCCAACGAAATATTAAAGTGTGCAACTTTTTTTTGGCCAGGCAGTGTATAATGGAGTAGCATAATGGATTTGAAGGAATCATGTTAAATGTAGGAACAGTATGTCCTGGGATAATTAATACAGAATACACGCTCAGAGCTTAGAAGGAATTAAAGAGGCAGAGTTTGATGAGCCAAAGTGCAGTTTGAATAGTTCATATTGGTTTTTTCATGTCATTGTTGCAGAGTGTGGAACGGAAGATTATGCGTTCCGGAAAAAGTCACAGACAGAAGAATTCAGTCATCCAGCAGCCGAATGCTGCCATTGTGTTGTATCCAAACAGAGGAACTTTAAACTACACAATTCCTACAGTAGTCCTACAGATTTTATAGACCCAGTGTGGATACTCATCGTCCGCAAACCCTCCTGTCCTCTCTGCTTTTTAACCACAGAAACTTCCCATACCATTAGTACAAAATAGCCATTGCTACAGTATTGCTTTTGGTCACAACCCAACCCGTTTTTAGAAGATGCGTCGAATTGAAGAGTGTTTTTCTAAAACTCACTTTTGGTCAAAATCTAACAAAGGACTTTTCTGATAAATGGTTGGATATTTGCAGTTTTACTTTTACACTATTATTCTCATGGATTTAAATATTAAAATGTGCTTTTTCATGCAAAAACTCCACCATTTTAAAATAAACAAAAATCTTGATTTTCTCAACAAAAAAAAAATCACTTCTTCATTTGGAATGCGTTGGCTTCAATGGTAGGAAGATGGAGCAGCCAGCGCTAAGACCATGAAGATGACTATCTGATTGATACCAGAAACTGGTATTTCTACCAGATAAAGAGGAGTAGTGCATCTTGCGTAGAAAGTATTGCCTTCCCTCAAAAATATTCAGTTGGGGTAAACAGAGAAAACACCCAACTAAGTTTTTGTGGAAATCAGTGGAGGTAGACAGTTGTATCCTCTCCTTTTTCAGGTTTAAGTTTGCAATTCCACTGTAATAATTTGGCAGGTGGTACAGAATCTGTTCACAAAACATCCAAGAGTATGAGTCCTGATCTAGGATCAATTTACGTTTTATTTAATAATGGATAAGGTTTGGATATGGACAGAGGAAACCTGATCCATGGTCGTAATCTGAGATGCTTGGGCCCTGATATCCGTGCCGATCTGTTAATCAACGGTTGCTGTGTTGTGCACAGCAAGTTTTTTGATTGGTTCATGCAAGCCAGTGCTAAAATCATGTCAAATGCACATTTTGTAAAGGACTTGTCACAATATTGTTCAAAGAATACCCCAGCATGAGCCCCTACAAAGCAAGCCAATGACAACAGTAGCTAGGAAAACTTCCTAGGTGATTGACAGCACATGGTAGCTCCACTTAAGAGATTTCACTGTCCTATTTCTAGTGATTTCTAGTGAAGTCCTGAGAATCAGTGTGGTAAAATCTGCGGTACATTAAATTCAATTAAGATCTTTAAGGTATCTCACTCATCACTTCCGAGAAGCCCAGAAGATATTTTCCCAAGTTCCCTGTAAAGAAAGACCACCATCAGGAATCATAATTATGGATATTTTCTATTGCCTGGTAAATATTTCTGTGCATTTCTTACTACATGGCTCAGGAGCAGCCTGAGAGACCATACAGCCATGAAAACCACACAGGGGTGGGTAAAATGTCTGAAAATAAATCTGAAATATTACAACTCTTTAGACTTATAAAAAAGTTTATTGAAATTTTCATATGAAAATGTCCTTGTTTCCATTGCTTGCTAGGCTTTGCTTAGTTACCTAATTTGTTGAAAATTCTCAGGGATCTGTCGGAGTGATTTCAGAATTGTTTAACGGCATCGAAAGAGTATTTCAGATACACGTTTGACCCAAGTCTGGTGCACATCTCTGGCTTGGAGAACTTGGTCTTTCTGGAAAAGCAGCAGTACCATATAGCACCGGTACATCCATGAAGTGTACGGCCAGAAACAGATTAAGTACCACTGTGCCTCTCTATACCTACTGTACCATACTGTATCTGCTGTACCATGCTGTATCTGCTGTACCGTGCAGTATCTGCTGTACCACACTGTACCTGCTGTATCTTCTGTATCGTGCTGTATCTGCTGTACTGTGCTGTAGCTGCTGTACCACACTATACTTGCTGTATCTACTGTACCACACTATCTGTTGTACCATGCTGTATCTACTGTACCACACTGTACCTGCTGTACTTTGCTGTATCTACAGTACCACACTATATCTGTTGTACCACACTGTATCTGCTGTACTTTGCTGTATCTGCTGTACCGTGCTATATCTGCTGTACAGTGCTGTAACTGCTGTGCTGTATCTTCTGTACCGTGCTGTATCTGCTGTGCCACACTGTGCCTGCTCTCCATGCTGTATCTGTTATGTTCTGAGATTCTGTCTGTCTGTTTTGTATTTTTATTTCATTATTATTATTCATGTTATTTATTATTTTCCACATTATTTATTGCTTTCCTGGTTCATCATTGCATTCCCCTCTGTTCCTGGGTTGTCTGAGTCTCATCTGTGTGTTGGTATACCCAGTCTCGTGCATGCACTATTCGGGTGACTTCGGGATTTTCGGACTCAGCTACCTATCGATGGAGGACCCATTTTCCACCCGTCCGTGTTTGCCAATACCCGCCTGTTATACAATACATTCCAGCCCTCCTGTCCCGCCACGTTCCAGCCCTCCTGTCCCGGACATAGACTGACATAGGCCTCGTACACACTGGGGTTTTAGTTTTGAAACGTTTCGGAAATGTTTTAGTTTTGAGGTTTTTGCCGCCTTGACCTGCTTGTACACATTACTCGAAGGCATGAGGTCTGCGGTTTTAGAATGCTCCGCGTAGCACGTTTCCTTGACAATGGATTAGATTCTTTGGACAAAATAAACATGGATCATTTGTCAAGTGTTGTAGGCATCTCCTCTTCCTTCCAAATTGAGCCATGATCAGCAGCAATAATATAGAGATAAAATAATATAATATTAATAAAATAAACACAAATGTTCAACTGCCAAATTAACCTTGTGAAGTTGTTTGAAATTCCTACAGAACTTGCGAGTACCCACAATGGAACTTATGTATTTATTACATGAGCAAAATGATTCTGTAGGTATGTTTCGGCAACCGATCCTGTACACACTCACGGCTAAAACTAGTTAAAGGTTTTCAAAATGTTTCCAATTCTAGCTCTGAGGTGTTTTAAATTAAAACATTTTTGAAACCCCACAGTGTAGATTTGACGGTTTTAAGGTGCTAGTGTGTACCATAGACATGTTGTGAAATAGACTCCCTGTGATAGACACCCTGCAATATAGATTTCCTGTTACATTAACTCCATGTGATAGACTGGCATTGAATTCCTGAGACATAGACCGCCAGTGACCTAGACTGACATAAATGCCCCGTTACAGGGGAGAATAAGTCAGGATAAGACTTATTGCTTGGGGTCTGGTCCATTAATATGCTCCAGTTTCACTTTGTCTCAGAAGACTTGTCAACAGTTAATACTTGAGTGGAATATTGGTATATCTCCCTCCTGAAAGAGCTCTGAAATGCATTTTCACCACAAAAAAATCTGAGAACTAGTTCCACCGAGTCTGTCTGTCTGTCTGTCTGTGTCTCCCTCTCTTTCTATGTTCAATATGTAACCGGGCCACGAGGAGCCTCAATACATATACATAAGTACCGACTACGCCACCTAGGGCATGACACCCTAGGAAAATAATGTTTTGGTAAATACCCTTGACAAAAAGACACAGGTAAGCTGTAAAAATGAGGAGACGTAGTTTCAAGTTCAGTTAAGTAATATACTTTATTAATAAAAGAATGTATTTGTAAATAAAGGGAAACTGGAAGCTGCTATGGGGAAAGAACAAATGTATTATTACAATGTATAAAATTGTGTCAAGACAATGTCAAGATCCAATCTGCAAAATGTTAAAATACAATCCCAGCTGTTTCCCATAAAAATATGTGCGTACCTAGGGGGAGGAGAGGAGGCTATGACTGGGGGGTCGAGACAAGAAGGCCAAAGAAGTCACCACACGTGCTTATCTAGTCTATCCACACTGCAAATCGGTTGATCAAGCCACACACTGCAAAAGAATCATCAGAGAATACTAGTGCACATTAACTCTTGCTCCAAGCATGCAAGTGATATCAGGGAAGGGCCCTCTAAGTTACTAACCCCAGTCAAGACCACACTCTCAACGTTAAGATCGGCCACAGTTGGTTTGTCAACTAAAAAAACACAATAGAAAGAAAATATTCAAATTTCAACAAAATAAATCAAGAAAATGATCTACACAAAACAACAAAGAACAACTTATAATTTAGACAAAACACTTAGGCAAAACAGCAGGGGCAAACCCTACAATGAAAGCAAATAACAAAATTAGTAAAAGTCACAATAATGGGAACTGAAGTTGGAAGATCAAAAGAAACAATACCTTTGGGCACCACAAAACCACCTGGTAACTGCCAGACACACTGGAGGCGATCTGGGGCTTCTCAGCTTTAGGGTGAGGACAGCCATTAATAATGCCTCACAACAAACAAATCTACACACAAAATCAAGCTCAGTTACAGAAAGGTTACCTGGAGGCTGGATAAAGTAGGGATCAATCAAAAACCAACTCTCTGCAGAGACAGGAGGGAGCTGCAGCACGATCAGGCCAAGAGAGAGATCTCAACTGCTCTCTTCCAGCCCTATATGCCCTGAGTAGATGCACACCAGGTGTGTCTGATTGCCAATTAACCCATTTACCTGGGAACCTGTGAACAGAGGGGCGTGTCCTACAGGCAGGAGTCCACAGGATCTCTCTACCTGTCACAATCACATACAAGAATAAAAGACATAAGCGAGCATTATAAAGATGTCAAAAGCTCAAGGCTAATGATTTAAAGTGGGCTGATAAATCATTATTCCGTATTCCTGTATTCCCCCACCTGCTGCAGCAGCTGAATGAGAAACGTGGCCCCAAAGTGTCAGACGCTGACAGGCAGGCTCTGCAGCCGAGCACTGGAGAGTGGGCTAATGCACCTCACAGCTGCTGTATAACCTGTGCACTGGAGAGTGGGCTAATGCACCTCACAGCTGCTGTATAACCTGTGCTAAGCGCTGATTAGATAGAGCTTCAGAGCACAGCTGCAAACACAGCCACGGGCAGTGCAGCACCACCAAACACAGCTACTGTGTTCCACCATCCCCTAAACTGCACCTGGGGCCTGAAAACATTAAACACTCCCACAAAAAAAAACAGAGGGAGCAGAGAGTCATGGTAGAGGGAGAATCCATGCCAGAGAAAAATAGGTCTCAAATGCCTGAGTCAAATATGTACCTGAACTACTTTAACTCTTTACATGCCTGTAAAATTTGAAAAGGCTCCTGCAGATCCCTGAAAATTTCCAATGGAAATGACTAACCAAAATAAACAGTTATATGAAAGAGAGTTTTGTTTCTGAACATTAGTGGAAAATAGATGTTGATTTTTAAATGGCCAATAATAGGTGGGAATTTCATAGGTGCCTAAAAGGTCAAGCTTTTTAATTCTGAAACTAAGCTGTCAAATGAAAATTGTGGTACTGATGTAGAGAAATATATTTTGGAAAAAAATTGGGAAAGAGTCAATTTTGCAGCTACACAGGAAACTGACACGGCATATTTCTCAAATGACATACTGCATGTGGATTTTAATACCTCTCAAAGAAAACCCCACATTTTATATTGCCTGTGCACTAATGCTTTAAAACGCCTCAGTGTAATTTGAATACCATGTTCTTCTTCAACCTGAACAGTGGGGTGTGAAGGATTGAAATGTCCACTAAAAACAGCAAACGATACAAAAGGAGACTTTACACAAGCGTAGAGAATGAGGCAGTCATATAATACATTTCTTTACATGGCAGTGTGGGATTCACTTAGACTTGTATTTCTTTTATATCATTGCTTCTTTATTAATTAATAATAATTATGAATTTGCTATTTTTAAAAATGAGAGAGGGAGAGAGAAGACAGAGCGAGAGAGTGTGGAGATTGGAAAAGGGAGAGGGTCAGGAGGAGAGAGAAAGAGGGGAGAGAGAGAGACTGTCAAATGCATAGAGAAAGAAGGCTTTCGCTCCTGTCATTCCTCACTGCGGTGTGCATCTTCAGTACTGACAAGAACACTTCTGCTCCTGTGATAACTTCTATTACAAAAGTTCATTTCAGTGAATCTATTCATCCCTTATGATAACTGAATATAGAGCTAGAACATTCTGAACTTCTCCTTCTGTTGCAAAAGCCCATCCCTACCCAATAGCACTCCCACCTTTTGTACTAATTCAGGTTATTGTATTTTTGTGGTTTAAGGTTATAATTCTAAGGGATCATGTTTCTCTTCTCAGGGCCTGTCATGATGTGATCTGTATGGATTTTGAATCTGCACTCTGGTTCTTGGTTAGCACAGTTAACTCACAGTAGTGCTTTTGTGATGTTGCATGTTTACTTGCTGGTCTGGAAATGTTGTTAGCCAGGTCTATGGCACTATTGCTCATACATATGTACAAATCCCAATTCCCAAAAAGTTGGGACAGTATGTAAAATGCACATAAAAACAGAAAGCAGTGATTTGTAATTTATTTTTAAACATATATTTAATTGAAAACAGTACAAAAAAAAACATGTTTAATGTTATACCTTATCAAATTATTTAAAAAATGTATAGTTTTTTTAAAAATATATGCTAATTCGGAATTTGATGCCTGCAACATGTTCCAAAAAAGTTGGGACAGGGGCAAAAATATAACTGGGAAGTAAAAAAAAAACACCTGTTTGGAACAATCCACAGGTAAACAGGCGATGCTATCATGACTGGGTATAAACGGATATCAAAAGACTCTTGATATCTTATTTTCAGGTACTCTTACAAGCGATATTATAACCTCCCTGC
Organism: Ilyophis sp. 1 JC-2022; assembly: GCA_022702515.1. Taxonomy (NCBI): domain Eukaryota; kingdom Metazoa; phylum Chordata; class Actinopteri; order Anguilliformes; family Synaphobranchidae; genus Ilyophis; species Ilyophis sp. 1 JC-2022. The sequence continues at coordinate 88,582,352 of CM040402.1, read as the reverse complement.
ATTTGAATGGATCTCTATAGGAATTGCGGGGTGGGACTAGATTAAGATGTAAATTACACGGGAATAGTATGGAACCCATGGTTGGCTAAACTAATTTTAATCTGTATGGATTTTGAATCTGCACTCTGGTTCTTGGTTAGCCCAGTTAACTTTGTAACAGTTTGTAACTTTGGTTACAAAGTTTACCATCGCTCTTCACCAGGGTTGAAGATGTCGGGACTGATCTAGGACTGCAGGCAATCTTCAAAAGGCCACCAGGGAAGGGAAGAAGATTGTTAATTGTTAATTAACTAATTGTTAATGAATCAGAAAGGCATTTTAGTGGGACAGTGGGATACTAAGCTTAGTGAATGAAACTGCAACAGGCCAGCAGGGGGTGATAGTCAGGGAGGCCAGGTAAAAGATTTATGAATGTACTCTCGTTACATTGCAAAAGGGAGTTACAGTGTGTGAAATTAGTTTCCTGCCATCTGTGATTAGCTAGATTAGTCCGCATTCTGCTTTAGGTTGATGGTTGAATTTGCTTCAGTCTCCATCTCCAGTTGACTCTACCTACACATGTACACTTGCATTACTACCGTAAGGTTTTGAACAGCCTGGTCAGGCTCATAGTAAGGTAATTACTACTCATCTCAATAATTCACCATAATGACTGACTCTAGTTTAAAATTAGAACATGTTCAGCCTCACTAGATAATCACATTAAAATAACCTTTAAAAGATATTATTGAAAAATTATTTGCCTATACTAGCATGTGACAATTTTCGATAGTTTCAAAAACTCTTCAGTTCAGAGGGGGGGGGGGAAAGTATGATTACCAAATGTTAAGTGCATTAAATAGACTTCTAATTACTTTGTTTGAGATGTGTGATTTCAGCTCGTCTCAGTCTGCATCTTGGAAACAGTATGACACTGACTCTCTGAAGGCACGTCACCTTTGAACAATTGCTATTTTAGGCATTTGCATGATTAATAACGTACTTGTTAGGATGACTCAAACGGTTGACATTTGCATGTTCATCAAACAGTTCTGCAGGTGCCTCTGTTTGGAAAAATAATGTTTGGTGACCTTTTCTGCTCACACGTGACCAAGTACACAAATGCATGAATTGAGAAAAGAGGGTTCAACCATGATAATTAACCATTTAGGGGTCCATTTACTAAGATCCCAAATAAGGGGTGTTATTTTGTGGACGCCGCCAAAGTATTTTCACGTCTTATCATTTCACACTTTTCAAGCGATCAACTAAGAATCAGCATTATGTAAATTACTTCAGCCACAAACAGCCATATTTAAATGAGAAATTTTGCCTGTTTGTAATGGTTATACTGTAAGAAAACGATGAAAAAACTGGCAGCAATGCTGCCATTTTAATGACATTCTTTTAGTGTAGGGCAGGGCTAGGCAACCCTGGTCCTAGAGAGCCGCAGAGTCTGCTGGTTTTTGTTTTCACCTTAAACACAGCAACTAATTAGACCAAAGAAACCAGGTGAGGTGAGTTAACTGTGTAATCAACTGCTTTAATTGATCAATTAAGTGGTGAGTAACAACAAAAACCAGCAGACCCTGCGGCTCTCTAGGACCAGGGTTGCCTACCCCTGGTGTAGGGTATAGGCTACTGTTACACTGAACGAGCTGGCAGTTTATTACAAACTATTTCACTGAATGTCTCTTAGTTTCTGCCGGGAGTTACATATATTTGTCAGGACAGAAATGATCATAACTATGCTCACTACTACTAAGCCTACTTGAAGTCGCATTTTCATTTAATCATGGGTTTTTAGTTTTTATAAAGTTTTGATTTGCTTGTAATTCACTGTTTGTTGTAATAGACGCTGTATTTCTTATTTGATTCAAACACTAGTTACTCTTGTATTATGTAACATGATTTGCTTCATGATTAAAATAAAATTCTTACTGTTCATGATGTAGGCTCTCCACAAATTCTCTTCTTGTGTATTTTGAGCGTTAGCTAGAATGGGCCAGTTAATTACCTCCTATTGTTACGCAATCATTCAGTTCAGTTATGGATATTCCAAACACACCCGTACGTGTCTTGCTACAATGACCGCTGTCATCTTATCGTTCCGTGTATTTTAATACCTGCTTTCCATTTGTACTAAAATGCACCTGCAAATAACTCCCTTTTGGGCTTTAGACATGCTAAAGGAATCTATTTGCATGACCACCTCCCACTATTTTGCGAAATAACGTAGGGATGCCCATTGTTGCATATTCATTCAGGCTAACTCGCAAAAATGAAAAATCTATGTATCTTTCCATTTTAGCACACGCAATCTTCTTTACATCTTATTAGTTGATCTCCTTGGATGATTTTTTGCAGGTGGTAACAGTTTTCCATGTGATTTTGTACAACATTTAGTAAATCGACCCGTTAATTGTCATGGTTTGTGGGTTTTTGTGTTCTTTTCCATTGCGGTTCTCGTCCTGGTTTCCCGATTGAGAATCTATCAGATTTTTTCCACGTGTCCCTGACTCATTATTTTTTTCGCCTGTGCTTCTACCTGCGGGATATTTAAGTTCCTCACTTCCGCTCCTCCGGTGCTTCTTTGTCATTTGACATTGCATTGAGCCAGGTATAGCCAGGTACTAGCGACCTTGTGATATTAAACGCTGTTTATGTTCACAGGGGATTTGCTATTAGCTTTTATTTCAGGTATAGGTATTATTCCTCCTGTTAGCATTCTGTGCTATTTATTAAATTTTTTGCTGTTCTCTCAAAGACAGGTTTTCTTTGTTTGTTTCATTTTGGTTTTACACCTTTTCGGCCGCCCGAACTTATGTGCCGAGGGTGTTTTTTTATTTTTTGATAAGTTTCCCGTTTTGGCTCCAGTATTGAGCTTTATGTCATACAAGACCTCCCCACTTCTAGACCTGTCCATCACCGTCGACGGAACCACAGTGATCGCCTCCCGCTCTGCAAGGAACCTGGGGGTGGTCCTGGACGACCAGCTGGACTTAAAAAAACACATCACACTAAAATCTATTACATTAATGTATAGTTTGTCATAGTTCAATCAATTGCTTTTTCTAAAATAAGTTAAAACAAGACAATGACAAAACAACAAGGTGTCATGGATCATGCCCTTCTTTCCTTCTTCGCGTTTTGTATTCCTTTTGTCTTTTACCGGTAATCTATCGGATTTTTCTTTGTTCCGCGACAGGTTTTGCTTTCGTCTCAGTAATTAGTGAGTTCACCTGTCCTGCATTTCCACTCACTATTTATACCCCGCTTTCTCCGTTTCTCGTTGCTTCCATGTTATTTCACGTAACATTCGAGCCGGTAAAAAGGTATAGGAAGTTGTACTGCTATCGACCGCTTTGCTTCTCAACACGGGACTTGTTAGCAGTACAATTTAGGAAAAGCAAAGTGATCTTTTTCGCTCTTATCACAGAGCTTAGGGTTTTCGTTTCTTTGTTTTTACACTCACACCTACGAGTGCTCTAACCCAAGTCTTAGGGGTCTTGAGTTTCTCTTTTCTTTCTGGTTATTTGCTCCACAAACAGGAGTTAGATAAGCGTTACAGCTTATTTATTTTGTTTTGCTCGGATATCGAGTTCCTCGTTTTTATCGCAAGGTTAATTGTGTTCTCCCTATTTTTCCCCTTTCCACTACGGATTATTGTCCGTTTCTGTGGTGTTCATTAGAACACTTTAAGACTCCTTATCTGTCGCACCTGGATCTCGAACACTTCCTCCGTGTCTCTGGCATAGAGAACCCTTACACAAGGCTATATGAATGCAATACAACTACAGGAATAGAACAGCAAAATACCATAAAGTACTGAAGCAATTTAACTGAATGCATACACTAATGTATTGGAGTCAATATATAAGTCAGATTTGTATTTTGTATTTTGAAATGACTTTTTTCTCCTACCTGAAGAAGTTTTTGTAAAAATGTTGGTGGGAATAAATAAATAAGTCTTTAAAACATATGCACTATTTTCAACAAGTATTTATTTAAGAGTATTTCTGTCTTACATGCTCCTAAGTACACAGATGCCACATGTAATTACAACTGCATATGCACACAAACACACACACACACACACACTCGCACGTGCACACACACACATATAGACACAAACACACACTCACACTTACGCACACACACACACACACACACACACACACACACAGTGGAGAATTATTTTAAGAATTTCAAGTATTTTGTAGAAGTTCATTAACAGCTGGGATTGTAAATCTGGATGTGACACCTTATGCGAAGATGCCACAAGATGGTGTTTAATCATTTAAGTTTTGCCTTTGAGCAGCCTTTAAATTGGGTGCCTCTGGAACAGAACCAATTGTCATATTCAGCAGTCAGAAACCTTCAGCGAACGGATGTTCTGCTGGAATGTTTCCTACTAGCCTGTCACCTTGGTGACAGAGGCTGTGCACATCGTGGTCAAATACATAATGTCATAATATGCATTGTGTATTATGATATGATAAATTATGTAATAATATGCATTGTGTATTATCATGTGTTAATACAAGTAATAATACACTTATGAACTCTTGTTCAGGCTTTTCCAACCCTGCCCCTCCCCAAAATTACAAACCCAATTCCCAAAAAGTTGGGACAGTATGTAAAATGCTAATAAAAGCAGAAAGCAGTGATTTGTAAATTATTTTTTACATTATTTAATTGAAAGCAATACGAATAAAAGATATTTAACATTTTACCTTATCAACTTATCAACTTATCAACTATTGATTTTTGTAAATATACTCTAATTCCGAATTTGATGCCTGCAACACGTTCCAAAAACACCCGTTTGGAACATTCCACAGGTAAACAGGTGATGCTATCATGACTGGGTATAAAAGGATATCAGAAAACTCTTGATATCTTATTTGCAGGTACTATTATAAGCTATACTATAACCTCCCTGCATTGAATGGATCTCTATGGGAATTTGGGGGTGGGAGATTAAGCTGTAAATTACATGGGAATAGTATGGATCCCATGGTTGGCTAAATGGCTGTCATCAAGGGTCTGAGGTATCAAACGAGCCTCAAACCATCACTCTACTGCCAGATATGCAGTAGATATGGATGGATCACTTGAAGGGTTGTTTCTCCTGACTTATTTTTCCATAGCGTTCAATAGGAAAATGAGGCATCAAATTCAAAATTAGCATATATTTACAAAAATCTATAAAGTTGATAAGGTAAAACATTAAATATCTTTTCTTTGTACCGTTTTAATATAAATATATGTAAAAGAGAATTTACAAGTCACTGCTTTCTGCTTTTATGTGCATTTTACATAGTGTCCCAACTTTTTTGGAATTGGGGTCTGTAGAAACAGCTGACTGTACTATATGACCATTATTTTTTTTCCACAATATATCAATATATTGATTGTTACAACCATTGTTTCATGACACAGTTTAGTTATTTCAATTCTCTCTACCTGAGTAACTTTCACCTGCACCCCTGTGTAAACAAGGCCTGTAAACCATCAATTTAAGAGTACAGTTATTATTGGGTGAAAACTGAAACTACAGACAACCCTGATAAGTATGAACTGAGACTGAGCATTCTTGGGTCTGTCATGATTGTACGCACGTCTCCCTATCCCGGTGAGTCGCTTAATGAAAAACAAACCCAATGTGTAGCCTGAAAGGCCTTAAATTATGAGTGTTGTGAGATATAAATCACGGCGATAATGGCCCTGACCAGAGCATTAGGGTATCGCTGGAGTGCTGACAGCATTAAGCCGGGTGAAGATACGAAGAATAAATTGAGACGATAAAAATGAGCCGTTAAAAAGGTCTGAAAGTAATGCTGTTCCCTTCCCTGGCTGCTGGCCATGGTGTGTCAAATGTCGTTATGCGGGGCTGACATTCTACAGGGCTGCCAGTCTACAGGGCAGCTATTTTACAGAACTGCCACTCTATAGGGCAGAAACGGGGCGACAGACAGTGTAGTGTAATGGTTAAGGTAGGACACTGCTGTTGAGCAAGGTACTTCACCTGCATTGCTTCAGTATACTGTACATCCAGCTGTAGAAATGGATATGATGTAAAAGAAAAAAAGTCAAATGCTGTACAAATGCTGCTAAATGCCTGTAATGCAGCTATCATACAGGGCTGCCATTCTACAGGGCAGCTATCATACAGGGCTGCCATTCTACAGGGCAGCTATCATACAGGGCTGCCATTCTACAGGGCAGCTATCATACAGGGCTGCCATTCTACAGGGCAGCTATCATACAGGGCTGCCATTCTACAGGGCTGCTATCATACAGGGCTGCCATTCTACAAGGCTGCTATCATACAGGGCTGCTATCATACAGGGCTGCCATTCTACAGGGCTGACATCATACAGGGCTGCCATTCTACAGGGCAGCTATCATACAGGGCTGCCATTCTACAGGGCTGCTATCATACAGGGCTGCCATTCTACAGGGCTGCCATTCTACATAGAAACCATTCTACAGGGCTGCCATTCTACAGGACTGCTATCATACATGGCTGCCATTCTACATAGAAACCATTCTACAGGGCAGATATTCTACAGGACTGCCATTCTATAGGGTAGCTATCATACAGGGCTGCCATTCTACAGGCCTGCTATTTTACAGGGCTGCCATTCTACAGGGCTGCTATCATACAGGGCTGCCATTCTACAGGGCTGCCATTCTACATAGAAACCATTCTACAGGGCAGATATTCAACAGGACTGCTTGTAAGGATCTGACATTTGCATGTTATTTGTATTTTTATTTTATTTTTGTATTATTGTTATTCATTCCCAGTCTGTATGTATTGCTTATTCTTAGTTTTCTATCTGACTTGTTTATTTTCCGGTTTTGCCTAGTTGTCCCGTGTTTGCTTGTTTACATCTGATCTGGCACTCCCTGTTTACGTCTCTGTACCATTCGGGTGATCTCATTGGTGTTCGGGTTCCCTCTTGCTTCGCACCTGTCTCTGTGTACTTATATTTACTAATTACCACTAACATACTAATGATTGATTAGATCTACTAACTCCACTAACAAACTAATTTGTATATTATTACTAATTGTACTAACGGCAGGGGTGTGTATAGTTACTAATCTCACTAATATATTAGAGGGCACATTTTCACGCTGTTCTGTCCTTGCTAATCATTCTCAGCTGCATTTGATCTTCTCTCCCTGTCCTCTTAATCTATGCACGATTTCCTGAAACTCCAGGTCATCTGTTATCGTGTATCTGTATGGAATCCAGTCCGCGTTTTCCCTAGTTGTCTCCGTGATTGTTTCATTGTTCCCAATGTTTTTCAATTGTCTCTCGTTTTGATCCCCGCCTCTTCACACACCTGTTTCCCTTTGTGTCATTTGTACCGTGTGTATTTAAACCCTGTGTTAACTCCAGTCTGTGTCAGAACGTTGATTTTCTTTTCCAGTGCCTGCGATTTACTAAAGCCTGAGATCAGTTTATTCGCCCAAGATACCCTTTGCCCGACAATTCTTTTGTTTAGCCCTTATCTGTCCTGTTTATATCACGGTTTTTGATCACGCCTGTTTTTTGACGATTCTCCTGCCTTATCCCCTGGTACTGCCTGTATTCTGATTCCCCGGTTCACGACTTCTGGATTGCCCCTCATTGCCCCTTTGCCTGCCGTTTTTGTACCTCCCTCATTCTGATCTCCTGGCTTGACTCCTGCACGTTAAATAAACTACGCCTTTTGCCTTATCCTGTAGTCTGCGTCTGGGTCCTTCTCACGACCGTAACAGTACGTTCTGACCAGACATGGACCCAGCGGACCCAACCCACCTGCACGCCGCGCTCCTGCGGCAAGGAGCCATGATTGGCCAGCAACAGGCTAATCTCGACTCCGTGACCCAAGATCTCCGGTCTCTGATGGCCTGCGTAAGGGAGCTGGTCACCAACGTGCGTCCTTCTGCACCTACCAACGCACCCCAGCCACCACCGGTGCAACCTCCTCCCATCCGGGAACCTCGCCTGCCTCCACCGGAACGTTATGACGGGGAACCGGGTGGATGCAGACCGTTCCTGACCCAGTGTAGGCTGGTGTTCCAGTTACAGCCGAACACCTTCCCCACTGAGCAAGCCCGTGTAGTATACGTCATCACTCAGCTTACCGGGCGTGCCAAGAAGTGGGGAACCGCCACCTGGGAGGCGGGTCGGCCCTGCTGCAGTGGTGTGGAAGCATTCGTGGAGGAGATGAGACGGGTCTTCGACCGATCTAAGCACGGTCATGAGGCAGCTCGAGAGATGCTACGCTTCCGCCAAGGGAGAAACTCAGCATCTGACTATGCCATTGAGTTCCAGACGCTAGCCACATCCAGCGGCTGGGACAAGAAGTCGATGTTCGATGTCTTCCTCAACGGACTCAACGACGAGGTGATGGATGAGATCGTGACCCGGGAACTCCCCTCCAGCCTGGACGAACTCATCGCCTTAGCCATCAGGGTGGATACGCGCCTCAGAGACCGGCAGCGCCCATTCCAGAGGATGCGTTCACCTCAGTTCAACCAGCGCAGCAGCAGGGTCGACCCCGTTCCATCCAACTCCAGCAAACCTCCCAACCACCGTCCACCTGAGCAGGAGGCCATGGAGGTTGACCGCTTCAGGCTATCGGCGGCGGAGAGGGCGCGCCGCATAAGGGATCGGGCTTGCCTCTACTGCGGTAAACCTGGACACTTTGTGGAGAGGTGTCCAGTAAAAGACAACGCTCACTAGTGGCCGGAGGAGCACTAGTGGGCGTCACACCAATCGACTCCTCCAATCGGAACCGCACTTGTATCCCGGTCACCCTTCAGTGGGGTGGTAGCACGAAGAAGACCCGTGCCCTTATTGATTCCGGAGCTGAGGCTAATTTCCTGGACGCTGGGGCCGCGGCCCGTTGGGAAGTCCCGATAACACCTTTGGAACGCCCACTAGTGGCTAATACCCTCTGCGGGGAACATATCGCGGACATCACCCAGGAAAGCCTACCCATCAAACTGCTCGTTTCCGGAAACCATCAGGAGGAGCTCCAGCTCCACATCATCGACTCTCCCCACTCCCCTGTGGTCCTTGGGCACCCCTGGCTTAACCGTCACTGCCCGGAGATCGATTGGCGGGGACATGAAATTGTGGGCTGGAGCCCATCGTGTGCGGTCAGCTGTCTCCGGAAGGCCCACTCACCTGTTCCCGTTTCCCCTTCAGAAGAGAACCCGGATCTGAAGGGGGTTCCGACAAAGTACCATGACCTCAAGGAGGTCTTCTGTAAGGCACGCGCTTCGTCCCTGCCTCCTCATCGCCCGTATGATTGCGCCATAAATCTGAGGCCTGGCACTTCCCCGTCGTCTGTTCTCCCTCTCCCGGCCCGAGATGGAAGCCATGGAGAGGTACCTGTCTGAGTCGTTAGCAGCTGGCATCATTCGCCCTTCTTCCTCTCCGGCTGGAGCAGGATTCTTCTTTGTGGGGAAGAAGGACGGGTCTCTCCGCCCCTGCATCGACTACTGGAGCCTGAACGACATCACCGAGAAGAACCGCTACCCACTCCCGCTCATGTCCACTGCTTTCGAGCAGCTCCAGAAGGCCGTCATCTTCACGAAACTGGACCTCAGAAATGCTTACCACCTGGTCCGGATTCGTGAGGGTGACGAATGGAAGACGGCCTTCAACACACCCACTGGACACTGGGAGTACTTGGTGATGCCGTTCGGGCTCACTAACGCCCCCGCAGTCTTCCAGACCCTTGTGAACGATGTCCTCCGCGACATGATCAACCAATTCGTCTACGTTTACCTGGATGACATCCTCATTTATTCCCAGGACCTGGAGGAACACCAGAGACATGTACACAAGGTACTGGGCCGCCTCCTCGAGAATCGTCTCTTTGTTAAAGCTGAGAAATGCCATGTTTATGCCATGTTTCATGTTTAGTGTTTGTCACAGTTTATTTTCTGTTCATGTCTCGCTTGTGTTCTGTTTATGTTACGATGCAGTTCATTGTTTGCATACACATTTCCATGTTTTTCCGCAGCCTTGCGTTCATGCTGTTTCTTTCTCTTGCTGTCACTCACGCTTCCCTAATTGTTTCATTCTCCCGTGTCTATTTACTAATATACTAACATTAGATCAGGATTGGGAAATACGAACTCTCTAACCATGTGTTCCTGTTTACCTTACGTTTCTCATGCATGTAATTTACTAATTTACTAACGCTAGGTCAGGATAGGTTAACTACTAACGATTTACTAATTGCCTCTCATTTTCTCAAGCTGTTGTTCATTCCCTGCTGCTCTCAAGCTAAGTGTCTGCACCTGTCTACACCTGCATATAAGATCAGTGTTCATGTCATGCCTTTGCGAAATTGTTGCCTTTAGTTTACTACTGTAACTTTTGAGCGTTTTCCATTGTTTTGACTACCGTTATTGATCTAGCCTGTTTACTGACCATCGTTACTGCCTGCCTATCGTTTCTACTGCCTGTTTTTGACCACGAGTTTTGCCTGCTGTCTGTTTTGTACCTCTGCCCCGCGGATAGGACTTCTATCCGCGGGGCAGGATAGACTCCTGCTACGCCCCACGACCAACTAACTTTGCTTTACCCCTGTTTTGTACTTCTGCTCCGCTGACAGCTACTCTGGTTACTGAACTTGTGCATGGATACCGATTTCGAGACTGCCTTCTCCCTCTGTACTGTATTTTTGGTTTGGCTGGATTTATTGGTTTTTGGACTTTGCTTGTGTGACTACGATTTTGGATTTCCCCATAATAAAGCCCTTGCGGGCATTTATTATTACATCAGTGTTCTGAGTCGTGCATTACGGGTCCAACCCGCACACATTCGTCTCATCATCTTCGAGTCCTTTGCAATCTTAGATGTCATTCTGCCAGTGTCTGGCGCAGGACACAGCTGATGGAGTCGGTTCAGCCAGATCCTGGGGGCTGCACTGGGGGGCGTCGTCACATTCCAGCAGGTGGGACATTGTCTGTACTGCTCCACAGCCACACGTGTCCTCTGTGTGGTAGTTCCATGTCTTCAACAGTGCTTTGCACCTCCCCTGCTCCACCCGCAGTCTGTTGAGGGTCTTCCAGGTCGGCCATGGGAGGTCGTGTCCGCTGGCGAGGCATTCAGTTGGTGTTATGCCTCTCTCCATCCATTCTTGGGCTCGGGTGTTTAGATCAAATGGTTGCAATACTCTGCTTAGCGTTTAAGTTAACTTACTTTGATTGCGAGCTTGCATCTGATATTTATCTATTGATAGCAGCCGCACTGTATTTTACTTTGAATTGATTGCATCAATTCCTCGCCAGATTCGAACCACAGAACTGTATAAGAACAGTTCTGTGGTTCAAACATGTAGGGCTGGATGACGTCGATGGCACTCGGGTTGAGGGCGTGGATTTAGACCACACCCCTACAATCCAGAGTCCTTTCAAAACTGAGTTTATTAGCTGACTTTAAGATGTATACTAATATACCTATTCACATTTTCTTGAAAAGATATTCGGTGGATGTGGAGTGGATACATCCCTCTGTGATATGTTGTGGTTATTTGGAGTTTTTAGAATCTCTTGACCATCACTTTAATATTTTATTGTTCGTAATGATCAGAACAGGCTAGCCAGCTAGCTCTAGTGCTGGTTTTCATTCTGTTAAAAACATTATGTTAATAAGCATATCACTCCTGTACTGTCAAATACCGCTGTTTTAACCCTCCTATTATGTTGACATTTTTTGACACCTTTTATTTTTTGACACCTTTTATGACACCAACGAGGTCTAATTAAAATCACGCAAACAGCAGCTAGTACGCTTAAAAACGACACTACCTTTCGCGGGACGGTTAAAACTGCTCTTGCTACACAGGAAGAAAGATGCACTCTAACAGTTTAACCCCATCAGTTTAAACTGCTGCAAAATTAATGCAATGGAAAAACCCAAATGACTAGCCTTTTATCCCTAAATGTAAAAAATCTGTGATGAACATTTCATTTTAGAGGTGGGGGTAAGTGAACATTTGTGAAGTTTAAAACCTGTATGGAAAAGTACACAGATTCACCCACAAAAATAAAAAATAAACAGTTGTGTAGTAGTCAGAATGACCCCATACAGCACTGTAATATAGTGTATAATACAAACCCCAATTCCAAAAATGGTTGGGACAGTTTGTAGAATGCACATAAAAGCAGAAAGTAGTGATTTGTAAATAATGTTTTACATATATTTAATTGAAAACAGTACCAGGAAAATATAGTTAATGTTTTAGCTTATCAACTTCATTGATTTTTGTAAACACCTGTTTGGAACATCAAATTCGGAATTAGCATATAAGGTTGATGAGGTACAACATTAAATATATTTTCTTTGTACTGCTTTCAATTAAATATATGTAAAAGAGAATTTACAAATCACTGCTTTCTGCTTTTATGTACGTTTTACAAACTGTCCCAACTTCTTTGGAATTGGGGTTTGTATATAAATATTATTTATTGCATGTTTACTACTAAAATTCATAGATGGAAAATATAAGGTTAACTGGTTTTTAAGAGACGTCAAACACTGAATACCAAATGAATTTGCAATTGCAGCCAGTTGTCCAATCCAGACTAGGGACTCATTTCAGCGGGGGGGGGGGGGGGGGTGACCAAAAAACACTCCTTTCGTTTGACATTTCTACACCATTCTTCATATGTCTCTCTCTGCTTAGAAGGGAATCAGCTCACCGCTCTATTTAATTACTGTTCAGTGTCACCCACACTTGGGAAAGAGCTCTGATGGAGCCACAATGTTCTCTCCTCTCCAGATAGATCAGATCCATTATCAGCACAGCGGTGAGAATCGTACCCAGTAATAGGCATATAATTATGTGTTCTCCGTTAGACGCAATCTGCCACAGAATGGCCCTATTAGAGTTAACGATAATGATTTGCGACAGACTTTAAGCTGGATCAGTACAGCTAAAATGCAATAGTAGTAATCTCTTTTTTTCCATAATCAGAGCATGCACAGCACCTGAACCATTAAACCAGATTTTTGAGCAGATGTTCTGATATTGGCAGGTTTCTAATTGAAAAGAGAAAAGAGGAGAATTTTTCAGAAGCCAAACATTCTGTTATCATAGTGTAGATAATGGCATTGCAGTAATATGTATGTGTCAATTCAAATGAAACATGAGCTGTCTCCTGCAAGCACTTGCAAATTTGTAGCGCATTCGTGGATCTGAAGGTTTTTAAGCAAGAAAGAATTTGATCTTTAGTATGACATATTTTCAAGATGGGCCAAAATGTAGAAGTTTTTTTTTTTTTTACTTAATTAATTATAGATTATTAATGGCCAATTAAAGTCAGAATATGAAAGCATCATCATTTTAAAAACAAATGAACATACAAAGTACATTTAACATACAAGGCACACAACTGTTGTATATGTTTGGTCATTTGAATTACAGATTTGACAGCCAGATTGAGGCAGAATGCAAGACATGCAGATGCTGCAGAAAACCTAAGGATGACTCATGTCTATGCAGATCTGGGCAGTACAGCATCATTGCGCTCATGTTCAGGCCCACAGGTGAGAAGCATGTTGATTTCTGCTGAATTTTCAGAACAGCGGAACAATAGTTCACAACACTGCAATAAAAATAAAATAATAAAATGAGACAGGTTTCGTCAAGATATTTGACAAAAATGGATATCACTTACTGTTTGATGCTGAAAAATCTGTTTTAAAAAACACTGTTTTATTGAAATGTAGACATATTATAAAAAATGATGCTTGTTAATACAATACAAATAATATTTATTTTAAATTGCTTATCGCCTTTTCTGTCCCTGCTGAGCCCAACAGCGGTAATTAAAATGCTGCGGTTGTGCCACAGCTTTATTCCAATGCAGACCTGCCACTCACACTTTCATCACCATAGCGACAAATGTCACCTGGGCTGGGGTTTAAACTGAAGCTAATCCCATGAGCCGGGTCTTTTTTGCGATTCCCATCAAAATAATTTTAAAACAAGTTTAAATTGTAGTATAAAAACCACAATAAATGCAATTTCACATCCCTTCTGTAGACCCAATTAAGCACAGAGTTATGGAGGTAGATTTCTATCAAAAATATACAAGCACAAAAGTTTAATCCACAATTGTATTTACCATCCACACACACACCTCTCTCAATTTGTGTTTGTAGATATAATCCACAATTGTATTTACCATCCACACACACACACACCTCTCAATTTGTGTTTCGTAAAAATAATCCACAAGTATGTGTTTTCCATCCACACACAAACACCTCTCAACTTGTGTTTCGTAAATCATCATTTGGATTAATGCAAAAATTATATTCACAAATGCAAATAACATTTACAGATATGTTTCCAATGTTCACATGTACAAATCAAAAGCTTGGCTTGCGAACTGGCGAATCTACATTTGCCGATTGAAGGACACGCTTGATCTGCTTGGATTTACGGACATAATTTTGAGACAAATATTCCGCTGTTTTTCACCGTGTCGATTCACGCTCGCTTAACTTGCCATTCGTAAACTAAACTTCTTCTTCTTTGGTGCTACATAACACGGTGGTGTGTGTCGGCTCATCAGCGCCACTTTTAGAACAAGTGGCCAAATTTGCACATTATCTTTAAGAAGTGGATTCATGGAAAATTTAATGAAAACAACCGAGTTTTGAGTTATTTAGGTTGTAAAGTTAACCCCACGCTAATCTTGCGATGGCAAGTTTTTTAAACAGTCATTGCACAAAACTCCTATCAGATTGCATGTAGCTAGCTAGCTAGATTACATTACACAGGGGTAGGTCCGTACATTGATAGGAACTAGGAAGTACAACACTATGAGCTAAAATAAGGAGAGCACTCCATGCAATTTGAATTATCATTTTCATTTAGGTGTCTTATCTACTAGCTAGCTATCTGAACAAATAAAAGATTTCATAGGAGACATCGGTATCAGTGAGAATAGCTGTCAAATTAATTTAATTGGCTACAATACTTCACATGGTTGAGTTTGTTTCACATAATATTTTCCATGAGGGGAGAAAGAGTTATGTAGCTACTGTGTACGGACCTACCCCTGTGTAATTTAATCTAGCTAGCTAGCTACATGCAATCTGATAGGAGTTTTGTGCAATGACTGTTTAAAAAACTTGCCATCGCAAGATTAGCGTGGGGTTAACTTTACAACCTAAATAAACTCAAAACTCGGTTGTTTTAATTAAATTTTCCATGAATCCACTTCTTAAAGATAATGTGCAATTTTGGCCACTTGTTCTAAAAGTGGCGCTGATGAGCCGACACACACCACCGTGTTATGTAGCACCAAAGAAGAAGAAGTTTACCTTACGAATTGCAAGTTAAGCGAGCGTGAATCGACACGGTGAAAAACAGCTGAATATTTGTCTCAAAATTATGTCAGTAAATCCAAGCAGATCAAGCATGTCCTTCGATCGGCAAATGTAGATTCGCCAGTTCGCAAACCAAGCTTTTGATTTGTACATGTGAACATTGGAAACATATCTGTAAATGTTATTTGCATTTGTGAATATAATTTTAGCATTAATCCAAATGATGATTTACGAAACACAAGTTGAGAGTTGTTTGTGTGTGGATGGTAAATACAATTGTGGATTATATCTACGCACAGAAATTGAGAGAGGTGTGTGTGTGGATGGTAAATACAATTGTGGATTAAACTTTTGTGCTTGTTTATTTTTGATAGGAATCTACCTCCATAGCTAAATGCCTAAATGTAATGTAATGTAATGGATTAGTTTATCCTCATATCCTTTCTGCAAATCCCTTCCTGCTTCTGTGCATCAGTGAAGAAATAACAGCAACTTCATAAATCATAAATTCTTCAAAATGATCAATGAACCATAACCATCTGAGGCATATTGGTGTTGTGAACTGGAACCATCTTTGTCCATGCATTCAAATCCAATGCCACAGTGAACCGACCTAACCCTGAACTAAAGGCCTTTTTTAAATGATGGAGAAAGTGTAGTGGATTTAGTAGCGGTGAATCACGTGCATAGGTGAGGGAGATCAGACAAGTCACCCACAATTGTGAGAACCAATAAAAGGGATATAACACGAACAAAAGAAAAGGAAAACAGGAACTAATTCCTGACCGCTAAATTGAAATCTACCCAGGAAATAGGGCGAACTCGAATAGGAGTAAAACACAAATCTTCTGAACTCAATACTAGAGCCCAAACAGGACACTAGATAGGCAAAACAAAACACCTTTGGTACGTAACTCTACAACGTCTGATAAAAGGTGAAACAAAACAAAACCACCAAAAGAAAACACTCGTGAAAATAAGCAAGTTAATATCACGAGGTCGCTTAAACCTGGCTCAATGTACAAATGAATGACAAAAAAGCACTGGGGAATACCCCGCAGGTAGAAGTACAGGTGAACTGAATAACGAGCGACGGGAAGCAAAAACCCCGGACTGGAACGTGGAAAAAATCAGATAGATTCTCAGTCTGGAAAACAGGACGAGAATTGCAGCGGGAAAAAAAACAATAACCCACAAACCATGACAGGACCCCCCCCCCTCTAAGAGACGACCCCAGACGATCTCTCAGACTGTAATGGATTTTAGTGGCGGATAATCAAACGTGAAGGTAGGGGGATCAGAAACAAGTCACTCACACAGTGAGGACCAATAAAGGGATTAACTAAATAAATGCAAAGAAAGAAAAGACAGGAAACTAATTCCTTGTGGCTAAACAGCCAAACGAAAATCAACCCACTAAAATATGGCAAACTCGAATAACGAGTGAAACGCTAAACATTAAATCTTCCAAGCTCAATACTGGAGCCAAAACTGGAAACTTAGCAAAAAAAGAAAACCTTTGGCACATAAGTTCAGACGGCCGGAAGAGTGTAAAACAAACGAAACAAACAAAGAAAACAGTCTCAGAGAGAACAGCAAAGAATAAAATAAATAGCACAGAATGCTAACAGGAGGAATAATACCTATAC
The DNA here is from genome assembly GCA_022702515.1 of Ilyophis sp. 1 JC-2022. Taxonomy (NCBI): domain Eukaryota; kingdom Metazoa; phylum Chordata; class Actinopteri; order Anguilliformes; family Synaphobranchidae; genus Ilyophis; species Ilyophis sp. 1 JC-2022. The sequence goes on along the minus strand of CM040402.1, from coordinate 88,565,354 downwards.
CTGAACTAAAAGCTAATAGCAAGTCCCCCGTGAACATAAACAGCGTTTAATATCAGGTGGTTGCTAGTACCTGGCTATACCTGGCTCAATGCAATGTCGAATGACAAAGAAGCACAGGGGAAGTGCAAGTGAGGAACATAAATACCCCACAGGAGGAGGAGCACAGGTGAAAACAATGATGAAGGAAAGCAAACCCCGGAACGGAACGTGGAAATAATCTGATAGATTCCCAATCGGGAAATAAGGACGACAACCGCGACAAAAAAAATAATAAAAACCTACGAACCATGAAATTTCTTAGTGCATTGAGCACCAGGATGCGCCGCGAACTGTGAGGAATAACCCCACTGAAGTACCCGAGACCTCACCTCGGGAGGCACAAAACGGCATCCGGCGGGACCCCCACCTGGATCCGGGTCAAGTAGCAATGCCTGTTGAACTGCCACCTCAACCTCCCACAACCCAGGAGCAATTATCTGGGCACTGAACCTCTTCTTGAGTTTCTAAAAAGCAGACTCAGCTGGGACGTTGAGTGGCAAAGGAAACTCAAGCGTCCCTGCAATGTCAGTCACTCCCCTTTAAGTGGGCGAATCAGGAGAGGAATACCGCTGAATGTCAGAGTCGGAGAGCTCATCAGTAGAGACCTCCATCCAACTCGAACCATCGTCAACCAAAGAGTCCTCCTTCAAACTCTCACCACTAACCCCAGAACCCGAAACAAGCTCCTACCGACCGGGCAAAAAGATAACCACCTCCAGTTCAGACTCAAAATCGGGGCAAACAGGAAGCGGTGAGGTGACCCCGAGAGGTACATAAGGAGCCCCACTGACGAATGACAAGCCCATCCCCTCACCACAAAACATGTGGATTATGCTTTATCAGCTAATTGTGACCCAAAACCAGAGGACAAGTGGGGGAATCGACTAACAGAAATGGAATGTTCTCAGTATGAGTCTGCTGAAGAGTTGACATGGTGAGAAGAGTGGTAATTTCCTTAATGGAGCCTGAACCCAACAGATGACCGTCGAGTCGATCAAAGCACTGGACCGGTATATTATTTATTTTAGTCCACCGGGCATCAATAAAACTCTCCATAGCCCCAGAATTTATAAAGGCCTCGACCAGAAGGGAGTGCTCTCCCCAAGAAAGTTTGACTGCTAATAAGGTACGGGGTGCATTACTCTGAAGTCCCGCTTGAAGCCCCAATTCCTCTAGCGAGACCCCCCTTTTCCCTTAAGCTTGGTACACTGACTCAGAACGTGACCCCTCCTTTTGCAGTAGTGACACCACTCAATTTTAGAAGCGCGGTGTCACTGGAAGATGAGCACACTACCCCATCTACCTGCATAGGCTCATCAGTACTATGCACAGGGTTTTTAAGTACAGAGAGAGAGGCCTCCGTGAACGGAGTAAGAGAAAACCTCCTTTGTTCTCGCTTAAAATGGTCCCAGAGACAATTGTCGATCCGAATAGCGTCAGATACTAACATATCCAGTGAAGTAGACTGCTCTAGAATGGTTAACACATCCTGAACAGACTCGTCTAACGCATCCGCGAATAACGTCATCGAGGGAGCCTCTGGCCAACCTGACTGAGCAGCTAACGCTCGGAACTTGATGGTGAACTCAGCCACTGTGTCGCTACCACGGCGAAGGCGATTAAGCCGCCTAGCTGCGTCCCGATCCGAAATGTTGAGGTCAAAGACCAACTTAATTTCGTTCATCAGTGCTTCAGTGGTTGTTAATATCGGAGATTTGTCATTGAGTAAAGGGGCAGCCCAGTCAAGTGCGGGTCCGGTGAGCAGTGAAAGTATGAATGCCACCTCGGAAGCTTGAGAAATAAACTGTGATGGTTGGGCTTTAAAAAAAAATTCACATTGGGCAAGAAACCCTCTGCACTTGCCAGAGCAGCCGTCATAACGGATAAGGAGCTGCAATTTGGGCTCCCTTCCAATTTGTGCAACAGGGACAGGAGGGGCGATAGCCTGAACGGCAGGTATGGGTGCTTGGTGTACTGCTACGAGCTGGCGCATGCTCTCCGCCAGCTCATGGAGCCAACCCTCTTGTACTTGCAGTTGGGTATTCAACTGATCCACTTGTCCCAACAGTAAATGTATTTGGAACTCAAGTCCCATAATGCAGCGGTCCTCAACCTTTTTTGGGCCACGGACCAGTTTCACGTAAGACAATATTTTCACGGACCGGCCTTCAAGGTGTGAGGGGATAAATATGACGAAATAAAATGATACGACTGGCATAAAAACAAATATAAAGTGCATAAAAAATACAACTCACCATCTCAAGAGACACAGACGCACAGATGGATGGTTCCGGTCATTTTTCAACCAAATGACCCACGGACCGGTACCGGTCCGCGGACCGGTGGTTGGGGACCGCTGCCATAATGCACTAAATATATATATTCTAAATATATTCTAAAATATACTTATTAAAAAAAAAAATGGCTGGAAAACGTCTCTTTTTTGCACTGGTACAATGTTTATGTTTTAATTTTAAATAAAGTTAAATATTTGAGAAATTGACATTATAAGGTTCTATCTTACAAGAATCTCAATTGCTGTTATTAGCTTTTAAAGGCTTTTGTAACATGTCACTTTCCTCTACCAAAGATTTTTTGTCTAAACATGTTAAAATTCAATACAGGCAATACAAATATACTATAATACTTGGAAACTTGGCATCTAAAAATTATTCTGTTACCATTTTATAATAGTATTTTATTATAACACTACCCTATAATTTTCAAAACCCTTAAAGCCCTAATCCTTAGAATTAATAGCACTGATGACTGTCCTGTTACCAGGAACAGATGGTATGCTGAATTTCAGAGTCAAACCCTCTGTTCTGTCTCCCAGTGACATGAACATAAGAAGTGACATAAGAATATTTTCATTATTACATCCCCATTGATTATGATGTCCTGCCAACTATGACAGCAGTTTCCCTGGCAGTCTCTGTGTTTGTGTGTGTGTGTGTGTGTGTGAGAGAGAGAGAGAGAGAGAGAGAGAGACAGAGAAAGAGAGAGAATGGACATATGGATATTGAGGTCGGAAAACAGGACCCCTCTCTCCACACGTCACATCAATCACTGTCCACTGACAGCTTGGAGACACCATGGCAACCAGGGAGAGGGAAGCTTGAAAGGCCCTCTCCACATGACTGGGTGGAGCCGTCATGTGGAACCTCATGTGGTCATTCTCTGTCTTATGTGTTCACCTCTGATAAATTGCCCTGGTTCACGATGAACAACGTGAACACCCACAACAAACCTCCATTCTTGCTTTTAGTGGTTGGAATTCATTAAAAACTAATTATTTTCACCAACGGTGCTCATTTAACGACCGGATATGACTTTGTCTTATGAAATAAAGACATTTACAATGGAACTTCCAAAGAGGGTAGAGATGTAGCTGACTAAGCTATATATCTGGATGCTAATATCTTTCTGTGGTACATATCAGAGAAGGATATCTCATTTAAAATCAGCAATAAAGAAATTCCAAAGAATCTTGGTAAACACGGGATGTGCCAGAAGTTCTCACTTCAGTTAAAGACCACTTGAGCTAAAAACAATAAGAATTCTCCTGTGGGAGTTTTATTTGATGTTGGCTTTAAAGGATGTCTGTGAACAAACAAAAGAAAAAAAGAAAAAAACTGCTTAAAATCTCTATCTTATGGTGGACTGAGATTCGGTTTGCATAGCTTACAGAAGCAATAAAATATGCAAAGAAATACACTCCTCAGTCAGTCCTTTTTGCTAGATCAGGGGGCATGCTTGCTGTCAGTTACCCTAGTTTGTGACCAGAGATCTTTCAGTCGTATTTCTCTTGCAAATAAGAAATTGTGGTCTTTCAGTCACTGCTGCTGTCAGATACCTCAGGTACAGCGAAGGTTTCACCTGCATCGATAAGTATGGGGGTATAGTAATGATTTTCATGTTGGAGTCATTTTAATGTTACTGATATATATTTAAATGCACAGATAAGTATCAGCACTGGGGATATAGTAATTCATATTTTTTATGTCACTGATATGCATTCACATGTGTAGCTAATGTACATTGTTCGCTACAGCCATTTTACGTTTATCAGTGTTGTGAGTTTCCTTTAACAGGTAAAAACAGGTTTCAACTTCAAATCTCAAAGTACTTTACAGTGAAAAAGGGGAACTCACCTCAAGCACCTGTAGCCCCATCTGGGTAATAAACGGAGGAGAGGAAGGGAATTACTGAATCTGCTGGATGATTAGGATAATTAGGTGGTCAGACTGAGAGGCCTTGTTTGGGAATAGAGAAGGACATAAAGGTACCCCTGCTCTTTGCATTAAAGGCATACTGAACTTTGTTAGAACATAATATTGTATACCTACCTGGCCCCGATATGAGTTGTGATATTCACTTGCTCCAGTGGTCAGCAACTGGCCAATGGAGAATAACGTTTTTTCTCTCTCCATTCACTCCCATTGCATGGCGAAACAGGTCTCAAAAGCACACTAAACAAATGCAAACAACACAGATTATGCCTATGTATAAAATCACGACATCCAGAACCGAACAAAGGATTATATGAACACACACACACACACACACACTCACACAAACACACACTTGCACAGCAGTTAGAACACATTGCTGTGGAAGAAAATCCTCTGCAACTGAACCCCCCCAACCTCCACAACCCCTCCACCACCACTTTCAGTGGCAGGTTTCCATGGTGACACTAATAAGAAGCCAAGAGGTTTTTCGGCACTACAGTGCACAGCCCTGCTAATAAAAGCTGAAATATTTCACCGCTGCCGTCGCCGTTGCCATCGACAGATAAAATGCCAAGCTGTTAGCAGCCATGCGTGAGTGGGCCACTGGCTTAAAACGCCACTGTCTGCTGCCACAACAGCAAGGGACATCACATTCTCCAGGAATCCCTGGGTTACAAAAATACATTTATTTTATTTCACTGCTCGCCCTCCAGTATTCATCTCCTGAATCCCTTCTTTTTCTAAACAGCCTCTTCACACCCACTAGCCTTCAGGGAGATTTTTATTAATACTCATCAAAAGATATAGCCTGACAAACTGACAATAATGCCTATATCAACACTAGATGAAAATAGAGAGGTTTGTACCATAGTCCTGATCTCATGGCAAACACATAAAATATATAAAGGGGCAAAATGGTACATGGTTAAGGGTCAAAATCAAATAAAAAAAATTTCTTGATGTATAAATGAATCACCCGCTACCCAAGCTGTACAAAATGTTTACTTTCATCCTTTGCAACACCTGAAGCGTCTGACCGCTATCAGTTTTAAATCAGCTCTGAAACTTTCTGCTCTATCGGTGACTAATCTCACATTGTGTTACACTCTCCCCTTTGAGCTTCACAAGCCGGAAGATTCCGGAGGTGGTTACAAGGCGAGAGAGCGATATCCGTGTCTCTTCCCACTCGACTCGCCCTCTCTCTCCCTGGCTATCTGTCCATATGCGTAACTGCGCATGCGCATGTAGGATGAGATCGCGGTTCTCCTGCAGCCCACGGCTCGGTCCCCAGCGGGCGTGCGGGGTGACCACAGGTCGCTGGTGGTATTCTTAGCTTTCTGCAGAGGAGTTGATTAAAGGTAGACCTGAACTCACAGTGCCCCCCACTTAACCAACCCCCAACACCTGCGCACCCTCCCATCACATCATGGGATTTCTACAGTAAAATCTTTAGGGCTCTATCTTGGTGATCTTAGCGCTTTGTCTAAACGCGTGGTAAAGTGCATTTATGGCGTGTCCAAGTCCACTTTTGCTAGTTTGACGGCGTGTTTTTTGAGCGCTAAGCACGGCACAACGTGCAAATGGGCTGACCCTAGTCTTATGGAGGTAGATTTCTATCAAAAATAAACAAGCACAAAAGTATAATCCACAATTGTATTTACCATCCACACACACACACCTCTCAATTTGTGTTTCGTAAAAATAATCCACAAGTATGTGTTTTCCATCCACACACAAACACCTCTCAATTTGTGTTTCGTAATTAATTATATTCACAACTGCAAATAACATTTACAGATATGTTTCCAATGTTCACATGTACAAATCAAAAGCTTGGCTTGCGAACTGGCGAATCTACATTTGCCGATCGAAGGACACACTTGATCTGCTTGGATTTACGGACAGAATTTTGAGACAAATATTCCGCTGTTTTTCACTGTGTCGATTCACACATGCTTAACTTGCGATTCGTAAGCAAAACTTCTTCTTCTTTGGTGCTACATAACACGGCGGAGTGTGTGTTCGGCTCATCAGCACCACTTTTAGAACAAGTGGCCAAAATTGCACATTATCTTTAAGAAGTGGATTCATGGAAAATTTTATTAAAACAACCAAGTTTTGAGTTTATTTAGGTTGTAAAGTTAACCCCACGCTAATGTTGCGATGGGAAGTTTTTAAAAAAGATCGCATGTAGCTAGCTAGCTAGATTACATTACAGAGGGGTAGGTCTGTACACAGTAGCTACAAAACTCTTTCACGCCTCACGGGAAAGATTATGTAAAACAAACTCAACCATGTGAATTATTGTAGCCAATTAAATTAATTTGACAGCTATTCTCACTGATACCGATGTCTCCTATGAAATCTTTTATTTGTTCAGATAGCTAGCTAGTAGATAAGACACCTAAATGAAAATGATAATTCAAATTGCATGGAGTGCTCTCCTTATTTTAGCTCATAGTGTTGTACTTCCAAGTTCCTATCAATGTACGGACCTACCCCTCTACCAATCATGCGAATGCCTTTCATATCAGAGCACCCAATCGCTCCTTTCATATCAGAGCACCCAATCACTCCTTTCATATCAGAGCACCCAATCACTCCTTTCATATCAGAGCACCTAATCACTCCTTTCATATCAGAGCACCCAATCACTCCTTTCATATCAGAGCACCCAATCACTCCTTTCATATCAGAGCACCCAATCACTCCTTTCATATCAGAGCACCCAATCACTCCTTTCATATCAGAGCACCCAATCACTCCTTTCATATCAGAGCACCCAATCACTCCTTTCATATCAGAGCACCCAATCACTCCTTTCATATCAGAGCACCCAATCACTCCTTTCATATCAGAGCACCCAATCACTCCTTTCATATCAGAGCACCCAATCACTCCTTTCATATCAGAGCACCCAATCACTCCTTTCATATCAGAGCACCTAATCACTCCTTTCATATCAGAGCACCCAATCACTCCTTTCATATCAGAGCACCCAATCACTCCTTTCATATCAGAGCACCCAATCACTCCTTTCATATCAGAGCACCCAATCACTCCTTTCATATCAGAGCACCCAATCACTCCTTTCATATCAGAGCACCCAATCACTCCTTTCATATCAGAGCACCCAATCACTCCTTTCATATCAGAGCACCCAATCACTCCTTTCATATCAGAGCACCCAATCACTCCTTTCATATCAGAGCACCCAATCACTCCTTTCATATCAGAGCACCTAATCACTCCTTTCATATCAGAGCACCCAATCACTCCTTTCATATCAGAGCACCCAATCACTCCTTTCATATCAGAGCACCCAATCACTCCTTTCATATCAGAGCACCCAATCACTCCTTTCATATCAGAGCACCCAATCACTCCTTTCATATCAGAGCACCCAATCACTCCTTTCATATCAGAGCACCCAATCACTCCTTTCATATCAGAGCACCCAATCACTCCTTTCATATCAGAGCACCCAATCACTCCTTTCATATCAGAGCACCCAATCACTCCTTTCATATCAGAGCACCTAATCACTCCTTTCATATCAGAGCACCCAATCACTTTTTTCATATCAGAGCACCCAATCACTCCTTTCATATCAGAGCACCCAATCACTCCTTTCATATCAGAGCACCCAATCACTCCTTTCATATCAGAGCACCCAATCACATGCAATTCAGAAAAGCTAGCACCCATCCGTCGGAAGCAGCTCAGGTTAAATAAATGGGTACAACATCCGCACCCAGCTGGGAATAAAACCCACAACCTTTCAGTTACAAGACCAGTTCCCTAACTACTAAACTACAGTGTTACGATCGGTGGACAGGGACCCAAAAGCAGGCAGGGGTAGAGAAAACCGAAGTTTAATAATAGCAAAAGTACAGTTCCAAATCCAAAGAGGCGTCAAAAACAGACAGGGGTCAGTAACGGGAAGGCACGGCAGAGGTACAAAAACAAAATCCAGAATCAGGGTCGCGAGAACACGGACTGAGGTCAAAACCAGGATGGCAATCAGATAGAAAAACAAAACAAACAACAGAAACACAGACTCGGAAAACAACTCAAACAAGAAATACTCGGAAACAGATAAGCTCACTTGGGGGGGAAAAACGGGCAACAGACTAACGCGTATAAATTTTTGAACGCAAGGCTGCGGAAAACATGGAAAAATGTATGCTTCAGAAACTGACAATACTAAACATGACAGAATAACAAAACAGACTCAGAACATAACATACAGTGCCACCCTCACTCATCAATGGCACGTGTGTTTTTTGCAGACTTTTTGCAGAATTTCAGTGGGTCTACTGTGTGAATCAAAGAAAAAGACATGCAACAGAAAAATCAGCATGACAAAATCAATGGCACAGATATCTGTCCACACGCATCAAATGTAAACACATCACTGGTCTTTTGCTTTTTAACATTAAAAGCCTGTTGCACTTGTCATGGTGCAAAAACAGGGTGACCCAGCAAAATACTGGCCTTTCAAAAGCACATTGGTTCACGGCAGAAGTTTTGTCTTGGGGGATGAAGGTGGATCAAAAACAACAAAAAACAGGGCCTGCATTTATGAAGCATTTCAGAGTAGGACTGCTGATGTTCTGACAAACAAAATGTATCTTTTATAAGATTTTGTACATATTAGTTAGTAGCAGGGTCACTGTGCAAAAGTGATCTGTAAGATTTTTTTATTGTACCAGCATCCTAAGAGTATTTCAGGGGGTTTTAGGCTCATCATTGGTCCATTATGTAGCCAATAAGATGGCTCCAAATGGACTTGTACAGTTAATAGGGATTTTCAGGATCTGTGCTGCTTGATCTGTCTTTTGCCACATGCTTCGGTCAGTTTCCAACTCTCCTAAGCCCTCAGCCAATCAAATGGCCATTTTAAACTGCATGATAATTACAGTCTTTGGGGAAACAATGTGTCATTTCAATGCTTTTGCAATCATACTTAAATGTCACCGTTTCAATTCCACATCATAATAGGAAAAACTATTCCCTTGGGATTTTGATGATCTTTTGCTGTGAATTTTATATTATGACCCCCCCCACACACACACACACACACACACACACACACACAAATGAAAAAGCACACAGAATTCAGCTGAACGCGCTCTCCTCACAGTAAAAATGTCCAGTGTTCATTCAACTCTAACAGAGTACATACGAGTCCAATAGGAACCATATGTGCTCAATTATAGTTGACTTAACACTACTGTGTGGTTTAACCAACAGCTGAGTGATTTTGTAGTTCATCCCCTAACAGTTGAAATAACCCACAACATGTGTATTGTCTTTGCCTGTGCACAAAGCAAATACAAATAACAACTAAAAAAGCATGTTCAAGGACACTTTATCAGCCGCCCGCCTGGCAAGCATCGATTTAATTAAGCTGTCTGGAAACAGATGGTGTTTCTCTGACAGAAGATACTACAGCGGCCTGCCACTCAAAACAGCACAGCTCCTAAATGGAGATATTTCTCAGACCCCTGTTTTAGAAAACTCAGAGAAAAAAAGAGGACGTGGAGGATGGTGGCATTTTCTTCCTCACAACATTATATAAAACACAAGCTAGACGTGCCCAGTTCCTCTTTTTGTTTTTTGCAACACCGGTTTTGTTTCCAAAACTACCATTCTTTCAAGGATAGGCAGGTAAGAAAATATGCAATATGCAATCTGTTTCATATCTATCTTGATTCAGAGAATCGTGGTGATTTTGCATCTGAAATGTGGCTAATGCCCAATTTGTTTCCTGTCTTCTCATTCTGTGATGGTTTCCAGTGGCGGAGAATCAAATGCAATGGGAATGGGAGTCAGAACAAGTCACCCACAACGGTGAGGACCACTAATAGATTAAACCACATTAAACCGTGTTTTGTATTGCTGTCACTCCCTGTCTTCGTCACACTTTTCGGGAGTCTGTGGGGATTTCGGTTTTCTCTGTATTTCCTCTGTCATGTGCTTCCTTCATTACGAATTACATTTAATTGTAAATAATACTAATTAACTAACAACCACTAACATCTTAGAATTAGGGTCTACTAATCTACTAATGACTAACTTGTATATAATACTAATCTAGTAACGCCATAGAATCAAGGTTTTCTACTAATCTACTAACTTACTAATGTCATCTTCTTTCCTCACTGCAGCTGTCTCTCTTTCTGCCTGTTCTATCACTAATTCTTTTTTTGGTTCCTCTATTACTACAGCTGACTCTCGTTTCCGCTTTCCATTCTCTAATTGTATGCACTTGCCTACTACCCAGTTCATGTTCAAGTCTGTGTTGTGTGAATCCGGTCAACGTATTACGTGTTCTCTGTTTTATTACGTGCAACTGTCTGTCATTTGCCCTTCCCTGTTCCTCACACCTGATCCTCATTGTTTCTTGTCTCCCTCAGTGTATTTATACTTTGTGCTTTCTGTCATGACCTAGAACGTGAACTGAACCCAAACGCACGACCAGGAGACAGAGGTACAATATTACGTGGTTCTTTATTAGCTTGGGGCAGTCCCAAGCTGTACACAAACGAACACACAATATTTACAGGAGATCACAGGAGCTCTGTCCACACCTCGACTTGCTCCAAACCGGAGCCGGACTTGACTGGACTTGGCAGGGCGGACGAGAAATGTTCCAAGCCGGAACTGGACTGGACGGATCGGACTGAGTGTTTCCACCCCGGAACTGGACTGGAGGGAACGGACTGCCTGACGATGAGCAGGAGCAGGAGTGGTAGAGCACGACCGAGTAGCTGCAGGGTAGCCTCCCGGGGACCCAGCTGGGGTACTCGTCAGGAGGAGAGCGGGGGAGACCGCAACACAGGCAGGGGTACGAACACTGCAGGTGGACAGACTTGAAAACAGGGGAAAGGTTAACTGGACACAAAATGGGCTAGGATCAAACAAACACTGAGCGAATATAAACTGGATATAAAGATAGCGCAGACCAGAGTGACTGACAACTATGTTAACAAACAACGTTAACGAACTGGCAACGAACCAAAGACAGGGAGCGGTTTAAATACAGGGAGTGATTGGTGACAATGGGAAAAGTGTGCGAATGTCTAAGTGGGTAATTGGTAACAATTAGAAAAGCGTGTGAATGTCTAAGTGGGTGATTGACCAGAGTGAAGTGTACGGAATGTGAGTAGCGGGGAGAGAAGGGGATAGGTAGAGACAGGAGTGGTGAAACGAGTGGAACAAACGGACAGGACACGCCCAACCTGCAGCACGGGGAAAGACACGGATAAGGGAGTCAAACATGACACGGAGGGAGAGGGAAAAACACGGAGAAGGAACAGGATGGGAACGGAACGTTACAGTACCCCCCCCTCAATGGACGCCTCCTGGCGTTCCCGGAGGCTTGATCTTAAGGGGGTGCAGTTTGTGAAAATCGGTTATGACGGAGTGGTCCAAAATGAGGCTCTTGTGAAGCCATGACCGCTCTTCGGGACCGTACCCCTCCCAGTCGACCAGGTATTGAAAACCCCGACCCCTACGGCGTATGTCCAGAATGTGACTCACCGTATAGGCCGGGGCATTGTCGATAATCCGGGGCGGAGGTGGAACACCTGCGGGGGCACTGAGAGGGCTGGAGGTGACAGGCTTGACCTGACTGACATGAAACACAGGGTGAATCTTGAGGGATAGGGGAAGGGAGAGCTTAATGCTTACAGGATTGATGATAGTGAGGATGGTAAAGGGGCCAATGAAACGGGGCTGTAATTTCTTGGAGGTGGATTGTAAGGGGATGGTGGAGGTGGAGAGCCAGACCTGCTGACCGGGCTTGTACTGCGGGGCTGCGGTCCTATGAAGGTCCGCCAGGCGCTGGGTACGGGAATTAGTGCGAAGGAGTGCGGTGCGTGTCAGCTTCCAGATGCGTCTACATCTGAGAAAGTGGGACCTAACGGTGGGAACCGCCACTTGCTCCTCCTGGACGGATAACAGGGGGGGTTGGTACCCTAACGAACACTCAAAGGGGGACATCCCTGTAGCAGTGCTCTTAAGGGAGTTGTGGGCGTACTCCACCCACGGGAGGAATCGGCTCCAGGAGGAGGGATTGCGTGCGGACACGCACCGCAGGGCGGACCCCAGGTCCTGGTTAGCCCTCTCCGTCTGACCGTTAGATTGGGGGTGGAACCCAGAGGATAGGCTAGCGGAGGCGCCCAGGGCCGTACAGAACGCCCTCCACACCTGGGAGGAGAATTGGGGCCCACGGTCAGAAACAATATCAGAAGGGATCCCGTGCAGCCTGACCACGTGCAACACCAGGAGTTCCGCCGTTTCAGAGGCGGAGGGAAGTTTGGGGAGAGGGATAAAGTGGACCGCCTTGGAGAACCGGTCCACAATTGTCAGAATAGTGGTGTTGCCCTCTGACAAAGGTAGACCGGTAACGAAGTCTACACCGATGTGGCTCCAAGGTCGGCCCGGGACAGGGAGGGGGTGGAGAAGACCGGAGGGTGGCTGGTGGGAAGCCTTGCTCCTAGCGCATACAGAGCAGGCCAGGACAAAGGCACGGGTATCCCCCCTGAGGGTAGGCCACCAAAAACTCCTCCCAACTAGGGCGGTAGTCCTGGCGACCCCTGGGTGACAGGCCAGGCGGGAGGCATGGACCCATTCCAGGACCTGGGAACGGACGGAGTCGGGGACAAAAAGGGTAGAGTTAGGGTTATTGCGGGGGTCCGGTTGGGAAACCTGAGCGGACCTCACGGTCTCCTCGATGTCCCAAGAGACCGCAGCCACGACGCAGGAAGCTGGTAAAATGGGTTCAGGGTCAGCAGAACTGGCTAGGGGGGAGAACACACGGGATAAGGCATCGGCTTTTATGTTGCGGGAACCGGGACGGAAAGTAACAGTAAAATTAAACCTAGTGAAAAAAAGTGACCATCGGGCTTGACGGGCGTTGAGCCTTTTAGCAGACTTGATATACAGCAAATTGTGATGGTCAGTCAGGACAATAAACGGGTTACCTGCCCCCTCCAGCCAGTGACGCCATTCCTCCAGAGCGAGTTTGATGGCCAGTAGCTCCCTGTCCCCGACGTCATAGTTCTGCTCTGCGGGCGTTAGCCTCCGGGAAAAGAATGCACAGGGGTGGAGCTTACTGTCCTGCACGGATCGCTGCGACAGAATGGCCCCTACGCCGGTATCGGAGGCGTCCACCTCCACGATAAACTGGCGGGCTGGATCGGGATGACACAGGATGGGGGCTGTAGAGAACCGGGTCTTGAGTTGCTCAAAGGCGTGTTGAGCCTCGGCATTCCAGAGGTAGGGGATGGAGGTAGAGGTTAGTTTGGTAAGCGGAGCAGCGGCAGAACTGAAATTGCGTATGAATCGGCGGTAGAAATTAGCGAAACCAAGGAATTGCTGGAGGTGCTTACGTGTAGTGGGCTGGGGCCATTCTGTCACCGCCTTGATCTTGGTGGGGTCCGCCCGGATTCTGCCCTCCTCTATAATGAAGCCGAGAAATGGTACCGAGGATGTATGGAAGGCACATTTCTCGGCCTTAACGTAGAGTTGGTTCTCCATGAGTCTCTGGAGGACTTCGCGAACATGGTGAACGTGTTCCTGTGGGTTTTTTGAAAAAATTAAAATGTCATCAATATAAACGAACACAGATTTGCCCAAAAAGTCACGTAACACATCGTTCACCATGCCCTGGAACACTGCTGGAGCGTTAGTTAGCCCGAAAGGGACCACTAAATATTCGTAGTGGCCAAGGGGGGTATTAAAGGCGGTTTTCCACTCGTCCCCCTCACGAATCCGGACCAGATGGTATGCGTTACGGAGGTCGAGTTTAGAGAAGATGACAGCCTGGTTAAGGGGTTCAAAAGCAGAGTTGATCAGAGGAAGGGGGTATTTGTTACGGATGGTGATTTCGTTGAGGCCCCGGAAGTCGATGCAGGGTCGCAATGTCCCGTCTTTCTTCTTAACAAAGAAGAACCCTGCACCGACCGGGGATGAAGAGGGTCGGATGATACCTGATGACAGTGACTCGTGGATGTAGGTCTCCATGGTGATCTTTTCCGGGCCCGACAAACTGTAGAGACGGCCAGACGGTAATTTAGCTCCCGCCAGCAGATTGATACAGCAGTCATAGGGTCTGTGGGGAGGCAAGGAAACAGCACGTGATTTGCAAAACACTTGGGAAAGGTCGTGATACTGATGGGGAACGCCGGTTAGATCAGGTACAGGTTGAGGGTGAGATACTTGTTTAACCCCCAAGGGGGGTAGGGCTGACCGGAGGCAGTTGGCTAGACAGTGGCTGCTCCAGTCCTGAATCTGACCGGAGCGCCAATTAATATGCGGGTTGTGGAGGTGTAACCAGGTCTGTCCTAGGACTAACGGGTACTGTTGGGAGTGAATGAGAAACAACTGGATGGTTTCATGATGGTTGCCGGATAGTATAAGTTGGAGGGGAACGGTGGAATGGGTGATTGACCCCAGGCTCCTGCCGTCCAGGGCGAATGCCGAGATGGGCTTGGATAGGGTTTCGGTAGGAATCCCGAATCTTTCCACGAATGCAGCGTCGATAAAGTTGGCATCAGCTCCGGAATCGATAAGGGCGGATGTAGAGGCGGAAAGGTTCCTCCACTGGAGAGTGGCTTTTAAAGTGGAACGGTTCTGGGCTGAGTGGTTGGTGGTAATGGGGCTCGTCAGTAAGCCCAGCTTCACGGGCGAGCCAGCCCTTTTGGGCGAATAGCACAAGTGGCAATGTGGTGGTCTGACTTTCCACAGTACAAACAGGAGTTTGTGCGGATCCTCCGTCGGCGCTCCTCGGCGTCTACGGAGATCTTCCCCAACTGCATGGGTTCTTCGTCTGTGGGAGTAGGTGAATATCTATTCCTCTCCATGGGAGGAAAGGGGCGACTGTCGTGCGAGGAAGAGACCGGGCCGTTAGACGACCCTCTCCTTCTCTCCTGGGCCCGGGCTCTGAGGCGATTGTCGATGGAGATGGCGAGGTGGATGAGGGCGTTTAGCGAGGTCGCCTCTTCACGGGTGGCTAGCTGGTCCTTCAATTCCTCGCTCAAGGCCTGAAGAAAGGCCCCCTGAAGAGCAGCATCATTCCATCCTGCCTCGGCCGCAAGGGTGCGGAATTGGACCGCCATCTCCGCCACACTGCGACTGCCCTGCCGAACTTGAAGGAGGCGTTGTGTAGCGTTGCGTCCACAGACTGGGTGGTCAAAAACACGCCGCATTTCGGCGGTGAAGGTGGGGAAGTGAAGACAGGCTGGTGTCTGGCTATCCCACAGAGTCAGGGCCCACTCCTGGGCACTGCCCGTCAAGCAACTCATGACCAGCGCGATCTTGCTGGCGTCGGAGGCATAAGAGGTGGGCTGGATGCGGAAGACGATGTCGCACTGCATTAGGAATTCGCGACATTTTCCCAGACTTCCCCGGTAATGCTCAGGGAGTTGGACACGGGGTTCTCGAGCAGCAGTGGGGACGGGAACCTCAGGCAGTGGTTCAAGTGCGGGTGCGACGGGAGCCTCCTGGATCCGAGGAAGGGGCTGGTGGAGTAGCATTTGTGTCACCTGCTCTCCTAGACCCCTCAGGGCTTCCAGAACCTCATCCAGACGGCGGCTCTGTTGGGCGTTGACCGTGGCTTGGCATGAGAAGGCGTGACGGATCTGTTCCAGGTCGGCTGAGTCCATGCTTTGGCCAGTTCGTTCTGTCATGACCTAGAACGTGAACTGAACCCAAACGCACGACCAGGAGACAGAGGTACAATATTACGTGGTTCTTTATTAGCTTGGGGCAGTCCCAATGAACACACAATATTTACAGGAGATCACAGGAGCTCTGTCCACACCTCGACTTGCTCCAAACCGGAGCCGGACTTGACTGGACTTGGCAGGGCGGACGAGAAATGTTCCAAGCCGGAACTGGACTGGACGGATCGGACTGAGTGTTTCCACCCCGGAACTGGACTGGAGGGAACGGACTGCCTGACGATGAGCAGGAGCAGGAGTGGTAGAGCACGACCGAGTAGCTGCAGGGTAGCCTCCCGGGGACCCAGCTGGGGTACTCGTCAGGAGGAGAGCGGGGGAGACCGCAACACAGGCAGGGGTACGAACACTGCAGGTGGACAGACTTGAAAACAGGGGAAAGGTTAACTGGACACAAAATGGGCTAGGATCAAACAAACACTGAGCGAATATAAACTGGATATAAAGATAGCGCAGACCAGAGTGACTGACAACTATGTTAACAAACAACGTTAACGAACTGGCAACGAACCAAAGACAGGGAGCGGTTTAAATACAGGGAGTGATTGGTGACAATGGGAAAAGTGTGCGAATGTCTAAGTGGGTAATTGGTAACAATTAGAAAAGCGTGTGAATGTCTAAGTGGGTGATTGACCAGAGTGAAGTGTGCGGAATGTGAGTAGCGGGGAGAGAAGGGGATAGGTAGAGACAGGAGTGGTGAAACGAGTGGAACAAACGGACAGGACACGCCCAACCTGCAGCACGGGGAAAGACACGGATAAGGGAGTCAAACATGACACGGAGGGAGAGGGAAAAACACGGAGAAGGAACAGGATGGGAACGGAACGTTACACTTTCAGTCCATTGTTGCGAGTACCTCACCGTTGTTAGCTCAATTGGTTTTTGCCACTTTGTCTTTGAGTCTGTTTTCCAAGTATCTGTTTTTCACCCCCAAGTCATCTGATCATAGTTTCTGTTAGTTTTGTAGTTGTTTTCCCTGTCCATTCCCCGTTGTATATTTTTCTGTTTCCTTGATTTCCTGGTTTTGACTTCTGCCTGTGTTCTCGTGACCCTGAGTTTGGACTTTGTTTTTGTGCCTCTGCTGTGCCTTCCCGGTTCCGACCTCTGCCTGTTTTGTAACCACTCTTTGGACTCTGTTTTTTGTACCGTTGCCCCATCATTAAACTTCGTTTTTTTGGTAATCCCTGCCTGCTACTGGGTCCCTCTTTCCACCCGTCCTTACAGATAATCCTATACCTGAAATAATAATAAAGCTACGAAGCAAGTCCTTTGTGAACATAAAACAAGTTTAATATCACAAGGTCGCTTGTACCTGACTATACCTGGCTCAATGTAATACGGAATGACAAAGAAAGCGGAAGTGAGGCGTTTAAATACCCCGCAGGCAGTAGCACAGGTGAAACAAATAATAGGCGAGGTGAATCAACGTGGAACGTGGGAACAAATCTGATTACCCACTGGAAATATAGGACGAGAACCGCAGCGAAAAAGGAAAAATAAACCACGGACCATGACACATTCGTGGAGTCTTGATGATGGAGTGCATATTGTACACAGTGGTGTAATGCATTTTTTTTGTGCTGGAGCACACCACCACAATCCAGCCCCCTCAACAAATACACATACAAAAAAAGAGTCACTTTTTTTTCCAATGCGCTCAATCCGGTGGTCTCCAGCCACACTAGACCCCTGTCCAAACCATCTGTCGCATGCACCCCCTCCCCCCCAATCCTCCTTTGCCATCATTGCACTAATTCCAGTGGCCAAACCTTGCATTATGCCCCCCCCCCCCCCCCCCTCCCCGATTCTTGCAACACCACAGCCAACTGCTGAAACAGTCATCCCCTGGGAATTATTCAGTGTGATAGTGACGGTTGGAAATTATTCTGCAAATATATTGAGCATTAGGATTAGCAGTGCAGTCATTTTGGGTGCTAAAAGAATGCTAAATTTGATTCTCTGGAAAACACAAAGACTTGGGCTTAAACACAAATGGACGTATACAAATGGACTTAGCTGACAAAGATTCTCCATTGTCAGCTAAGATATTAAGGTAAAATATTCACAGAAAATATCACAGTTTTAAGATTGACCACTGAAGAGTTGCATTGACCCAGTCATCAATAACTAATTACAGCAAAATTCTCAGTGTTAATTTAACTCTTGCGGAATTTAAATGAGTCAAGTAGGGATCAAATGTACTCCAGCAGAGTAAACTATACTCTATCAGAGTTTATTGAACACTTTTTACTTTGAGCTGTTTTCTGGAGCTTTGACCTGGCAGGGTTAAATAAGTGCTTCCTGTATTGGAAAGCAGGAAGCAGCTTTCAGCCTTCAGTCATAGAGGCAGCCAGTCATAACGGCAGAGCCGACGACTTGTCAGAAGACCTTTAGATCTCGTTTTCTGCAATCCGTAGACTGAGAAACGAAAGCAACTGACATCTTGTCTGGTACGAGAAGGTATTGTCAGGGCCTCCATTGAACAGATGGAAGGGTAGCCAGCAGCATATCTCCATCATTGCTTTGGGGTGGGGGTGGTCTGACTCCCAATCATTTTATTGGCTTACCGGACGTGCGACTCGACACGGCGTGATTCACCAGCAATCCGTCGGGAGACTGCAACACAAATTAATCTCCCGCTCGTCTGGGAGGCATACGGAATCACAGGGCCGAGGCGAGATAAGCAGCCGGCATAAATAAACCTGGGATACAGCACAGAGAAAGAGAGAGAGGGAGGGAGGTTATCTCAGAAACAGAAAAGAACAAAACAATCAGGATAAGAAAGCTTGACAGACTGTGAAAGCAAAGTGAGGAATACATTTTTTTTAGATGGACAAACAATTCTGAAGCAAGAATCCATCTCTGTAATCCACGTGGTTTGGGTCAGAATGTAGGGACGAAACCCAGTAGAAAAGGCCCGTCTGCTCCAGTGTAAATACACAGTCAGGATTTCAGTGAGTAAGTCACTTAAGCTGGCACTTAAGTTGTAAAAACTGGACTGGATTATTTATTTATTTATTTATAACCAGGGCCTGATGGCAAGAAGCTTTTCCAGGAGGCTAAAGAGTAGCAAATGCTATATTACGAAGCTCCATTGCCTTGCGTATATTTTTAATCAATTTTCCTGGATATTCACCACAACATTTCAGTTTACCTGTCATGATTACACGTGCACAAAGTCTGGATCAAATGTGTATTTGAATAAGTATTTATATATACTCTACAGGGTCCAGTAAATATAAATTCTCAGAGATTCTGTTTCTGAAAACATTTACTGGACCCTGAAGACTAAAGACGCACATGACGTTGATGAACATATTTCTTTTTTTGCATGTCAGCAGATATTTTACTGTTGTCTAAACACTGTATTTGACCCAGGTCAACTTAAGAGTCAAACCTGGGACTGAAAAGTGTATCTTTGTAGTTAAAAGTCCATTATCCTAATTCAGTGGTTCCCAAACTTTCAGAGCTGCAACCCACTTAAGCAGTAATGAATTAATACATTTCTCTGACTCACCACTTATTAAAATGTAGCCTAATATATTTTTAGATACAGAATTAAAATGTGAATAAAATTAAAACGTAAATGTCAAATTGGGTAAGTATGCTCTCTGGAATGTGTTGTAGAACATGGTAAATAATTTTTAACTTCTCACCATCCACCTCAACTTCTCTCATAATCTATCAGTGGGTCCTAACATACAGTTTTGGGCTGCTGCCATAACAGGATACTAATAAGTGCTCTACAGAGTTATTCCATGGCTAGCCTCTATCCCCTTCTTCATATCGATGCCCCTCCAAATTTTGGGGTGGGTGGAGGAGCACGGATCCTGTTGTATCAGCAGAATGTGGTCCCCGACCCCTCTGCACCAGCGAGCTCCTGGGTCTGGGCCACATCGCTCTGGGAGGCAGGGATTAAAGGGGTATTAAGTGGGTATTAAAGAGGTCGGCCCACTCTCTCACTCAGGCGAGACAAATGCGACACGCAGCACTTTCAGCGTGGGATCGACCGGAATACAAATGCAAAGAACCGGCACTGAGCCGCAGAAGGATGACCGTGCCGGAGGGGGGGGGTCACATATGACTGTCCTGCTTCTCATTGTGCCAGTTTGACTGTCTCATCTTTTTTTTAGGGCGGGGGGGCATTTATGAGTTTCTGTGTGGAGGGGTGGTCTATAATTAAATATCCTCCCCCTTGATTGAAGTCATGAAAAAAATGCAGCCCTGAAAATGGGTGCACATGGCTTTATGTGAGCCACTGAATCAGTAAATTGAAAACACACTATCTTTTCTATTTATCCTAAAAAAAACTGAGGATTAAACAAAATCCTGTAGTGTCAATGTTCATTTCAAAAACTGAAAAGGTAAATTTTTTTTTTCTTTCAACAGTCTAACGTTAAAGCAATGGTTCCCAACCCTGTTCTTGGTCCCTATTCCTGGAGATCTACCATCCTGTAGGTTTTCATTTCAACCCTAATTTGGCACATCTGATTCTACTAATTAGCAGGTCAACAAGATTTCTAGCTGTTGATTGAGGTCTGCTTTGTTTGTTGAAGTGAAAACCTACAGGATGGTAGTGTAAGGACCGGTGGAAAAAGGGACCCAGTAGCAGGCAAGGAGTACAAAAAAACAGTTAATTAATAGGGCAACGGTACAAAAAACAGAGTCCAAAGAGTGGTCACAAAACAGGCAGAAGTCGAAAACCAGGGAATCACAAAAAAACACAAAAATAAACCACGAGAAACAGACAAGGAAAACAAACCCAAAACTAACAGAAACTCAGCGCAAATAACTTGGGAAAAACGGATAACTCGGGAAAGACTCGCAAAAAACAATATAGAAACAATGGTGAGGAACCCGCAAAGAATTACTGGGAAGACTGTGTTAAATACACAGAGGGATACAGACATAATGGGAATAAGGTGTGCAGAGGTGGGGAGGGGAGATAGCTCACAGGTGAGAACAATGAGCGTAACAAGGACCAATAAAACAATAACGAGGGTAGACGTAAGACACGGACTGGATATCACGTAAACACAAGGATAACAATCGACCCAGAGTTAACAGGTAACACATGCACAGCTCGAAGGGGAGGAACGCGGAAGTGGACACGTGTAGAGAATGCGAAATCACAGATAGATACAGGGATAGGATAACGAGGGAGAATGACAGCTGCAGGTAGAAACTCAAGATTAATTAGTAATTAGTAATGTTATTCTAAATGTTTAGTATTATGTACATATGTTAGTTTGCTAGTAGGTTAGTACTAAGTCTAATCTAACAGTTAGTACGATTAATATGTTAATATAATATATAAATATGAATTAAGTCGGAAGGAAGAAAACGAGATACGAAATACAGAGGAAACCCGAATGTACCAAAATCACCTGAATAGTGCAATAACAATGACAGGAAGTGGAATCTCGGGGAACACGAAACAAAGACAGACAGATGAGACTCGGACAACCCACGAACAGAGGGGCATGCAAGGATTATAAGGAAAATAATGAATACATGAATGAAAAAATAAAAATAAAGAACAGACAGAACTCAGAACATGACAGGTAGCCTAGATCTTCAGGAACAGGGTTGGGGAACACCGTCCCAAAGAACATCCAGAGCTGTGTGATGCCTGGACTTGGACCCCCCAATGGCCTCTGCCTCCACTGCACAAGCTGCCAATGACATGCCTTTGTGTAGGTTTTCAACAGGCACAATAGCCACAGTTATAGTAGGTAATAACAGCTTGTAATGGAGATATGATCGGCTGAATATATGTGCAGTTAAAAGCAAGTTCCTCCACGTCAAAGAGAGCAAAGCTGTGCTCAGTCACCATGCTGTCGTGTGAGATTTCAGTCTGAGATGAGCACTAGTATGGCACAGGAACTAAAAGATAATTTAAGTCAAAACATAAAATCACAGGGGGAACAGGGTTTTTCACAGCGTCGGATTCACATCCCTGCAATGAATAAAAATGGCAGCTGTAGTAAAATAACCCGGCTGTCCAGGCGTTCACACGTGAGCATTTAAGCGTTTTGACCTTGAAGAGGGTGAGCAGGATCGCGGTGGCACTTCTAAACAAATGCAAACGCTCAAAACACACTTGCACTCCACAAGCAAGGCAAATATATGTGTGACACACATGCACACACACACACGCACACACGCACACATCCCTCTCCTTCAGTTCCTTCGTGGGCAAAAAATGACCCGGGTCCGAGTGACACTCCCGAGTGGCGGCTGTATGTTCCGGTGACACTCCCAAGCGCTCACCTGGGCTCACGCATAACGGTTGTCTTGCCATCCCGGTGCCGCCCGTTACCCTAGCCCTTCTGGTGGCCCGAAATGAGGAAGGAAACGGCCAAATTCGTGGCGGCTTGCAACACCTGTGCTCATGCTAAGTCGAACAATCTACACCCTAGTGGGACAGGAACATCGTGGTTCTTACCATTGTGGACCGCTTCTCCAAAGCCAGACACTCTGTGCCACTACCTAAGCTCCCTTCTGCCAAGAAAACCGCTGAGCTACTGGCCAAGCACGTCTTCCGTCTTCATGGCCTCTCCCGGGAGGTCATTTCAGACAGTTTGCCAGAAAATTTTGGCGCGCCTTCTGTACTCTCATAGGAGCTACCCCTGGCCTCTCCTCCGGGTTCCACCCCGAAACCAGCGGTCAGACTGAGCGCCTCAATCAGGAGCTGGGAAAGGGCCTGCGCTGCCTCGCCGAAAGGTTTCCTACTACTTAGTCCAGCTGCCTTATATGGATTGAATATGCCTACAACTCCCTCCTTGTCTCCTCCAAGGGAATGTCCCCTGCCTGGGGTACTAACCACCCCTATTCCCGAAGAAGGAGAGGGAGGTGGAGATGCCATCAGTACAGGTTCTTGTATCTCATGCCCGGAGGCCCTGGAGGAGGGCCTGGGCCACTTAAACATGTCTCCGGGATGAAAAACCAGGCCGACTGTCATCGACGCCCTGCCCCTCGTTACACGGTCGGTCAAAAGGTATGGCTTTCATCCCGGGACATTCCCCTCTAGACCACCTGAAAAAAGCTCACTACCCGTTTCATTGGCCCATTCCCCATATAATTTGCCCTACTGTCGTTCGCCTTCTCCTTCCACCTCCCCTACACCGCATCCACCCTGTGTTTCATGTGTCTCATGTTAAACCTGTCGTTTCCTCCCATTTCGGCCCTCCTTTCCTTCCCCCTCCTCATCGAAGGCGTGTTATGTTCTGTACATCTGTTTGTCTGTTTGTATTATTATTTGATATTTATTCTGGATTTACTATTTTTCATTTCATCATTGCATTCCCCTCTGTTCGTGGGTTGTCCGAGTTTCATCTGTATGTTTGTTTACCCAGTCTCATGCATGCACTATTCGGGTGACTTCGGGAGTTTTCGTGGGTTAACGCTGTATTTCCGAAGTTTTGTTTTCTGCTACTTCCTGATTTCCTTCCCGTGTACAATTGTATATATTACTAACTCGCGCTAACAATCACTCGGGTGCTTTATTAGTTACGTGCACTTTACTAAACCAATTAACATAAATGTATACTAACAACTAACTGTCTGTCTTATAGTTAGATATTAACATTTAACCAGCTTCTCCGCTTTATCTTTCTTACTCGCTTTTCTAACTGCTCCTGAGCTATCGCTGTAATTCGCTCCAGCTGTTTGTACTTAGACTTCGCCTCTCTTGATTACTGTGCACACTCCACTCCTATTCGAGCCCGTTGTTTGTTATGCATGTTTCCAAGTCCCTTCCATGTTTTCGTTATGTTCTCGTGATTCATTTATTGTTTACCTAATGTGTTAACCTCACATCGTTTGTTACCCCTCCCTTTCCTATGTGTATATAAGACCCACAATTCTGTTTCTTCTCTGTCAGAACGTTGATCACTTTTCCTGAGCCTGTTTTTGTTGAGATTCCTGAGACGCCCCTTTGTTTTTGACTTCGAGTTAGCCTAGCCCTTCCTTGTACCTTTGCCTTTGATTTTCTGGTTTCGACTTTCTTTTGTGTTTACCGACTTTTTTACTATCGTGTCCCGTGCCTCTACGTCCCGTGCCTCTACGTCCCAGTCCGTTTCTGATTTTTACATTTATATGTATTCTGCATTCTTAGTCTGTTCCGTGTTTTCCCTTTCTCCCCATTTCATGTCTCTGCTTCCCGCACCTGATATGTGTTTCCTCATTATGTTTCATCTCACCTGTTCCTTGTTGTCTCTTCATTAGTCTGGCATATAGTCTCCCCTGTTTCAGATTGTCTTGTGCCCTGCCCTTGTGATTGTGACTTCACTTTTGCTTATTCTGCATTGCCCTGTTTGCTGGACACTGACCCCTGCCTGGAACTGACCACGTATCTGCCCTGCTGGACCTTGAATAAAGCCTATTCCCATTACTTTTGGTGTCTGCGAGTGGTTCCGATCAGTTCTCATAATAGTTTTTTTAGCGTGCAGCACTGCATTGTGTCCTCCATTTTGGCAAGGGAAAGCTGACAACCCTTATTTATTTTACTGATGACCAGTTTCTGTTTGGAAAACATCAGAACATAACCAATGGCTCGTGGATTCTGCAGGACAAAATTTGATATGCTCCATATAATTTAATATCAGTATAACTGCATTATATGCAGCCAATCTTTTTAAACCTCATTTTACCAATCTTTAACTTCTGATAAGTGCCCATGCTCAGTGCTTAACCCTCATATTCTGTTGAAGCTTTATAATGCCTTTTATGTTTGGGGTCAAATTGACCCCACATGTTTAAAATGACACACAACTATTGTAATAGAAATATTTTGACACTTTCTGCATCACTTTTTGTGTGTCTCCCAATTGACTACCCTTTAATCCATAAATATAATTGTGATGAAACAGCTTTTTTTCGAGCCTGGTGCAAGATAATTTGTGAAGTATAAAACTTGTATGGGAAAGTACCTCCAGAAACACCCACAAAAGATCTGAGGTAAAAAATAAAAAAGCTTGTATTTTCTTACATTTTATAGAGCTACCCCACAAACACCTTTGTTTACAGGGTTGGTACAGGATTTTAAAACATCATTGTGTGTGTACTATTTAATCCAAACAAATTAGAAAAATCATAGAGTGTGAAGATGAAAAAATAAGGTTAGCTTGTTTTTCAAAGACCATGGCATCGGGCCAAATTGACCCCAAATATAATATGATATAAATACAGTGGGAGCAATAATTATTTGATCCCTTACTGATTTTGGAGGTTTGCCCACTTACAAAGAATGGAACTGTGTAGAATTTTAATCATAGGTACATTTTAACATTGAGAGACAGAATATCACAAAATAATCCACAATAACAACATCATATAAATTTTATTAATTTATTATCGTATTTTCGCATGAAATAAGTATTTGATCCCCTACCAATCAGCAATAATTCTGGCTCCCACAGACCAGTTAGTTTTCCATTAAGAAGCACTCCTAATCTCAACTCATTATCCAAAACACCTGTGTCAACTCGTTACATCGTTATGTAGCTGTATAAAAGACACCTGTCCACACAATCAATCAGATTCCAACGTTTCCACCATGGGCAAGACAAAGGAGCTGTCTAAGGACATCAGGGACAAAATTGTAGACCTGCACAAGGCTGGGATGGGCTACAAGAAAATAAGCAAGCAGCTTCGTGAGAAGTTAACAACTGTTGGAGCAATTATTAGAAAATGGAAGAAACACAAAGTCACCGCCAATCTCCCTCGGTCTGGGGCTCCATGCAAGATCTCGCCTCGTGGGATATCAATGATCATGAGAAAGGTCAGGGATCAGCTTAGTACTACACAGGAGGAGCTTGTTAATGACCTGAAAGCAGTTGGGACCACAGTCACGAAGAGAACCATCAGTAACACACTACACCGTGAAGGATTAAAATCCTGCTGCGCGCGCAAGGTTCCTCTGCTGAAGAAGGCACATGTACAGGCCCGTCTGAAGTTTGCCAAAGAACACCTGGATGATCCAGAGGAGGCTTGGGAGAAGGTGATGTGGTCAGATGAGACCAAAATAGAGCTATTTGGCATCAACTCGACTCGCCGTGTTTGGAGGAAGAGAAATGCTGAGTACAACCCAAAGAACACCATCCCCACTGTGAAGCATGGAGGTGGAAACCTTATGCTTTGGGGGTATTTCTCAGCTAAGGGGACAGGACAACTTCACCGTATCGAGGGGAGGATGAATGGGGCCATGTACCGGGAAATTTTGGGCGACAACCTCCTTCCCTCAGTGAGAGCACTAAAAATGGGTCGTGGATGGGTCTTCCAACATGACAATGACCCAAAACATACAGCCAAGGCAACAAAGCAGTGGCTCAAAAAGAAGCATATTAAGGTCCTGGAGTGGCCTAGCCAGTCTCCAGACCTAAATCCCATCGAAAATCTGTGGAGGGAGCTGAAGCTTCGAGTTGCCAAGCGACAGCCTCGGAACCTTAAGGATTTGGAGAGGATCTGCAAAGAGGAGTGGACCAAAATCCCTCCCAAGATCTGTGCAAACCTGGTGAAAGACTACAACAAACAGCTGACCTCTGTGCTTGCTAACAAAGGTTTCTCCACCAAGTATTAAGTCCTATTCTATGGATCAAATATGTATTTCATGCGAAAATACGATAATACATTTATATGATGTTGTTATTGTGGATTATTTTGTGATATCAATGTTAAAATGTACCTATGATTAAAATTCTACACAGTTCCATTCTTTGTAAGTGGGCAAACCTCCAAAATCAGTAAGGGATCAAATAATTATTGCTCCCACTGTATTTAGAAAAACAAGCTCTTCTGAGTCCATGCAGATATAAAGAGTTAGCGGCACAGAGAGGCACACAGTTTTCCTGTTACTGAATGAGAAGTCGGAATCACAAGCAAAAAAAAAACAAATATCAAAGTGTTAAAGTGTAATATCAGAGATATTAATGGTAGATGACTCCAGGCCTCTGTTAGAGGTTCACTGATGATGAATAATTCTAATCCTTTGTTTGGTTTTGGACAGAGTTATTAAATTCAACTGAAGTGGAGTTCACTCTGCTATTGTTCTCAGGAGAACAGTTTGGATTTATTACTTTCAAAGACATAATCCTAAATAAAGGTTGCAGAATTAATTTACTGTTCCTTTGAATGAACTTTAGGATGCTAGGATGTTAGGATCACTCTATAATACAAAGGACAGCACTTTATGCAAATCAGCTCTTGCCTCATGAATAATCCACAGATGCACTGTTGACGTTTAGTCCAGCATTAAATGTTCATAAATGTGTTATTAAGCTGAAGGTCAGGTTTCCAGACACGGTTTTATTTTTCAAACTTTCTTCAGGGAGACACTGCAAATCCTATGCTGCCAGCTGTACTCACCACCTTAACAGCTTCATTCCGGAAGCCACCACACCCCCCCTCCCCCCACCCACGGTCTAGTGTCTAATATATAGCCCCAAATTGACTGGCTGAATGCATGTACTGCAATGTCTTTTGCACTACTTGTGAGTCCTTTTGCACTATTGTGAGCCCTGAATGTTCCCTTATTATGTTTGTTGGAAGTTTAACGTTTGGCAAGTCATGGCACCTTGTTCCAAGGCAAATTCCATACTTGGCAATAAAGTGATTCTTATTCTGGTATGAACTGTTGGCATGCTGTGTATATCCTTAACAGTTTATGTAGAATTACATCGGGTTTTCTAAAAGTATGTGTACATTATTTGTAATGCAGTTATTATGACTGTTATTTTTACTTGTTACCAGGTTACACACAAAGCTGTCAGCTTACTCTGTACGTTGGTGAAGCATAGCTATAAAGCTGTAAAGCTGCTTTGTGACAATACCCTTTGTAAAAAGCGCTATACAAATAAAAATTTATTGAATTTAATTAACTGTGGCAGATGAGGTATAGTGTGCACCATCAGTAAATGCACCGTAGACCAGGTCCGCACCTGGTCTGAACCTGGTAACTGGAAAATGTAGCTTTTGGGAGTGATAATAAAGACAAATCTTGCATCTTTAACACAGGTGTTCATCACAACCTTACAAAACATTACAGCAATGTAATAAAACATTGCAATAATGTTTTGTGCTAGCTGGGCTGGGCTGAGCAGGAGATATAACATCTGCTGGTTTAATATTCAAACAATTAGTCACCTGAAGAAGCTGTACCAATCGGGAGGTACTTCCCTTTTTAAGTTATTTCTCTTGGTCACATTATCTTTCTTTATATCACAAAATGTTCCCATTTCCACAGAATGTTTGAGCATGCGTTTAAACTTCCGTGTTCTCTGTGCTTGCAAATAAGGTCATTTACGCAGCATGACAACAGCCAGATTCCGCATCTTTATTGCTGATGAAAATGCACCAATATTATGAATTAGGTTTTATGCAAGACTTTATTGCACTTTGAGTTTAAAGCTTTGGAGGTCAATGGGGCAATTTACCTCTCTAAGTTAAAATGTGTGATAAATCTTTGCGGTGATGAAATTGAATTGATTAAATCGAGTCTTTTCTTTTAATTTGTTTGATTTGAATAAAGAGAACCCTGCCGCGTGACAATTACCTGCAAATGGGCAGATAATAAATAATTTGGAATGTTATCACGTTTCGTAATCAAGGAAAACAAAGTCATTCAAGACTGAAGGAAGGTCTTCTGTTT
Organism: Ilyophis sp. 1 JC-2022; assembly: GCA_022702515.1. Taxonomy (NCBI): domain Eukaryota; kingdom Metazoa; phylum Chordata; class Actinopteri; order Anguilliformes; family Synaphobranchidae; genus Ilyophis; species Ilyophis sp. 1 JC-2022. Next base: position 88,536,681 of record CM040402.1, on the reverse strand, counting down.
CTGCTTCTGGTATTTTCATGGTACAAGTGGCTGATGCTGATCTTATGAACTGCATGTTTTGCCTACGTGGGTACAATCTGTTGAATTTATGTAAACATCAGGAAGACAAGTTCATTTTAACTTTCACCTTCCTTTGAATAATTATTTTTGATTGACAGGTGCGTTTGTGAATGAACATGTAATTTACTAGTTATCAGTTTAGGCATTTACCAGATGCTCTCATCCATAGGCATTTACCAGATGCTCTCATCCATAGGGATTTACCAGATGCTCTCATCCATAGGCATTTACCAGATGCTCTCATCCATAGGCATTTACCAGATGCTCTCATCCATAGGCATTTACCAGATGCTCTCATCCATAGGCATTTACCAGATGCTCTCATCCATAGGCATTTACCAGATGCTCTCATCCATAGGCATTTACCAGATGCTCTCATCCATAGGCATTTACCAGATGCTCTCATCCATAGGCATTTACCAGATGCTCTCATCCATAGGCATTTACCAGATGCTCTCATCCATAGGGATTTACCAGATGCTCTCATCCATAGGGATTTACACAGATTACATTCTTTTTACATACAATCTATTCATACAGCGGGATTTACTGAAGCAGTTCGAGTTAAGGACCTTGCTCAAGGGTACATGTCACCGTAGCATAACAGTTACAACAGCAGTACCCCAGCTGGGAATGAAACCTGCAATCTTGAAGGTTGCAAAGCCAGTTTCCTAAAATTTATGCTATATCGCTGCCCTATTGAGCATCTGGGTAAACATCTGGAAAATGACCTATATTGAGGCATTCAAACTTCAAGTTTTGATTAACTGAGATTAAGAGAGGTTTAGTGGTACTCTGTAGCTTCAACAGAAATCAAAAAGGCATTTTGTTTATTCTGATGATCTTTGCCATGTGTTGATATTGAGGACATGGTAACTAAGGGCCAGATTCACTTACTCCAGAAATTCCGCGTAGCTTAAGTAACTTGTGATTCGGACATTTGACGTATCCGCTGTTTTAAGCGTCTCCTCAATATATACGCGGCATTACGCACGCGGGGTGGAGATTTGGAGAAATGAGGCGTGTCTGCAAGCCGTGCAAGAGATGCGTATTCAGAGTTTTCACTTAGTCGTTTTTTTCCGCGCAACTTTGTTCAGCAAAAAAAAGGTAGTTTATGTCTAGCGCTGCCAATAGATTATTATGAAAAATACAGCATCTTTCACATAACTGGATATCAGAATGAGTGCATGTTATTTCAACATAATATTGGTCATATTTTCCTTTGCATAGCTAACTTGCAATTATCAAAGAGCTGTCATAAAAAGAAAAATATGTAAAAGTAGGCTATGATTGACTGTCTGGTATATCATACCAAAACAATATTAGATGGATTCATGGATATACAGTGTCTGGATAATATTCGCTTTGACAGAGAGACGATTTGTGTCAGCACAGCTTCTCCAAAATAATTAAATTGAAAACGTTGCATATAGGCTATTGTGTTCAACCACCGTAGGCGACATGACTTTATTAGGTAAATGTAATGGGTCTTTTAATGTGTCGGAGATTCAAACACGAAGGTGGGGAAATCAGAACAAGTCAGCTCACACCAGTGAGAACCAATAAAGAGGGGGAAAAATTATAAAAGAAAAGAAAGAAAAAAACAGGAAAATAATTCCCTAAAGCTAAAACTAAAATCAACCCACTAAAAAGGGGTGAACTAGAGAACGAGTGAAAGACCAACTAAATCTCCCAAACTCACTTAAGTAGATGAATGGGAAATCTAGCAAACAAAAGAACACCTTCGGCTACATAGGCTCAGAGCCGCAAAGTGTAAAACCAAAACAAACGAACAAAGAAAAACTGTCTCTTTGAGAACAGCAATGGACAAAATAAATAGCGTGGAACGCTTACAGGAGGAAACAATCCTATACCTGAATAAAAGCTAAATAGCAAGTCCCTCGTGTACATAAACAGAGTTTAATATCAGGAGGTTGCTAGTACCTGGCTATACCTGGCTCGAATGCAATGTCGAAAAACAAACAAGCACCGGGGAAGCGGAAGTGAGGAACTTAAATACCCTGCAAGCACAGGTGAAAACAATAATGAAGACAGCAAACCCCGAAACGGAATGTGGAAAAATCTCATTGAATAACAATCGGGAAACCCGCATGAGAACCGCAAAAGAAAAGAAAATAACCAGCCACGAACCACAACAGTAAATTGTTAAAAAAAGTAAATCCAACGATTTATTTGTTTAAAACTGCGTGCAACCACTGTCCAGCAATTATTTATTTTGATTGTGTGATGGGTATATCCAAGTCGTCAATAGGAGCTATGATCATTTTATCAATGCGACAAATGAATACGTTCACTGCCTTTCCCATCACGCAAGAGCAATTATGATGCACAAAGGTAGAATTTTACAAAGGCAAATGCGGTTATTAAAGGCAATGTCACTGACACATTGAAAATGTACACTCCCACGCACATATTTTTAGTAGAAAGCTGGCAACCCAGGGGGCAGGTACAAAAAACGGATTCCTCTCTGCTCCACACTGCCACGGTCAGACGAATATCCACCATCAGCTAACAATCAGTTGAATCTTCTCCGCTGTCTCCACAGCAAAAATGGTGGTGTACATTTAACACCCTAGCAAAAATCCTCTCTGACCCTAAGGTGTTTATATGAGTCTGTGGCTCATACTCATACTTGCCAACTGTGTTTGCATCCTTAAAAGTGGATAGTGTGTGTGTGTGTGTCAGTGGAAATACTCATCATACAGAAACAGCATACTCATGTGTGCTCTTCATACAAAAACAGCACATCCTCAGGTGTGTTCTTCATACAGAAACAGCACATCCTCAGGTGTGCTCTTCATATAGAAACAGCACATACTCAGGTGTGCTCTTCATATAGAAACAGCACATACTGTTGCACATACTCAATATAATATGAGGAATTAGGGCCGAACCGACCTGAACCGTCTGGATCATGTCGGGTTTTATCGGGCGCAGATGAAAATAACAAGCTCTAGGACAGAGAGTCAGGGGTGGGGACTCTGTGTTCTTTACTTACGGACACAGCAGAATAACAGAATTTTTTTTTAAATAGGCAGATGCCAGATGTTATTGTTTCAGGGAGATACAGTGTTGATCACTCACATTTACCCTCTGGTAACGTGTGCATTGAGCTGTTTGGTGCAGTTCTACTAAAGCTGAACAGTCAGCACCAAACAAAGTCTGCTATCTGAATTACATTATGGAAGAAAATCTCAAAACCACCAGCAAGATACCTCAAATTCCCACACAACTGGTTCACTACAAGACAAGGACTAGTGAAAACTTTCAGCTATCATTTTAAAAAAAACTTTTAGTTTTAGATTTTTTTATTTTTTTTAAAGCTAATAACGCTAATTAACTTTTATACTGTGTATGTAAAAAAAATAATAATAAATTTTAAAAGATTTCACTAAGAATCTTTCCCTGAGCATTTAATTAATCACAAAATATATATCAGCACTAAGGGCACGTGAAAAATGTGTGCATTCTGTCATAACACCAATATTTCTGAGAATGCATGGAATTAAACATTTCAGTATTTCAAAATAACCCTAAGCTTATGAAAATATCACACAAATAATGGTCATTTGGCATTAAATGTTGTCTCAGAGAACCATCTGTCTCCATGAAAATGAATGTGACAGATTGTGCTAGTTTGGCCTTAAAGGCTATGGTTTCCCTCAGCCAACGGAATGCCCACAGAATGCAAAGCAAACGCAGTAACTCCAGAGGAGGCAGTGAAGCAAGCGTTTGGCTAGAGCCAGCTCTGCACGGTGAGTTCACCACAGCTCTCCCCAGGCTCGGTCATTACAGCGATTTGCGCTAATTACCGCAGGTCTGTCATTCCCACAGGAAAACTTTTATTTTGCTTCTTAATTAGCCCAGCCAGCTTTCATGGCTCTAAATCAGCCCTTTAAGCCGTTTTCTGCAGCCTCATACCCGCCCTGTCTGTCAGACTAAAGCCCCGCCCGTTCTTATGTTAAATTAGAAAGTTTTCTGTGCCTGATTTTACTTCTCGTTGAATGGCAATGCTATGGTTAGTATCATAATTTTGTGTATTCATTTATATGTGATATTGCATGCAGGCTAAAATTGCCTCGCAGTGCCAACAGTGCATTCCTCTCAGCCAAAAGCAGGTTGTTCCTTCAGGCCTGGCTGCAGGTCCTCCGGTTTCTTCTCCTCCTCATTTGAATTTTCATCATCCTGCAGGCTGGACAGTTCTTCCTCCACTGGCCACATTGGCCCCATGACACTGACTTTGTCACAAGATCCACTGGTCACTGATGCTTTGACAGATTGGAAGGATCAAATCTGAGCCTTTATCATTATGAATTAAACATGTTTTTCTCTCATTTAAATGAACTCTTGATATATGTTAGCTGGAGAGACAGAGAGAGATGCAGAGAGAGAGCAAAACTTGCTTCAACAGATTTCCACATGCAGTCACCTAGCAACAGAAAACAGTAGGTAGGATGTGGCGATGCTCTGAGCTTGTGATGAGATCAACTGGAAATTTTTTTCAGCTGTTTCACACATCGCTACAACATTTGCTGTATTTTGTTTTGTAAGAAAAGTAAGGCAAAATATGCTTAAAAACAAACACGACAGCCATAACAGGAAAGTAAAAGTTATTCTATTCTATTCTATTCTATAAAGCCACAGGTACAGACAGAAACTTTCAACGGAACAAGATAAGAGCCAATCAGATCACACAGGGTGTGCGCCAGTTAAACTCCACGGCAAACTCCGCAGTATAAAAAGAAGACTGTTAGCAGTTCCTTAAATGCATTTAGAAAAGCCATGAAAATGCAGTACAAAACAAAAGCACAATTTTAGCACTCCACATACAGTAACACATTTCAAATGATGTTTACAATTGAATGTGCAAATGTGATGACACACAAGTTTGTTACTTAGTTTTTTGGCTCCGTTAAGCCTGACCAGCGTGTTTGTAGATGTGATGTTTTGGGCCTGCATATGAACAGAGCAGTATATTTATGGTCTTTAAATCGGGAGACAGATTCTCAAGATCTGGATGGTCAGATATCTATCATTCTAGATACACAGATGCACACACACACACACACACACTTGCATGCATGTCTGTGCTGAACTGAGAAAAGCTAACATTGCCCAGACACCTCTAAAATCTGAACAAACTGCGCTGGTTGTCATGGCAGCCCTACCCCCATACTTGCTGAATATAAATATGGGGGAGGAGGGCAATAAGTAAATTGTATATCATACATCTCTTCAAATTACTATGTTATATACTTACCCAAATTACCCATAGTTCCTGAATTACCCAGCCTTGACCGATTCTATATTGAAGATAATGATTTGTACCATATCAAATTCAAGTTACAAAAAATCTACTAGAATTATTTAAACCAATTGGATTTGCCAAATGAAGATATTGATCAGTAGACCAGGAGGATAAGCACATTTATGACTGGGCTATAGCTGTGATGAAAAATGACAGGATTAAAGTCATGAGCTCTTGGATCAACAGTGAAGCGGCGATTGAGCTGTATAACAGGCCAGAGTCTCATCAGGAGAGATTTATTTTCTCTCCCAATCAATGGCAGCATGGTGTTATTGCACCTCTGAGACATGGGCCTGTATTCTGCAGCAGGAGAGCTGATCTAGGATCAGGTTTCAGTCTAGAGCAGTTGTGTCAAACTTCTGTCCTGGAGGGGCTGCTGTGCCTGCATATTTAACTCCAGTCCTGGAGGGCTGCAGTCTACAGGTTTAACTCCAGTCCTGGAGGGCTGCAGTCTACAGGTTTAACTCCAGTCCTGGAGGGCTGCAGTCTACAGGTTTAACTCCACTCCTGGAGGGCTGCAGTCTACAGGTTTAACTCCACTCCTGGAGGGCTGCAGTCTACAGGTTTAACTCCACTCCTGGAGGGCTGCAGTCTACAGGTTTAACTCCAGTGCTGGAGGGGCTGCAGTGTCTGCAGAATTAACTCCAGACCTGGAGGGCCGCCTGGTCTGCAGCAGCCATTTGATCAGTACTTAGAAATGCTGTGCTACCCCTTTAAGGCTACAGGCCTTGCTGAGATAAGTCTCATGTCATGTTGGCTGCTATAGCCGCAGCCAAGTAAAGCTCTCTGCCTGTTTGAGATGATAACTCACACTGTATGCACCTCATTCCCTGCCCAACAAAAGCACAGGCTTAACCTCCGCTGAAAATTAGCACCTTTTATGACATATTAAAATATCACACCGGGGGCGTTCCTATCGAATGGGTTATGATTAATTACACATCACCACGTCATTGCCCATCTAGATTTGGTCGAACGCTGTGACTGGCTTGGTTAAAGGAAGGAAAGGTCTTGAGAGAGAAACAGAGATAATAGCCTTAATTAAACATTAATGAAGAAAGCAGAGAGAAAGGCAGGCATTAGCTGAAAAACAGCTGACTGGGGCTTAAGGCTTCTGTCCTGATTTAAAGGGGTTGGCTGTGAGTGACTTAAATGGTGGGCTACCAAAAAGCCACCACTTAGAATATACATATATGCACTTAGATAATCCTATCCAGTGCAGCTTACATTTTTCTGCACATATAATCCATTCATACAGCTGGACCTTTACTAAAGCTATTCCAGAGACCTCAAGTCTCACACAATAGGTACAAGAATAGCATGACGGGTCACCATGGACACCATGAGGCATCAGTGCCAGAGAGCTAGTTTCACCCAGTTAATGCATATATGATTAATATTTTAAACTGTTTCTAGTTTAATATCAATTTTTTCCTCTGTTGTCATCTTCACCAGCTACTAGACAGGTATCTATTGCATGAAAAGGGTTTATGGACATTCAACCTGTTAAATTTCAGTGTGTCAGTTGTGAGCGGTAGTTTCCTGTGTTGACACGTATATTCTGAGAAACGTCAGCACACTCCCGGGCCACATCTGTGATCGGAGATTTCTGGACTCGGATATTACCGATTAGGAGAAGTGGACGGCCATGTCTGGTAATTTATTACATTTCTGGATAAGAACAAGCGCACGAGATTATGATCGTTTCCGATGGCAGACACGCATCTGCAGATGGCCAGATACGGTCCGTTTTTGGATTTGTGCACTGTAGTGTCCGCCCCGTGAACGTAGCTTTTCATGCAGTGTCAGATACACAAACAGATGTGCGGCTTTCTGGTTCATCTGCTTCATGTTTGATCAGAGCCTGGAGAGTACCCATCCTGTCCCGCAGGCTGAACTGCCCGTTTCTCAGTGACAGGGGGGAAACATCCTGTCTCTCCATGTCATTGGGACCATCGGTTATCACCGTGGATACGAGTGAGGGATCCGTCTCCTGGCAGCACAGTGAATCCTTGCGGGTACCGCTCACTGAGTGCCCCTGAATGACCTCTGGCACAATTCCCCAAAGTAGTTCCCTCCTTTTTTTTTTGTTTGCTTCCCCTGCGCATACAGCTGCTTCTCTTGCATCAACTTCCCCTGAGCATACGTCTACTTCCCCTGTTCACTCTCCTGTCGCAGGCTCACTGAGTTTGCCCCGGAAGAGACAGCTGTCCATCACGTCAATCTTAGCTTTCACAGTGAATATTAATCTGTGAATCTGCAGTCATTCTAAAACCTGAGGGATTTCACACCATGCAGAATTTAAAACTCCCAGTGAAAGTTTCTTTTAGTATACATCATACAAATACTGCATAAATATTGTCTCTCCTTCCCCATGGAAAATTATTCAATAGATTTGCCTTCATGACATTTCCCAAAAAAAAGATAAACAGGATATAGCAGTGCTAGGACATTATGTCATATTATTTAAAATGATCATCTATCCCGCACCTTTAATGCCAGAAAGAAATACAGTGAGCACCATAGTTCATTGGACAGTGACACATTTTTTGTTATTTTGGTTTTGTATTCTAGCACTTTGAGTTTGAAAGTATACAATAACAGGTTGAAGTGCAAACTGTCATCTTTAATTTGAGGGTATTTTCATCCATATCGGATTAACCGTTTAGAAATTATCGAACCTTTTGTACCTAGTCCCCCCCATTTTCGGGCATCAAAAAATATTGGACAGTTTAACATAAAAATGTAGAATAAAGTAATCATTTTTTATATTTGGTTGCATAGCCTTTGCATGCCATGACTTCTTGATGTCTGTGACCCAACAACATCAAAATACTCTTGATATCTTATTTTCTGGTACTCTTACAAGCGATACTATAACCTCTCTGCATTTGAATAGATCTTTATGGGAATTGGGGGGTGGGACTAGATTTAGCTGTATATTCTGCTGGAACAGTATGGAATACATGGTTGGTGAAATGGCTGTAAGTCATCAAGGGTCTGTGGTATCAAACGAGCCTCAAACTTTCACTCTGCTGCCAAATATGCAGTAGATATGGATGGATCACTTTAAGGGTTATTTCACTGCCCAGCATAGTAAAAACTAGGTGAAAATTGCCCGGAGTGGGCCGAAGTTAATAGGGTTAAAACATAAAGAGCATCAAAATAAACTATTTATCTGAATTTAAATATGTACGCACATTTAAAAAATGTGTGTGTCTGAATACAGACTTTCTATACTGCTTAAATGATGATGCCACCAGTTCATTACTTCATCAGGCAGGACAGACTATGGTGCTCTAAAGTAATTTTAGATAGTTGTGTCATTGAGCATTACATCATCTCATTAGTCAGAGAGGTGGGTGACTGGACACAGCCGACGGGGTGATTTAACCAATTTAATGCCAATCATGCTGAAAATCAAGAAATAAATTTTTCTCTGCTTGGTCCCTTTGTCTCTTAAGCCTCAGCGCATGTTGTTATGCCTGAAGAAAAACAGGCTTGATTATTTTTCTCTACGGCCTCCTGCAGTTTTAAATATGAAGGCTGCCGACAGAGTCACTTTTTCAACACGCCGTTTGCTAAATTGCATTAAACCAAGCCATCGCCCACAACCGCTATCATTCCAATTAGCCCAACCCCACTTTGAGTTGGCTCCAAAGAAAAGAGGCTGATTGACGGTAATTGACTGCTTAGAGGTTCTAATGGGCTGTCTTCAGCCAGCATATATGCTGCATTTCAACAGAAAAGAGTCCATCCCTTAACTAGTTTGAGATGCCACTGGAGTGGGAACAGCATTTCAAAACACTTGTGTAGACTGTGCCATACAAAAATAACTGTATGACACACAATCAAATACAAAAAGGTGTAAATTAAATGTAAGTAGATTAACCTCTTTGTGCAGAAGCAAAATTGGGCCAATCTTCACGTTTTGCACTGTTCTGTTTAAAGCCCTATAACCCCAGATGTGCACATTACACACACATGTGTAATGGCTTAAATCGAAGAAGACCCCTGTACCATTTAATGTCATTGCTTAAAATTATTTGTTTACATAATTGTGGTAGGGGGAGAGAGAGTGACTCTCTGAAAGGCAAAGATATAAAAAAGGTCATACTTTACATTTCCTGGTCCACACACCTCTTGACCACATGTGTAAAGAATTTTGGGGGATATGTAAAACTACTCAGGTTCTACAAGGTAATTTGTAAAGAGTGTATCCTGGCGTCCCTTAGTGTCTCCAAATGTATCCAAAATGGATAAAATGTGCATTACAGTAAATCAGGAGGTAATCAGTTTCTATCAACACATAAAGTATTCTTTATGTGTTGAATTCAGTGCATGAAGAAATGTTCACCTTTTTCAAAAGAATGGGGCGGTGAGATTTATAGGGGTCCAGAAACCTATCCAACCCTATCCAAAAATGAATACAATGTTTTGTTTGTCCATATTATGGCCCATTGATGCTGGTGTGCTTAATATAGGGTAATGCATGGCTAAGCTTACATGCTACATTACATTATATGACTTATCCTACCATTCAGCCACAACAAATGAGATAGTAAAATAAGAACAACATAATGTACTATGTTGCAAATCAAAAATAAATATGGTAGGTCACAATAATAATAATAATAATAAATAAATAAATCCTATATTTTACATGGATTGTGACTACAATTTACCCTGGTCACATATAAACTTGTTACTTTAGTCTTATAAATATCACAAAATATTGTGACACTGGATTACCATTGACAGCCAGCAGAAATGTAGGTTATAGGTTATAGGTAACATAGGTTAGTTTATGGCCCATTGATTCTGGTGTGCTCAACATAGCATAATGCATATGTACCAATACTACTGATACAATACATGATATGACCTATATTACTATTTAGCCACAAGAAATTAAATAATAAATGCTATATTTTACATGGTTACTGTGACTAAAATTCAACCTATGCACAAATAGTTATTACTTGAAAAAATAGAACAAAAATCGAATCTCCGTGTAATAACGATGAGGCATTGTGCGTCTGAAACTGGTAGAAATCGGATCCAAAATGGCTTCCGAATGGATGCAACCTTGTGCTGTGTTACACATGGATATTGGTCAGCTGGTTAAATCTACCTATGGGAATGCCATACCATTTAAGAAAGCTTAGGATGCGCTCTATTGGACGATATAAGTATCAATTAAAATCAAGTTTGTGTGAAGGATTTACAAGTGCATCTTTTGAACGCGGTCATTTATGTACGGCCATTTTGGAGCATGATACATGTTGTAACAAGAATTCAATATTAAAAACGAGTCAACCAAGGCAAAAAATAACCTTATATTATTGCAGGGGACATCTTAATCCTTATAACCAAAGGTAAAATTACGACTTTATTTCATATTTTACCGGAAGTAAAGCTTTAATTTGAGTTATGTGGTAAGAGCTTGTGGTTATGTGGTAACAAACAAATACCACTCGTTTTTTTTTTTTCTGTGGAGTGAGTAGGCATGTTGACAGTTTTACTTGTATGTATTCAGGATCTTGGAAGGTGTTTCTTGCTGCTGTGATAGTAAACAATTTTTTGGTGATAAAATAAACTCACAAATGTGTTTAAATGTCTGCTATTTTACATGTGGTCGGGTCCATTGTAGATAACAGTGTAGCAGCATAGCATGCTACTTTCATGAATTACAAGCTAATGGTGGCAGATAGAAATGTGATATTTTGCACACTGACAGGATATTAAGTACTTAAGTATATGCGGGTTATGGTGATAGAATCCGTATTCTCGTGGAACTAGCAATATATGTGTGATGTTTTTTAAATTGAATTTTTTTTTATCTACCACTAATCTACTAAATATACCACTAGGGGTCAGCACAAACAAGTTAAGTACAGTTGAAGTCGGAAGTGTGACGTCCTGGCAGGGACGGACCCAAATGCACGACGAGACAGTCTTAGGTTCAAGAGGTTTTCTTTAATGATATTCCGGGTCGGAACCACGCCGGGAAAACAAATATAAACAGTCAAATAATAATTCGTGGAACCCGCAGAGAGCTGGCACAGGAGATCCAGCGAAGTAGCCAGTGGCTGGTCACAGCCTGGGTAACGGCGTGAGTCGGACGGAGGTAGAACCAGGATCCACACCGGGAAACAGGAGTGGCAATTTCTGGACCGTGGAGTACAGCTTGGGTAGCGAACTAGCAAGCGGAGAGACAAGTAAGACGACAAGACATACACGAACAAACCGTAATACTTTGACAAGGAAACACAGGAACAGCACGGTAATATAACTAGTGTCATTAGAGCTGATAAGCTACAGCTTGCGGGAAATGCATGCGCGATCAGCGAATTGATTGAACGATTAGAAAATGCGTGAGGAATGCGGTGAAGGCGATTGAGTGTGAGTTGTGTTATTAAGATGTGGTGTAAGTAATCAAGTGAAATGTAGACCCAATCAGGTAATAAACGCAGACATGATACAATTAGGTTCGGGGAAAACAGAGGAACACATCAAGGAAGGAACGGGGAGCGGAGCGGATCGTTACAGTACCCCCCCGTCAAGGTACGCCTCCTGGCGGACCACAGGCTCTGGTCGACTGGGCCTGGCGGTGATGGAATTCCTGGATGAGGGTAGGGTCCAGGATAAGACGGGGGGCAACCCAGGAACGTTCCTCGGGCCCATACCCTTCCCAGTCGACCAGGTACTGGTGGCCTCGTCCCCGGCGCCGGACATCGAGGATGCTGGAGACTGTGAACGCGGGGGCACCATCAATGTCCCGGACAGGCGGGGGGGCAGGAGTGGGAGCGCTGAGAGGGCAGGAGATCACTGGCTTGACCTGACTGACATGGAAGGTGGGGTGGATTTTGAGGGAGGCAGGGAGACGGAGTTTGAGAGTGACTGGGTTAAGGATGGAGTGCACAGTGAAGGGTCCGACGAAGCGGGGTTGGAGCTTGCGGGAGGTGCCGGGGAGGGAGAAGGTGGAGGTCGAAAGCCAAACCTTCTGTCCCGGGCGGTAGCGAGGGGCTGCGGACCGGTGCTGATCCGCTAGGCGACGATTCCGGGAGGAGGTCTTAAGGAGGGCGTTGCGGGTGGCTTTCCAGATCCGCTGGCAGCGTCGGACGTGGGCGTCCACAGATGGGACCGCCACCTCGGCCTCCTGGGCGGGGAACAGAGGGGGTTGGAAGCCCTGGGAAGCTTCAAAGGGGGACCTCCCCGTAGACGAGCACACCAAGGTGTTGTGGGCGTACTCAACCCACGGGAGGAGCTGGGACCAGGAGGCAGGATTGCGGGCCGTCACGCACCGTAAGGCGGCTCCCAGGTCCTGGTTAGCCCTCTCTGCCTGACCGTTAGTTTGCGGGTGGAACCCGGAGGATAGGCTGGCGGTGGCGCCGAGTGCGGTGCAAAATGCCTTCCAGACTGCGGAGGCAAACTGGGGGCCCCGGTCGGAGACGACATCCGCCGGAATCCCATGCAGCCGCACCACGTGCTGCACCAGGAGGTCGGCCGTCTCGAGGGCAGAGGGAAGTTTGGGGAGGGGAACAAAGTGCACCGCCTTGGAAAACCGGTCCACCAGGGTCAAAATGACAGTGTTACCGGCCGAAGGTGGTAGTCCGGTAACGAAGTCGACCCCGATGTGACTCCAAGGGCGGCCCGGGATGGGAAGGGGACGGAGGAGACCAGCAGGGGGGGAGTGAGACGCCTTACTCCTGGCGCAGACAGGGCAAGCGTGGACGAAGGCCAGGGTGTCCCGCCGGGCGGTGGGCCACCAGAAGCTCCTGCGCACCAGCTCCACGGTGCGGTTGCCTCCGGGGTGGCAGGCCAGTCGGGAGGAGTGAGCCCACTCCAGGACCTGGGAGCGGACAGGGTTGGGGACGAACAGGGCAGAAGAGGGGTTAGGGCGAGGATCGGGATGCGTCACCTGAGCGTCCAGCACGATTTTCTGGATGGGCCACCGGACCGCAGCCACGACGCAGGAAGCTGGAACGATGGTCTCCGGGACAGACAGGTCGGCAGGGGAGGAGTGGATCCGAGAGAGGGCGTCGGGTTTGATGTTTTTTGATCCGGGTTTGAAGGTGATGGAGTAATTGAAGCGTGCGAAGAATAACGACCAACGGGCCTGTCGGGAGTTGAGTCTCTTAGCTGACTGGATGTATTGTAGGTTACGGTGGTCAGTCAGGATCAGGAACGGTTGAGTGGTCCCTTCAAGCCAGTGTCTCCATTCCTCCAGTGCCAGCTTGATGGCCAGCAACTCCCGATCCCCTACCCCGTAGTTGCGTTGGGTGGGGGAGAGGCGGCGGGAGAAGAAGGCGCAGGGATGGAGCTTGTGGTTGAGGGGGGAGTGTTGGGACAGGATAGCCCCTACGCCTGTGTCCGAGGCGTCCACCTCCACCACGAATTGGCGGTCGGGTTCCGGGCAGCAGAGGATGGGGGCCGTGGTGAAGAGTGTCTTGAGTTTAGTGAATGCCTGATCTGCCCGGGGATTCCAGGCAAAAGGGTTTTTAATGGAAGTGAGGGTGGTGAGGGGTGCGGCTACCTGGCTGTAGTTCCGGATGAACCTCCTGTAGAAATTCGCGAATCCTAGGAACTGCTGCAGGTGCTTGCGAGTAGTAGGGATGGGCCACTCCGTAACAGCCTGGATTTTGGCCGGGTCCGGCCGTATGTCGCCCCTCTCCACTACAAAACCTAGGAACGAGACTGAGGGGGCATGGAACAGACATTTGTCGGCCTTGACAAATAATTTGTTCTCCAGTAGGCGTTGTAGCACCAGGGAGACGTGGTCTTGGTGTTCCCGTTGGTCTTGGGAAAAAATCAGAATGTCATCCAGGTAGACGAAAACAAAGCGGTTGAGAAAGTCCCTCAGTACATCGTTCACTAGGTTCTGAAACACGGCTGGGGCATTAGTCAGGCCGAACGGGACCACCCGGTACTCGAAGTGGCCCAGGGGGGTGTTGAACGCGGTCTTCCACTCGTCCCCCTCCCGGATCCGTACCAGGTGGTAGGCGTTACGGAGGTCCAGTTTCGTGAAGACCCGGGCGCCCTGCAGCAGTTCAAAAGCCGAATTCAGGAGGGGTAGCGGGTACTTGTTCCGGACGGTGATGGAGTTGAGGCCCCGGTAGTCGATGCAGGGGCGGAGGGAGCCATCCTTCTTCTTAACGAAGAAGAACCCTGCTCCGACGGGCGAGGAGGAGGGACGGATGGTGCCTGCTTCGAGGGAGGACTTGATGTAGTCCTCCATGGCCGTTCTTTCCGGGCCGGATAGGCTGTACAGGCGGCCGGAGGGTAGGGGGGCACCCGGAAACAGGGAGATGGCACAATCGTAGGGTCTGTGGGGGGGTAAGGACAAGGCCAGGGACTTGGAGAAGACCCGGGACATGTGCAGGTAACAGTGGGGAACCCCCTTCAGGTCGACCTCCGGAACGGATGTGTTTATTTCCGTGCTTGAAGGAGGTTCCGCTGAGTGAAGACAGGAGGTGTGGCATTGGGTGCTCCAGCTGGTGACGCTGGATGTGATCCAGTTGAGCAGGGGGTTGTGTTCATGCAGCCAGGGCTGACCAAGGACCAGAAGGGAGTGGGGAGTGTTGATGATGTACAGTTGAAGTGTCTCACGGTGGTTGCCGGATAGGAGCAGTTGGATGGGGATGGTGCGGTGGGTGATGTGGGCCAGGCGGTGGCCGTCCAAGGCATAGGCGTTAATGGGTTTCTCCAGTTCTTCCGTGGGGATCCCGGACTCGTCTACGAACTGGGAGTCCACGAAGTTGGAGTCGGCTCCTGAGTCGATCAGTGCCTGCACAGATACGGTGGCGGAGGCCGTAGTGCCCCATTTGAGGACCGCCGAGAGCTGGAAGCGGCTGGAGGTTAGGCTCGGTGTTTGGGTCTGGCTCGCCAGTAGGCCTAGGGTTGCTGACGAGCCTTCTCTTTTGGGCGCACTGGACAGGAGTTAAGGAGGTGATCTGTGCGGCCGCAATAGAAACATGCTCCGGCGGCCCGGCGTTGGCGGCGGCGCGCGGCAGGGTCGGACGTAGTGCCGCCCAGCTGCATAGGTTCCCCGGCCTCCGGAAGTTCGCAGGCCATGGGCGCCTGATGGCGAGGCGCAGGATGCGCGAATGTGGTTCCCAGAGGCGGTTGAGTCGGCGCATACGCCCTCTTCTCGCGGGTGCGGGCGCGCAGACGGTTGTTGACGGTGATGGCCAAGGAAATGAGGTCGTTCAGCGTGGGCGTGTCGTCGCGGGTGGCCATCTCGTCCTTCATTTCCTCGGATAGGGCGGAGCGGAAGACGCCCTGTAGGGAGGCGTCGTTCCAGCCAGACTGCGCCGCGAGGATCCGGAATTTAATGGCGAACTCCGCCACACTGCGTTCGCCTTGCTTCAGCGCCAGGAGCTGCTGGTTGACGTCTCTCCCGCAGACGGGATGGTCAAAGGTCCGCCGCATCTCTCTGGCGAAATCCAGGTACTGGGTGCAGAGGTTGGGTTGCTTTTCCCACAACGCGGCGGCCCAGTCCCGCGCCTCTCCTCCCAGGCAGGTGATCACGTATGCCACGCGGGTGGCATCCGCGGAGTAGGAGGACGGCTGCATCCGGAACGCCAGCTCGCACTGCAGCAGGAACGGCTGGCATTTCCCCAGTTCGCCAGAGTATCGTTCGGGAGGGTTAGCGCGAGGTTCCCGATGAGGTAGTACCATCGCTAGTGCCGGTGGTTGAGGTGGATCCCCCGCTTCATGACGGAGTCCTGACGTCTGGGCAGCCATCTCGTTGAGCATCGTTCCCCATTGGGTGGTCTGTTCCACCATACCCCGGAACATCTCCATGGCTTCGTCCAGGCGAAGGCTTTGCTGGGCGATCTGGGTAGCCTGGCAGGTGAGAGCGTGTTGAATTTGCTCCGCGTCGGCTGGGTCCATTTCTGGTCAAAGTATTCTGTGACGTCCTGGCAGGGACGGACCCAAATGCACGACGAGACAGTCTTAGGTTCAAGAGGTTTTCTTTAATGATATTCCGGGTCGGAACCACGCCGGGAAAACAAATATAAACAGTCAAATAATAATTCGTGGAACCCGCAGAGAGCTGGCACAGGAGATCCAGCGAAGTAGCCAGTGGCTGGTCACAGCCTGGGTAACGGCGTGAGTCGGACGGAGGTAGAACCAGGATCCACACCGGGAAACAGGAGTGGCAATTTCTGGACCGTGGAGTACAGCTTGGGTAGCGAACTAGCAAGCGGAGAGACAAGTAAGACGACAAGACATACACGAACAAACCGTAATACTTTGACAAGGAAACACAGGAACAGCACGGTAATATAACTAGTGTCATTAGAGCTGATAAGCTACAGCTTGCGGGAAATGCATGCGCGATCAGCGAATTGATTGAACGATTAGAAAATGCGTGAGGAATGCGGTGAAGGCGATTGAGTGTGAGTTGTGTTATTAAGATGTGGTGTAAGTAATCAAGTGAAATGTAGACCCAATCAGGTAATAAACGCAGACATGATACAATTAGGTTCGGGGAAAACAGAGGAACACATCAAGGAAGGAACGGGGAGCGGAGCGGATCGTTACAGGAAGTTTAAATACACTTGAAGTCATTAAAACTAATTTTTAACCACTCAAACTATAGTGTTGGCAAGTCAGTTAGGACATCTACTTTGTGCATGACACTGTCATGACTGACTTGCCAACACTATAGTTTTCTAACATTAAATCTGTGGAGTGGTTAAAAATAAGTTTTCATAACTTCAACCTAAGTGTATGTAAACTTCCGACTTCAACTGTATATGCCCATTAAGATTAAGTATATGCTTCCATTGATATTTGAAATGTTGGGTCCCTACAGGTGCATGCGTTGGTATCACTTGCCCCACGGTGGTGGAATGAACTTCCAGTCAGGACTGCAGAAACACTGGCCTTTTATCCACAGGCTGAGACACACCCCTTCGGTATGTCCTGTCCTATTTCCACCCAAGCTATTTTTTCTTATATGATTACTTTAGATTTGTAAATGCATGCATTATGGTTTTATATGGGTAGCTACATGAATATATCATCTGTACCACTGTTCTAGGTTGACACAAGTTAACTTATATTTAGTGCTTTATTGATGTTGCACTTACACTCACTGGTGTGGGAATGTTATTATCCAGGTCTGGCACTGTTTCTTACATGACTCTGGTTCACTTATGTGTTCTTTCATTGCAAGTCACTGTGGATAAGTGTGTGTGAGTGTAAATTAATGTAATGCAATAAAAATATATTGCTGAATGAATGGATGAATTAATTAACTAATGAATTAATGAATGTTTCCTACATAAGAAACCCTGCCAATAAGGGCATACAGAACATGACCTATAAACGTAATTCAATGAACAGCCAGCACAATATTCAGGAAAAACTCTACAGTGTAATTACACACCGCATGACCCACACAGTCACTCTGCCTGAGGCGGCCATAGCAATTATAAAACCATTATAATGCGTGAGGTTAAAAATCACATTTCATCGGATGACTTATGCAAACATACAATCTTCTTTCACTTCATGAATTATGAACAAACCCAGATGGTTCAGACTTATCTTTGGTAAACGATAACTGGAGCAGTATCTCCTCATCCTGCTCAGAATTATCTTGGAGACACTTTTACTTGTCATAGGCAGAAATAATTCTATATACTTCTGCCGCTGTGCTGGAATGGCATGCAACGGAGCTATAACCATGAATAATTCATTAATACGCTACATAACTTAGCTAACATTACCCAGCATGCTGATATCGGACCACTAACCTAGTCAATTAAAGTCGGACTACGCTGGTCATTTTTCGTCCAGCAATGCGTCAGCAAGGCAGTGTTAGTAGTAAATAAGCTGGAGAATTGCATCTGGTGAGTTGGCAGCGGTCTGTGAGTGGAGTGAAGCTAGCACCCAGCACACTAATGGGTCTTGCAAGTGTTCCAATCCGGCCATTTTGATGCCTGCAAAACTGCACTGCTGGTAAACCGAGCTGCAAAACAGCTAACGTTAGAAGCCCTCCAGCTGATTCTGCCGGTCGCTAACTGGTCCCAACGGACCAACGCTAGATGACCTCTCGTAAACCAATGTGCACAGCTAGCAGCCCGACAGAGAAGGGTGTGCCTGCAATACCAGAGCAGAGCAGTGCAGTGTCAGGGCCGGGACAGTCTCAGGACCCTAGAGTCCTGCGCATGCACAAGAGAAACAAGAAGATGGACGACATGGACGACAATCTGAATGTGAGTACAAAACTGAATGTGAATTATTTTTTATTTGTTTAGTTTTATTTGTTTAACGTTAAAAACAATTCTGGTGTCTTGAATTGGACAGCAAAGTTAACGTTAGCTAGCTAGTCGAAGTGTGAGTAGCTAACTAACGTTATGTATGTAACGTGAACGTTAGCGAGAATCTGCCACGGTTTCGAGAGTTAGCCAGAGCGTATGGCTATGGATCTAACATTAGCATTAGGTTGGGCATGTAATGTTAGCTAGCTAACGTTACATAAATAGATCTTGCTAGCTAACGTATCTAACGTTTAGCTAAATAGAATTTACAATGTTAAATTGGGTTGAGATCTACTGGCTGCAAAAGCCATAGCATATGATTCCCATCATTTTCGTACTGTAAGCCACTGTATTTTCCTCATAAAATAAATGCATTTTTGGGTCAAATGAAAGCTCTTGATGAGCTTTATCTAGTGCCAAAAGGACAGCTGAAATCATGAACAGTATTGAATAAAGCAACAAAACAAAGATCTAATGCAAAAGTTATGGTCTTTTTTGAGCCAGAGGTCAAATTTTTTATACAGCTTTATTATTGACATGCTAGAACTGCGGTCCTGCCATGGTTGCACTGTTGCGGTCATCCAATTGGGTAGGTGGCGCTGTCGTGAAAAACTAGGGTCCTGAGACTGGCCCGGTCCTGACACTGCACTGCTCCGGGCCATGGTTGCACTGTTGCAGTCATCCAATTGGGTAGGTGGCGCTGTCGCAAAAAACTAGGGTCCTGAGACTGTCCCGGGCCTGAGACTGTCCCTGACACTGCACTGCTCCGGTATTGCAGGCACATAGTATTGGCCCGACAGCGTATATGCCGGGAGCCTGCTATCTGGGTAGCAAGCTAGCTAATGCTAATGTCTCAGTGTGAGATGATGAGAAAAGAAAAATGCCACAGAAATACTCCTTTCATCATGCTGTAATAAATTACGGTCTGAACCCCTAATGTTAGTAACTAATGTTAGTCTGACCTAACATTATATATTTGATCTGATCATGTGATAGTTCGCTTGCTAGCTAATGCATAAGCTTACCGGTCGAGTAGAAAAGTGTGTCGCTTCTCAAGCATTGTGATTCTTTGAGCTCCCTCCAACGAGCAAATACCGGACTAAATACCCTCGCCTTGCTCCGGTTCTTGTCATTAAGGACTGGTACCGGGGTTTCTTTAGTCTAACGTTACTGCTAGATGAGGGCTCCGGTGGAGCTGGGCGCTCACTTGGCATCAAATTCAACCATAACTGTCGGACTAGCTGAATCTGGAAACCAATTGAGACTTCTGATAGAGGTGTGTGTCATACCAACGTTGTAATACTACTGGCTCAGGAGTTTGTTAGAGCCGGGAACCAAATTCTGACGTCTTAGACAGAGGCCGTGTCTGACTCAGCACTCTTCCACACTATTGAGTAGCTTTGGTGAGTAGAGTAGATTTTAAAAAAAATTCGAATTGCAGTATACTTCAAACACCCGGATAACACACTTACTTCCGGGGTTTCGCTGAGTACATTCCGGAGCACACTTCAAGAAGTACACGAACATTTTGGTCACATAAATATGACATGAGCTTTTAAAAAATGAGGCGCAGCTTCGCTGACATTTTCATAATCAATATTTACTTTTTTGGAAAAGCAATACTTTTATTCTGCATCTTTCACCAAGCTCTGTGAATGTATTGTGGCGACCCGGATCTTAATCCGGTTGCTATGAGTAACAGGGGCGGGACTTCCGGGGTTACGAGAGGAAGAAACGCTACTGCACGCGTGAGTGTACTCTGCTGTTCTGTTCTTACCGGGAGTTGAATAAACACTTAATTCTAAACTATGGATTACGTCTCGGTCTCCCGTTCCTGGCTGCTACACTGGTGTCAGAAGTAAACAAGAAAACGAAAAAGTGTAAGGAGAGACTTTGTCGGTAGGGAGAGGTGCCGTGTGATTGCCGGTCGTAGCTAGTTAGCTAGCTTCAGTGTGCTAGCTAGTTAGCTCCGTAATGGATAGCTCCGGTGTTGGGGAGAAGACAAAAGAGGAACCGCGGGACGAAACGAGGTACGGGCTGCCGGACACACCACGGCTTGAAGTGACTGCAGGGCGGGGAGATAGCCATCTAGGCTTCCCCCCGCGTTTTCGCGGGTTTTCACTCGGCGAGGCAGGTGCTGTCCGACCACCGGGTCCCGTCATTCCCCTCGCGCCTACCGGGTGGTATGAGAGCACTTATGCAGCATCGTCAGCTGGCTCTGTGAAGACGCCCAAATACACCGGCGGCTCGGATTGGGAGGCGTTCCATGCCCAATTTGAACTGTTGGCAGATGCTAGAAGATGGACGGCGGGAGACAAAGCACTGCAGTTGGCTTTATGTCTGGAGGGAGACGCTCTGTCCTGCCTGCTGTTGCTAGACCCGGAGCAGCGGCGATGCTACGACGCCCTGGTGGGGGCGCTCAAGAGGCGGTTTGGAAAGTGGTCTCAGCCGGCGCTCTTGAAAAATGAACTGAGAGGCAGATGCAGGAAGCCTGGTGAGTCGCTCCGAGAGCTGGCTAATGACATTGAGAGCCAGGTGAGGCGGGCATACAGCCACATGCCTGCCGATGCAAGGAGCGAGTTAGCTACCGACCTGTTTGTCGGGGCCATCTCTCCCCCTGACCTGTGCGTGCAAGTGCAGCTCCAGCACCCGAAGTCGCTACAAGAGGCGTTGGAGACGGCTATCGAGAGGGAGAGCCTGTGGAGCGCGGCAGCCAGCGGTGGACAGGGGGCGAGCTCCCATGCGGTGAGGTCTGCATCTGCTGCTAGTGAGGAGGTGCCAGCGTGGGCGACGGAGATGACCGAGCTGCTGAGAGCGGTGACTCTACAAGGACCTCGGGGACCGCGCCCAGGCCCGCAGGTCTGCTGGGGGTGTGGCCAACCCGGCCACATCCGCAGGGACTGCCCTGCTGCTCGTCAGGTTCGGGGAAACGCCTCGGGGTCCGCGTAGATGGGGATATGCGGACCCCTAGTTCCACTGCTGCCCCGATGCCGCCGGCCCGTGCCTGTCGTCCGGGGGCAGGGGCACAACAGCACAGCCAGGGGGGAGAGGCTCCGTCCCCCCCAGAAGTAGATGACAGCGGTGCTCCACCGGTAGTGGTGGGGTGGCTCCAGGGCAGCTCCGGTGGTGGGGGCTCCTGCCATGTCGCTGTCTCCGTACAGGGGGTGCCTACTGTGGGTCTGGTGGACACCGGGTCGTCGGTGACGCTGGTGAGACCGGACGTTCTTCCCAGCGGGACACCGTTGCAGCCTACGGCAGTGCAGCTCCGTACGGCCACAGGCCAGCTGGCTCCCATGGTGGGGAAGGGGCTGCTGTGGTTAGAGGTGGGGGGCAGACGTGTTCACCACCCGGTTTGGGTGGCGGACGTGCAGGACCGCTGCATCCTGGAGCTGGACTTCCTCCGGGACACGGGTTGCCTGTTGGACATGGGGCGGGGTACACTTAGCTTCCCGGGGGGTCCTACAGTTGCCATGGGCCCTCCGACCACCGGTCCGCTGCCCCCTGCCCGGTCTGTCCAGTCACTGGAGTTGCCTCTCACCGATCCGGCATCCCCCGGCTCCTACCCCTGCCCTGACCCTCGTGCCCTCGCTCATGTCCCCCGGTTCATCGTCCCGGTGACCCTTGCCCCCGCCTACCCTGCCCCCACGCCCCCCTTCATGTGGCCGAGTTACCCCCCCTGCCCCGCCCCCCCTCTCCCTGTGATGGAAGAGACTGTGATGTTTCCCAACGCCCCCTGCCCACAGCTGTCTCCCCTGGCTCCTGTGTTTTCCCCACCTCCCGCCCCCATGGTCCCCAACTATCCCCCTGACCCTGGCTGGCCTCCCCTGGAGGGGGAGGAGACACCGTTCCCCGCTGGGGACCCCCAGTGCCAGTCACCGGCTGTGGCCTGGCCCGACGGCCCGCTGCCCCAGTCCCCTGTCACTCCTGCCTTCTCCCCCAGTCCCGACGGCATGCAAGCCCCAGTCCCCCCCCCACGACTACAGGAAGGTGGAGGAGGGCTGTCCCTGGGGGGAGGAGTGTGGAGGGAGGAGTGCGGAGACCTGGAGGAGCGGCAGCAAGAACAACTGAGACAGCTGCTGGTGGAGTTCGAGGGCAGCTTCGCGGCGAGGGAGAGTGAGGTGGGGAAGACGCACATGGCGCAACATGTGATCGAGACTGGGCTGGAGCGGCCTATCAAGTGTCACCCGCGCCGCCTCCCCCTCGCTCGTCAGCAGGCCTGCGACAAGGCCGTGGATGACCTGCTGCAATCTGACTTTATTGAGCCGTCCGACAGCCCCTGGGCGGCACCGGTGGTCATGGTCGCAAAGAAAAACGGAGACTGGCGGCTCTGTGTGGATTACAGGCGGCTGAACGACGTGACCACCAAGGACTCGTACCCCCTCCCCCGCATCGACGAGTGCTTGGATCTAGTGGCGGGGTCCTCATGGTTCTGCACGCTGGATCTGAAGAGCGGCTACTATCAGGTTCCCCTCTCCCCTGAATCCCGCCCCAAATCAGCCTTCTGCACGGGCCGGGGGCTGTGGCAGTTTAAAGTGCTCAGCTTCGGGCTTTGCAACGCCCCTGCCACTTTCGCCCGGCTGATGGACAGAGTGCTGTCCGACATTCCCCGCCAGGAGTGTCTGGTGTACCTGGACGACATCCTGGTGCACGGCCGCTCTTTCGAGGCAGTCCTGGGGTCCCTGAGGCGGGTCCTGGAGAAGATCAAGGAGGCAGGCCTGACGTTGCACCCAGAGAAATGTCACTTTATGCGGAGGGAGGTGACTTTCTTGGGGCACGAGCTGGGCGCGGAGGGCATCGGCACCATGGACGAGAAGGTGCGGGCTGTGAAGGAGTGGCCCACCCCCCGTGACCAGGGCCAGTTGAAGAGCTTCATCGGGCTGGCCTCCTACTACAGACGACACGTGCGGGGGTTTGCCACCATCGCATCGCCCCTATACCGGCTGCTGGAAAAGGACAGTCACTTTGTGTGGTCCGAGGCATGCCAGGAGGCATTCCTCGGGCTGAAGCGAGCCTTGTGTGAGGCCCCGGTGCTCGCTCCACCTGACCCCACACTGCCTTTCATACTGGACACGGACGCCAGTGGTGTGGGGGTGGGGGGTGTTCTGTCGCAGCCGTGGCCGGAGGGTGAGAGAGTGGTGGCGTACTTCAGTCAGAAGCTCAAGAAGTGTGAAAGGAACTACTGCGTCACCCGCCGGGAGCTCCTGGCAGTAGTGCTCTCTGTATGACACTTCAAGTACTACCTGTGCGGCCTCCCCTTCGTCATAAGGACTGACCACTCAGCTCTCCAGTGGTTATTGACCTTCCGAGAGCCAGAGGGGCAGGTTGCCAGGTGGTTGGAAGAGCTGCAGGAGTACAACTTCAAGATAGAACACCGGCCTGGGGCTCGCCACGCCAACGCAGACGCCCTCTCACGTCGGCCGTGTGCGGTGCAGGGGTGCCGCTACTGCGAGCGGAGAGAAGCTCGGGAGCTGGAGCTGCGGGCGAGCGGAGAGGAGTGTGCAGCCGTCCGGAGGGTCGAGGAAGTCGTCTGCCGGGAGCTGCAGACGGTGACGGACGCCGAGTGGAGAGATGAACAAGAGAGGGACCCAGACCTGCAGCCTGTCCTGCAGTGGGTGCAGACCCAGCGGCGTCCGCCTTGGGAGGAGGTGGCGCCCTTCTCCAAAGCGACCCAGGGGCTGTGGACTATGTTTGACTCTCTGCGGCTGACCCGTGGAGTGCTGCAGCGGGCGTTCAAGACAGCAGCCACCGGGGAGGAGCAGTGGCAGGTGGTGGTCCCGGCGGGCCTGCAAGAGGCAGTGCTGGGAGCCATGCACGGAGCGGGTGGGTCTGGTCACTTCGGGGTTAACAAAACACTCCGCCGCCTTCGACAGAGCTTCTACTGGGGGCGGCAGAAGAGGGACGTCGCCGACTTCTGCCGTCGCTGTGACCCCTGTGTTGCCCGCAAAGGCCCCACCGGGCGCTCGCATGCGCCACTCCAGCAGTTCCCTGTGGGGTCCCCCATGGAGAGGGTGGGGATAGATATCACGGGGCTGTACCCCCGCTCTGACGGGGGCAACTGTTACGTCCTGTCCGCCATGGACTATTTCACAAAATGGCCCGAGGCGTATGCTATCCCAAACCAGGAGGCCGAAACAGTCGCTGATGCCCTGGTGGGGGGCATGATAAGCCGGTTCGGGGCGATGCAGTCCCTCCATAGCGACAGGGGGACCAACTTTGAATCCCGGGTGTTCGCTGCCGTGTGCGAGCGCCTGGACATTCACAAGACCCGCACTACCCCGTTGCACCCCCAGAGTGACGGGTTGGTGGAGAGGTTCCACCGCAACCTGGGAGACCAGCTGGCCATCGTCACCTCCCAGCATCAGAGGGACTGGGACAAACACCTGCCCCTGGTGCTCATGGCGTGTCGCTCCGCGGTGCAGGAGTCCACGGAGTGCACACCGGCCCTCCTCATGCTGGGAAGAGAGCTGCGCACCCCGGCTGAGCTGGCCTTCGGTCGCCCACCTGACGCCCCGGCTGTCCCGGCAGGGCCAGAGTATGCCCGGAAACTACAAGACCGCCTGGATTCAGCGCACCGCTTCGCCCAGGAACAGCTGCAGGAGGCCAGCGTGAAGCAGAAGCGCTATTACGACTTGAAGTCTCGCGGACGGGACTTCAAACCAGACGAGCTGGTGTGGGTCTACAACCCGATACGGAAGAAGGGGCGCAGCCCCAAGCTCGACAGCAAGTGGGTGGGGCCCTGCACGGTGCTTGAGAGACTAGGTGAGGTTGTGTACCGGGTGCAGATGCCTCCTCGGGGGAGGAAGGTGGCCCTCCACCAGGCACGTGCACACATAGACCTCAAAGGGGGCTTGAGCACCTGCCGTTTTTGCCTCCTATAGAAAAGTGCCCTTTTTTTGTAAAAAAAAATAATAAAAAAAAAAAAATTCATTAAAAAAAAAAAAAAAAATCTTGTTTGCGCACAGCCTGCCCTGCCGAACAGATATATTAATTGAATCGAAATATCAGGTCAGAAGATTGGTGCTCCCGGGCGAAGCTCCCTCCTGGTTTCCTGCCGCAGCACTGTGTGGGCACCGAGCCTTTCTATGGTGAAAGAACGCACGCACGCAAAATTGCATGCATAGGCACTCGACAGTCGTGAGTCAGTCATTAGTTTCTTTGAGGCAGACATCAGGTATGTGGCCAAACAAAGTATAAATATACTGTTCGTTTTCGTTTTATATTGATATTGATGCGCTTTAGGAATTTCTTGACACTTTTTGGCAAGTAGGGTCTATCTACGCTTGAACTATTTAGCATCTGAAAATGTGCCAACTAGCTATTGTTAGCGTTGATACCTTTTGCTAGTAATGTGATAATCAGTGGAATATGGTCGAGTTCTTGTGTCCCATCCACTTAACTTAAAAGAACTGTCCAATCGCATCACATCAGTTTTAATGTTGTCTTATTGTCTAGATAGCTAGTTAGCTAATGTAATACGTTCAGGGATTAAAGTTCTCCGTCGCTATGTTGATGCAGCACAGCACTTAAAGGCGAATGAGAATTGCGTTTAATGAGATGTTTAACTGTAGCATAAATATATGTATACATTTAATGGGCTATGTTTTGTTATCCTTCACATTTCAATAGGCTACATTATTGAAATGGGATTTCATGTAATTCATTGTTTGATGAGTTGAAGTGTTAATACGTTAAAAGCAGTAGCGTATTTACCCTATTTCCACGAATCCACACTGACTTGAGTGTGAAAACCCTATTATCTTTACATCCGAAAAATTACCCTGATAGTCTCTAATATTTACATAAAAGCGTAGGTTAAATTCACTGTTTTATAAATTGCGTGTTGGGACTTTAACTTGACCTAACACAATTTTAGTCGTGTTTTTTTTCAGATATTTTTTTGCTTTAATCCCTGTACATTAGCTAGCTAAGGTTAGCACTCTCTCTCTCTCTTTAAAGAAAATAAATGTTCTCTAATATCATAATTGATCATTAAGATCACACATGTTGACTGGGGTCTTCTGGTAGGCATACAGGCTAATGGATTTAAACAGTAATGGCATAATTTTGATTGTAGGCTGCTAACTTAATAACCATTCATTCTACTGGATTGTTGTAGGGTAGATTTTCATCAATGACAGCCTACAGACAGGCCCCCCTCCCTCTACTGTGACAGGAAGGCATAGCAGGTACATAGTTATCACAAATTAACAGTGTATAGTATATATTAAAATATAGTATATATATTTTTTCTAGTTATTGTGTGTGTGTGTGTGTGTGTGTGTGTGTCACCAAGCAGTGATGGTACCATTTTATATGCTGGTTTACTTTGGGGGGGGGGGGTGTAGTAGTAGTAGTAGTAGTAGTGGTAGTTTTATTTGTTATATTGTTATATGAACTGTATACAGGTACACAAAGCAATGAAATGCTTACTTGCAGGCAGCATAAGATGAAGAACAACAACAGTAGACTATTAAAACAATAAATAATAATAATAATATATTATACAATTAATTTATAATGTAGTAAGTCAATTCAGCATTCTGATGCATGTAGATAGAAGGTGAAGGTTATCTGAGTTGTGAAACAATACAAAGTAATTAAACAGGATTAATTTTAATCATGCCTGCAGCGCAATGCCCAAAAAAGAAAGAACTCAGAAAAGGAAGGAGAAGGAGCGCCAGAAAGCAGCCAAGGGTAGCACATCGCTTAATGCATGGTTCAAACCAAGTACCAGCAGCAGCATACAAGAGAGAACAGATAACTCAGACTTAGAAAGCGTTACACCTGAGAGAGAGGTAGAGGCCTTACAAGCAACACCTGAGAGAGAGGAGGAGGCTTTAGATGCAGCACCTGACACAGAAGCCGTAGATGATCAAGAAATCACTGTCAATGTTGGAGAGGAAGAGGCCACAGGAAGGGAAACAGTGGATAATGTTAAGTTTGAGGAAGCCACAGAGGAGGGTGAGGTTGAGGAAACTATGAGTAATGTAGAAGAGGCCATATTGAAACTTGCATCCTTAAAGTATCCTACAGATCCTGCCCACAACCAAGCTTTTGATCTCAAGTGTAATGCCAGCTATGTCAAAATGTGTATTGATAGAGGACCATGTCAACCTGTTCTTAGATGTCCCAAAAATGCAGATGGCCGATCGTTTCAAAGGAAGTGGTATGAAAATAAGCCATGGTTGGAGTATTCACCGGACAAGGACACTATGTACTGCTTCAGCTGTCGACTTTTTCTTAATGAAAAAAAGTACAGTAACAAGACTGCTTGGAGATTGGCTGGGGTAAACAACTGGAAAAAAGGGCTTGAAAAAATGCAAGAGCATGCAGTCTCAGAGGCCCACTTAACAAGCATGGTGCGATGGAACACATACAAAAAGAATGTTTTACAAGCAGCTTTTGACGTATCAGATGTTCAAGGCAAGGCAATAAGAGAGCGAGAGAAACAAAGAAACAGAGAAATTTTGACCAGATTAATTGACATAATTTCATATCTCGCACGACAGGGGAAGGCTTTCAGGGGTGACGATGAGTCTGCCGCAAGCTCAAACCAGGGCAACTTCCTTGAACTTGTGAAAATGTTTAGCCAGTACGACAGTGTACTCAAGCTACATTTAGATAATGTCAAAGAGAAGAAAATGGATAAGAAGAGGTGTCATGTTTCGCTCCTCTCAAACAGAACACAAAACGATATCATATCAGCCCTGGCTACATTCACAAAAAGAGAGATAGGGAAAGAAATGGAGGAGGCAAAAATATATTCGATACTCGTAGACGAAACCACTGATGTATCTCATAGCGAGCAGGTCTCCTTTGTTGTGCGTTATGTGTCTGAAATGAATGTCACGGAGCGCTTCCTCCAGGTCTGTAATGTGTCAAGAACAACAGGTGAGGAGATGGAAAAAACAGTTCTTGACTTGCTACAGAGCAATGGCCTACAGATCCAAAACATGCGTGGTCAAGGCTATGATGGCGCTGCCAATATGAGTGGTCGATACAAAGGACTGCAATCAAGAATACTGCAACACAATGACAAGGCTCTGTATGTGCATTGCCACGCCCACTGCTTAAATCTGGTCTTAGTTGAAAGTTCAAAATCAAGCCTCCACTTCATTACCTTTTTCAACCTGGTTGAGAAGCTCTATGTGTTTTTTACAGCCTCTACAAAAAGACACACTGCTTTAGTGAAATGCCAAGAGGCCCTGCACCCTGGAGAGCGTGTAATTCAACTGCAGAAGCTCTCTGACACACGCTGGGCATGCAGAGAGAAAGCCCTGAAGGCCCTTCTCAAAGTGATGAGTGCTGTGGTCAAGGTCCTCACTGATATAACAGAGCAAGAGCCTCCAGATATTGCTGCTGGGGATGCAAGGATGTATCTTAAAGCCATAGACTGAGTTTATGCTTTGCCTTGAGATAGCTACTCCAATTTTTGAAGTCACCGCACTTGCCTCTGATGCTCTACAGAACCAGGGTATTGACCTGTCCTCAGCATATACTGTTGTTGGTGGAGTGATGGACACCTTGTCCAACCTGAGGACAGAAGAACAGTTTGGAACACTGTTTAAGAATGCCACTGAAAAGGCAGAAGCAGCTGGGATCAGCATCCCCACAGTCCCCCCAGGACAGCAAAGGCAGAGGAGGGTGCCTGCTAAGTATAGACAGAGTACTACTGCAGCCACAGAGAGCCACTCCTTCAAATCAGTAGAAGACTACTATAGAGGGAAGATGTACTATCCATTCATTGATGTTCTTTCTCAGGAACTACACATGAGATTTAGAGGAGATGGGGAGACACAGTCTAGTAAGGTACTCAATGCACTCCACAGTTTGACGAAGGCTAGCAACTGGATAGGCAAAGATACCATGGGTCCTGACGCTGTTGAGGCCATTCACACACTGTGTGAATTCTATGGAGGAGAGGAGGAGAAGTTGAAAACAGAGCTCAGGGTTTTTCATGCTTCATTCCCAGACACATCCACCATGAAGGGGATGTTAAAAACACTGAGAGACAACAGTGGACAGGATATCTTTCCAACACTGGTGGAAATGATAAGAACATATGCAACAATTCCAGTGTCAACAGCAACAGTAGAGAGGTCCTTCTCAAAGCTCAAGCTGGTGAAAAACACACTCAGAAGCCTATGCATGGAAGAGAGGCTTTCTGATCTCCTCCTCCTTGCTATTGAGAAAGACATTCCTGTAAACCACAGTGAGGTGATAAACATCTACAGGGACATGGCCCACAGAAGGTTGCTGCTGTAAGGGAGGAAGGAGAGACCGGAAGGAAGGACACAAGAAAAGAAGTAACAAGTTCTTAACAAAACACAAAGGAAGTAAACAAAATAACAAGCTAGTAACAAAGGAAGTAACAGATTTTCAAATATTTCAGTATTTTTTGGAGGGAGGGAAGGGATGAAGGAATGTTTACTGTTAGAATCTTAATATTAAGAAACAAAAAAAGACATACGTTTGTAACAAAGGAAGTAAACAAAGTAACAGGCTAGTAACAAAGAATGTAAATTAAGTAACAAAGGAAGTAACAGATTTTCAAATATTTTTCAAGTTCAAGTTTCAGTATTTTTTGGAGAGAGGGAAGGGATGAAGGAATGTTAACTGTTAAAGTCTTTATCTTAAATCAATAAAAAAAATAAACCAGTGTCTAATACACCTTATCTAAAGCTTATGTGTTGCTTTTGTGAATAAAATGCATGATGTCTTCCAAGCCTCAGTATTATATGATATGTGAATTATATTAAACTAATTTGTTGGCACATAGTAAAAATATCTTAGCCATACAATATCAGCATCTTCTTATTGCCCGTTATTACTAAAGAAATTATGCCTTCTCTGGAGAGGTGGTAAGAGACCAATATGGAGGCGAGAGAGGCAGCTATGCAGCCAGAGGAAGTGCATCTTTGTCAGCAGTATTAAGCTGAGCTTCTGCAAGTGAGGATGTCAGTCAGAGGGCTAGGTAAGAGTTGGGCTGGTTAACATGTGAGGAGAATTTACTGAAATAGACGTCTTTGCATGTATCATTATTGAACTGTCATGTGGCAGTGTTTGAACCAACCTCAGTCATGGGTTTGTTTCAAATACATACATTTTAATATCCCTTTAACAGTGTTACAAAAGTAGTCATTCCAGGCATATATTTATTTAATTATTTGCAAAAAAACCGCTGACATGCCCTTTTATGAATTTGGGCCCCTGCCCCTCTAATATCCTCTGCACGTCCCTGCCCTCCACAGAGACAGACTGGCCCCCTACAGGGGGGGTCCTCCTTCCCCTGACACTAACGCGCAGGCGACCTCCCCCCCTTCCCCGGCTGCCCGACCCCCTCCCAGCCCCCCACTCGCGCCACAGGGGTACCCCTTGCCCATGTCCCCCCCCCCTCCACCCTTGCCCCATGCCCTCGCTGCCCCCTCCCCGGGGACCGTCCCGCCGCGCCCCGGCCCCATTCCCCCGACCCGGACACCCACGGGGTCTCGTCCGAGGAGGCGGACAAGGCCTCCGGCCCACTTGAGAGACTATGAAGTGTCCCTCGGGGCACAGGACTGACTACATTCGTGGAAACTGTGAAAAAATAAATAAATAAAATAAAAAAATAAATATGTTTACTTGCACTGTTGATTTTGTACTGAGATGTGGGGTTTGTGGTGGTTTTCGCTGCGTTGCACCTCGAGTTGTTACCATGTTACGTTGGGCTGTGTTTTTCCCTCCAGAGCAGTCCTCGGGGTCGAGGACTTTTTGTAAGGGGGGGGTAGTGTGGCGACCCGGATCTTAATCCGGTTGCTATGAGTAACAGGGGCGGGACTTCCGGGGTTACGAGAGGAAGAAACGCTACTGCACGCGTGAGTGTACTCTGCTGTTCTGTTCTTACCGGGAGTTGAATAAACACTTAATTCTAAACTATGGATTACGTCTCGGTCTCCCGTTCCTGGCTGCTACAGTATTATATAGAAAAAAAATATTTTTATCTCCATAAAAATCTATAGCCTTTAATTTGCCTCGGTAAAACTGGCATTAGCGATCTCCTAAACGTTTTAACATAATCTGACAGCTAAAATTAGATACTGACACAGCAGACCAAATCTTATCCTTGCAGATGAAGTTAATTGTTGTTTACGTTAGCCTTATATTATTTCGGACTACCGCAATGAAGCCCTTTATTTGGTTTGTTTTCATTGTTCATTGGTTTTCAATTAAAATGAGAATTTCGATTTCTCCAAGATTTGTTGTTTGCTTGTTAACTCGTTTAGCCTATACGAGCGTGTGTGCAGTTGCAGTAGGCCTATTTTCCATGCAACTACGTAAACAAACACGCACACACACTAGGTGGATTCCCATCGTATTGAATTAGCTATGCACCTGTCGAAAATTCCATGAACTTGATATATTCTGTCTAACTTGATATAGACCTATCGGTGTAACTTTATGTAAACACGCATAAATGAACAATGTCCTCTTGAAATTAATTCACTCTGGGTATAGTGCTAACTGTAAAATTATCATTCGAAGAAATTATTTGATGCCACAAAGTATGTTCATAAACATATATTAACATGTAGGCTACAGGTTTTATTCAATAAAATAACAGAAAGCACAAACTAAATAAGATTAAATGATTAAACAGATGGCAAAACGCCTCTGCAATTCCATGTTCTTGTATGTTGTTAGTGTATAATGGAATTTGCCAAGACAGGTGTTAATGCAAAGTTCACAGTAGGCTAGAGGTTAGAAACATAATGTAACTTAATATGACAGGCCCAGCTACGATGGGAAATGTTACTATAGGCCTACCATTTTATTAAACAATTTAGCTTAGCTATTAAGGGAATTATGTAATAAATCATCTACCACAACTTCACACACTGTCCTGGATTTAGGCCTATCTGAAAAGGTGTATCCCAGAGATTGAACCTGAAAAATTGGTACAATTGTAAGCAGCACAAACTGGCATTTTGACTAAATAGCCTACTCCGTAGGCTACAAATGTACCAACACTGAACACAGTTAATGTGATCACTCTGGTTAAGGTTAGCTGGCATGCACGCAGAAAGAGAAAGACTGCATTACGTTATACGGATCTCCAGAACCACATTGTCATTAACCAACTCAGACATGCGCACTTGCCGACTACGGTGCGAAAATGTGACATAGGCCAAAATAAATAATACAAAAAATATAATATTTTTGTAGTAAAAACAAAAAAACATTACTTTGTAAAAATTATGTGTTTTTTTTAAGAAATATTATTTAAGTTAACATCATTATACTTGTGGAAATATTTTAAATTTGCTGTCAAAAATGAATGGATCCCAATGGGAAAAGCTGTTTGAGCGCAAATCATAGATATCAGCAGAGGACGAGATTATATCCAGTGCTGAGGTTGAGAGCCGAAAGCTGGGCCACACACACTTCCTGCTTGGCTTTATAATATACCGGTCAGGTGCTTCTCACTAAATAAACCAGTTTATGACCTTTTTATGATTCATGATTCTATGAAAGTTTATGTCCTTCTGTCTAATGAGAGCTTGATAGTGTTATTAAACTTATTTTTATCTTACCAAGAGTTCTCTGAGTCTTACTCTTGATCAGTTTGCACCAACACGTAAACATACATGCACAGACACACATAAACACATATGCATGCATGTACACACACAGGCACACATACACATATACACTGCACACACATATCTGGGACCAGAAAGACTCTGTGGACCATCAGACCATTTGACAGAAGCAACGGAAGCTGGTGGATCAGTGTGGCTTGGAACAGCATCAGTCTAACCCACCAAGGGCAGATGCCTTTTAGACTGTGCTCTGGAAATGGCCTGCATAATTCAAAAGGATTTCTGGCAAGTGGGCCCTGCTTCAGTCAGATATATATCCTCTGGGTCACTGTGCACTCTCTCCGTCATGGAGGGGGGGGTTTCTCCATCAATCTCTCCCACTTTGTACCATACATTTTGTGTTCAGTCTGTTTTTATTTAATTTGGCAGCCACTGTATCTCTGATTTATTTTGCAACAGATGTCCAAAGGTTCTAAATTATTCAGTAAACACTGTGCCACCCAGGTAAATGCCTCGAAAGGCACATACTGCAAAATATCATGCATGAACATTTTAAAGGTAGGGCCTATACTATATTGTAAACCGGTAAATATAACCTAGTGATATTATAGCTTCACTGCACAGGAAGTGGACAGAAATTAGTTCCCTGCCCCTTCTGTCCTCAAAGCATAGGCCTGTCACAACGTAAATTATCTCGGAATTTCTGGGAGCTCAGTTCAAGAGATGGAAGGGTTTGTTAAGTCAATATAAGGTACTCTTGATACTTTGAATGTTCCAAACAGGATAATCAAAGGTCTCGATGAAGCTGTTGATGGTACCCAACCATCCTCCCAGAGAGGAGAGGGTAATGTTACATAATCAAACTTCTACTGTTAGTCTGAAGAGGCAAAATGTCATTCCGCGGTTTAGGCCTGTGTTACGTAATGCTTTGAGCAAAAGAATAGCATGTACGCTCCAAAGTTCTGGCAGCTAAGCTAAATGTTTAATATTGCCATCTATATCACAGGTTTACACACATTGAAATGTTGGAGCAGTGCTGGTTAGAATAGTTTGGCTAATGTAACACATTATTGTACAAGAAAATTCAGTATTGGTTACTGAGGCAACGTAGGGGCAGAACAAAATGCTGTGTAAATACTGTAATCTACATTAAATGCTCTAATACATAGAATCAAATCTGTTGACATATTTTGCTTTGGTTTTTTTAAATTCCTTTAATTTACATCAGAGCACAATTTTCTGTCAAAATTCACATTGTGGAAATTATCAAATTAAGACTTCTCTTTTTGGTTCACTGGAAGCAAACTTATTTAACCCCATTTTCCACAACATTAGTGAATTAGTAATGGTACTCGGAGGGATTCTATCTTGCCTCAGTTCCTCATAAATACAGCAGACTTTTTTTCCATTCAGCCACATTACTGCAAGCACAGGTTTTCTCACCACATTGTGTTGATGTGCAGGGTTCTGTATTCATTCATGCAAGCTCATTTAGAGATAAGAGGTTTGCTAAGGACTTCAGAACTTTCAAATTTGACAGGAAAGTTAATATTCAGCACCTGCGGTATTCTCATTTAACAATTGCTGTATTTTCTGTAATTTCAGAAATATTGATAAATTTTCGCAAGTGTGTATTTTTTTTGGAAGACACTGTTCCCAGTAAAAATTAATGAGCTAGCTGATACAGTAAGACCACCGTACACCCAGCATGATACTATAAAAACACAACGTAAGATATAAACCACGACATGCCGTATTCGTATAGAATATATGGCACGACAGGGGTAGTGACAGCCTCGGGCCATTAACCACCCTGGAGTGCCATATATTTTGTATACACTGGCATGGAGTGGTTTATATCTCTTAAACCATATGGCCAACATTGATTATATATAGTTACTTTCATTGATTTTTATCTACTTAATCAGCTAAAATTGAAACATCATTCCGCGGCCCTTTTGACATGTTTTTGCGTTGTCAAGCAGAACTCTGGTTGGAAGTTATATTTTGAAGCGAAAATATCTCATTAGGCTACTAGTTCTACTTCTCGTCGCTAGTTCTGAAAAAAGTTTTTGTCATTACATTATTTAAGAAAATTGTATTAAACCATAACTCAATCCGACTTAACGTTACCTGGCTCCCTCTCTCTGTCTTGCTTTTTAAAAATGGGTTAGTCACACATGAAGTGTGGCCTATTTAAATAGCCGAACGTGCAGGCTAGCTAAGGAAATAGTTAGCCTGCATTTCAGATTCCCATCATGGTATGCATGGGAACATAAGAAAAATACTATGACGTTTGTTAGATGTAACTTATCTAAGAAATTTCGCTGGATAAAAAGCCTATACAAATTAACGTGCTTTGTGAAGTGACTTGCATTCACAAGCAGTCCGCATGTTGCTGACGTTAATTTAGCCTACATGATAAATTCGTATTTCCAAACTGAATAAATACCGCACCTCTAACCACAAAAATGTTTTGTTCGATTAAAGTTGTTGTAACTAATATAATTGCTGAATACAAACTTTTTATAAGTCAGCTGTATTCTGTTGCTACGGTAACTTATAGAAGAGACGAATCTAACGTTATGGCTCGCAGTAAAAAAGATTAAACACCAAACTGCTTTGGTAACTATGATAATGTAACTATGCCTAGGAACATGCCTTGATAGTGCAACTCCTAAAACTTAAAACTGAGGGAAGAGGGAAATGGCAGCTAATTCAAGATGGCGTTGACCCATGAGGTTCACTCATATATTCCAGATGAGGAGGTTGATCACTGAACCAATTTTCAAATCTCAACAGAAGTGAATTTCTGAATTAAAAAAATATATTGTGGTCCGTAGCACCACCATGTGTTTGAATTGAGCCAATACTTCACTTTGCGTCTCATATGTAAGTGCCAATATATCTACCAAATTGAATAATTTAATCAATACGTCAAATCATTTTGGAGTTATTAGCATTTTTGTGATAAGCCACACCCACCTTGATTTCTATTGGCTCACTGCAGCCAAGGTTTTGGAGTATCAGTCATCTTTTAGTAACGCTTTAGAGGACCTTATAATGTACAAATCAATGAAAGTTCCATGTGGATATGTCAAATGGTCTAGCAGAAAATGTTTTTAAAATGTTTTCCAAAACTTCTAACTGGTAAAAAAAAAAATCAACATGGTGGACATTATGACTTCAGCGCATTTATGCTTTTCATGAAGAGAGACATCTTGTGAGCTTGGTTTCAAGTCTCTAGCCCACAAGTGATAATTGTTAAAATATTTGAAATTCAAATGATATTTATAGTGCCCCCCAGTGGCCAATCAGCGCTAAGATCGCTCAGTAGCCATAAGGAAGTACCCTCCACCAATGTACCCAGTTTCATAAGTCTCAGTCATGTCAAAGCCCATAGAGAGAGATCTCTGTGGTCAAAACTGAAGAAAGTGTAAAATGGCTAATAGCACTTACAAAATGGTGGCCAATCCAAGATGGTGGTGATTCATAAGGTAGATAATTCCAGATGAGGCTATTGATTACAGCAAGTTTTTAATCTCTAAAAGGCAACAGTGATTTGTTTGTGAATGTCTGAATTACAATAAAAATTAAAAATACAATTAAAAATATTGTGCTCTATAGCATCACCATGTGTTTCAATTGGGCCAATACTTTAAGTAGCATTTTTGTGATAAGCCACTGCCACGTGTATTTTTATTGGCTTACTGTGGCAACGTTTTTTTGTAGTATCAACTTTATTTTCCTGTAACCTTTTAGAGAAAGTTCGACGTTGATATGTCAAATGATCTAGGACGACATGTCTTTTAAATGTTCCAAAAATTCGAAATGGTGGAAAATAATATAGGCTATGGCGGACAAATTATTTTCAGGTCAAGAGTAGAGGCATCTATTGACATTGGTTTCATGTCTCTACGACAAATGGGGCAGGAGTAATAATCTTTATAAAATCTTGCATTTAACTGCCCTACTGTTATAGCGCCACCTTTTGGTCAATCGGGGTGAAATTCGCTGCGCGGCTATTCTCCGCAAGGTTCTACCACTGTGCAAAATGTCATCAAAAGTTACCAAGAAGTTTTGCTGAAATAAAAAAAAAAAAACAGTGGAAGACACAATAATAATAATAAAACCAGCAAATACAATAGGGTTCCAGTTCCCATAATTAGCTTATTTATAAAAGCTCAACAGTGCATGCAAGGCAGATTAAAGAATGAGATACCAATTATACTGTTTTATTTTACAGAAAGAGAGGGAGAGATTAACCGATTCATTATTACAGGGTTTCTACAAGAGAGAGAGAGAGAGAGAGAGAGAGAGAGAGAGAGAGAGAGAGAGATGACTCATGGAAACGAGCTGCAGCCAGGGGCACAGCACTGAGACCCTAGTTTCAATGGAACGGTCCATCTGCGAAACGCGGAGAACACACAATTTCGCGGATTAGCTATCTAGTTCCAGAAACGTGCTGACCCCACTTCCCGCCAAACATCACCGCATCAAAATGACACACCCTAAGGCGCTGCTTACTTTTATATTCATCGGCTGTTATTGACAAAATGTCCTGGACTTCCCGCTGTTGTCCTGAGTTTCATGTAATTATTTTATTGCATGGGGGTGCCTTGAATTTCAATTTTATGGGATAGACACATGTGTGAAGTTTATTGGATTTTTATATCACCTCTCCCACCATTTTTTTCGAAATAATCTGGTGCCCAACAAGGAGGTGTGTATGCTACTGTGATCATTGAATGAAGGCCTTAAATGCATTCATTACATTACATTACAGGCATTTAGCAGACACTCTTATCCAGAGCGACTTACACAGCATTTTTGCATTTATACATAGTATCCATTTACAGCTGGATATATACTGAAGCAATGCAGGTGAAGTACCTTGCTCAAGGGTACAATGGCAGTGTCCTACCTGGGACTCAAACCTGCAACCTTTCGGTTACAAACCCAGTTCTTTAACCATTGTACTACACTGCATTCATAACAGTAAACGGCTCGGCTTCATATAAGTCGTTGTAGTCTAGAAAATATTGTTAAAAATGGAAGCATTATTGGTCTTTTTTTATAACTGCGTACTTTTCTAATGAAACATAATTGTAGATTGCAACTGTTGTGCTGAAAAATACAGTGAAAAGTAGACGAAATAGACCTACAGAGGAACACAGTAATAGTGATACAAAGTTATTTTGTGGTTCAGTAGAGGGAAGTCAGCATCTATATTATTTTCTGTGTGTGTGTGTGTGTGTGTGATTTAAGGTTATCATATCACCAAAATGCTATCAGCTCAGGCACTGTGGCCCCAAACCCCTTCAAAACTCTTTTCTATCAATCTCCATGAGAGACAGAGACCCACAGCTGCACTTATATCTCTGCTGCTTCACTTAATTGGTGTGATCCTGTAAATGGCATTTCTCCCACAAGCCCACAATCCCCCAAAGCATTCCGTTTTGTTTTTCCATGCTATTTTTATCCATAAAAGTCCATGAATGTGTGTTTGCAGAATTATATATAAAGTTCCCTCCATAATGTTTGGGACAAAGACATATTTTTTATTGATTTGGCACAACAAAATTTTACAGTTGTAATCAAATAATTTACATGTGGGTAAAGTGCAAATTCTCAGCTGTTATTAAAGGGTATTTTTATACATTTTGGTTTCACCATGTAGAAATTACAGCACTTTTTAAATAGTCTCCTATTTCAGTGCACCATAATGTTTGGGACAAATGGCCTCACAGGTGTTTCTGATTAGTCAGCTGTGCTCAATTGCTTCCTTAGTGCAGGTATGCCATGCATTTTTGATGTCTGTGACCCAACAACATCCATACATTTTTGATATCTTATTTTCAGGTACAAGCGATACTATAACCACTCTCTTCTCCGACTATAATGTTTCTTCTCCTGACATATTTTCCATAGAGTTCAATAGGAAAATGAGTCATGAGAAACACCGTGAAAGTGATCCATCCATATCTACTACATATCTGTCAGCAGAGTGATGGTTTGAGGCTTGTTTGATACATCAGACCCTTGATGACTCACAGCCATTTTGCCAACCATGTGTTCCATACTATTCCCGTGTAATTTACAGCTTAATCTAGTCTCACCCCCCAATTCCCATAGAGATCCATTCAAATGCAGAGAGGTTATAGTATCGCTTGTAAGAGTACCTGAAAATAAGATATCAAGAGTCTTTTGATGTTGTTGGGTCACAGACATCAGGATGTCATGACATGCAAAGGATATGCAACCATTTATTAAATATTATAACTTTATTAAAGTTTATGTTAATTTGTCCAATTACTTTTCGTCCCGTAAAATGGAGGGGACTATGTATGGCTACAATTGCTACACTGTTCACCCGATATGGACTAAAAACTCTCAAATGAAAGCTGAAAGTCTGCACTTTAACCTCATAGTTACTGTTCCATTTAAAATCCAATGTGTTGGAGTACACAGCCAAAACAACAAAAATTGTGTCACTGTCCAAATACTTATGGATCTGACTGTGTATATATATATATATATATATATATATACAGTTGCTATATACTTATACGTTACTTTGGAAAGCCAAATCCAGTCAGTCCCTGAAGATGATAATGACTTTATGAAAACCATTATTATTAGTAAAGGAGAAAACAGGGGACTGAATGCTGAATGAAGAGGAACAGTTAAGAGTCCGATTCAGACAGAACGGCGGAATCCCTCCAAGCCCGGAAAAGCCATTCCTTTGTGAAGACCGAGGCCTTATCAGCAGTTTTTAAATTATTTTAAACGGGCTTCCTCCACGAGTGAGGTCTTAGCCGAGTCACTACTGGCTCTGCTCCGCTTTGTTACTGTGGAGAGTGTCTCCGTCTGAGCTGGAGATCACATAAGCAGTCAATTTAGTTTTTTAACAAAGCTGCACTTTTGTAATTTTCCGTGACATTTAACAAATAGGATTTGGGATTTGGGGTGTGCACTGTACAAATTGGTGGAAAGAGAATGAACACATGGCAGCCATCAGCCTGTGTGAATGCCGGTTGTGAAGGGTTTCAGGTCTCAGAGTACCTGAAAATAGTGAAGGTTTCCCCCCTTACTGAGGAGAGCTAGGGTTGGTAGGCTGGATGGAGACAGGGAATCTGAGAGAGACTCAAACACACAAACATAGCCTTATGGCTCCGTCCATTTGGCTAGGGGGCAACCAATCATGTTTTCCAACACCAGGGTCCTGTTAACACCACCTGGAAGAGCTGAGGGCACACTTTGGGGAGCGAGCTGAGTTTCAAATAAATCTCTATCAGATTTTCTATGAACAGACCGAATATTGGCTGAATCCTATTTCTTCTTCATTGCAGCAATGCATCTCGCATCTTCCTTTGTCTTGTTTTTTCTTCAATTCCCAAACATTAACAGGAGTCCTCGATCAGCTTAAAACCCCTTCTCAAGTACCACACGCCTGAAAATAAAATGGTTACTGTTCTTGAACCCCTTTGACTACAGGCATACTCCTGGTCTCTTCTGTAAGGTAACCCTAAGAAGTTTTGTTTTCCAAGTATCAGAATTACTCGAAGAAGTATTCCTGAAACAAAGTAACAGATGCACAAACACAGTGGAAATGGAATTTGTTTTCTCACCTAAAAGTAATTTTTTGTTGTTGCTGGGATAAGGATACCAACATTACCATTATTCATATTGTTTGGGGATTTCATGTTACAAAATCAGGTAACATGATTATGTAGCTATAACACTGAGATTATAAAACAGTTTATAGAGATGGAATCGTGGGTTTTAACACCTTCAAATGGTATATTGTGTGACCAACTTGAATAAAAATCTCACCATAAAAAAATGAAATGAATGCAAATAAATTAAACAACTTCCAGCCGGAATACTGGCTGGTGCTAGTTCAGGGGTTAATAAGCAAATATATTTTCTGTGACTCACCGCATACAAAAATTTTGCCTGACATGGGCTCATCTATGGAGAGTTTTTCAAATAAATCACTGCATGTAACTGGGCAGAGAATGTCACAGATGCAGTGTATAAGTTGACTGGTATGAAGGCCAAAGTGAAATTGTACTATATACCGTTATTTTTTACATGTATCTTATGTCCCTCCTCAACTCCTCTCATGAACCAATGAGTCCTGACATACAGTTTGGGGACCCCCGCTCTAGCTGTCTCCATGGGATAGATGCCATCCTGAAGTCCTCCAGCTTGTCGGTTACAGTCCTTCCAGAGAGCAATCGAGCATTGATCGATTCTTGTGCACCTGGGAAAGAGCCATAGCAACAAAAAGGCTTGACAATTCATGTCTACGTTAACCCAGCAAACACAAAACCTTCCCAGAATGCCAGGGAAGATTCTGGTTAGATTCCCATTTG
This sequence comes from Ilyophis sp. 1 JC-2022, assembly GCA_022702515.1. NCBI lineage: Eukaryota > Metazoa > Chordata > Actinopteri > Anguilliformes > Synaphobranchidae > Ilyophis > Ilyophis sp. 1 JC-2022. The sequence continues at coordinate 88,495,052 of CM040402.1, read as the reverse complement.
GTGGTGAGAACTTTACAAGCAAATATGTTTCCAAAAATGTTTCCAAAGAAGCATAGGACGTGTTGTTGAAGTCACATAAAGAGAATCCAGGCATGTTGCATACAAACATATTGGCTACCTCCCTCATAGGACACATACCAAATGCATGTTAAGAATGTTCCCAATGAAAATGGCACTGAAGTGGCAGTTTGTTTAACATTTCTAGCAGTAACATGAATGGCCATGTGACCGTTGACCTTAATTTTGTGTTTTTAAAGTAGGCTATTTAAGCTTAATGTGCAATGCTAGATTCATGCTTTAATACAGAGGACTAGCAGTTAGTCTGAGTGATGACGCACTACACAGCCTATCAGGGGCTCATGTCTTGTGTAGTGCTGAAACAATATAAGCCAAAGGCAGTGTGGCTAACAGGTTAGAGTGCAGTAAATCTTTTTATCGCTGTGCATTTCTACACAGAACTCCTTGTATTGCCTGCATTGCTCATCACCTGCATTTTTTATAAACTCTTTTTCTCCCCCACATCAAACCACCGAATGTCCAAAACAGTTCAGCTATGCCCCACAGTAATCTGCCGAGCGCACGGCTCAGTGTGTACACAGTTATTGACGAAATGCTTTGAAGCCGTTCCTTTGCTGTAAACAGTGCGGAGACGCTCGATCTAGCACCATACTCTGCCCACCGCGGTCCTGTCCTGAAGGGAACTGCTTTTCCCAATAAGGTATTTTACTGCATTATTATTAATATTTCTTTACAGTGGTAGCACCCTTGTATCTGAAATAATGATCTGACATGTGCCTGTATCCCAGAAAACGATACTTATGCAGTTAAGACCGGTTTGAGGGCAGTCGAGGTCATCTGTGGAACTGTGGATTTCCTCTTTCTGCTGGAGAGAAAGGAAAGGTGACATTTCTTTCAGCACCTTTGCCCATCCCTATTTGCGAGGTACAGGAGGTGAATTCTTTTTTATTTTTTTATTTGCTGCCTAATCTTGGGCTGTATATCAAATTGCCTCCCCAATCTTGCATGTTCAACTGTCTGCAACCGCAGTCGCATTCCATGCGCGAACCACCCTGCCAGTTGCAGACCACCGCTAAGCTCACACAGGGCGGTGTCGGGAGGAGGGACCTTTTAATACGAGGCTTTGACACGCAGTCTTACGAGCGCCTTTATCGGCCAGCGGGGGTCGCCCAAGAGCAATGAAACTGACTGAACTCTCCCACACCTGGGGCAATGCAGGCGCCAATTGTGTGCATATGCAAAGGTCTTGTTTGGGGTCATTTGTGGGGTAGCTGTATAAAATATAAAAAAATATACAACCTTTTTTCATTTTATATAGGTATATAGGTCTTAAACTTCACAAACTTTCACTTACCACAGGCTCTAAAATGAGATGTTTCATCACAAATTCTTTTAAATTTAGGGATAAAAGGCTAGGCAATTGGGAGACACACAAAAGGTGATGTAGAAAGTGTCAACATTTTTCTATTACAATAGTTTTATGTCAGTTTAAACTTTTGGGGTAAATTTGACCCCAAACACAAAAGGCAAAATAAAATATGCTAACCAAATGAGCCATCCATAGGAGGTGAATTCTGTCTGTATGGGCGCTGGTTTTAAGCGATGCGGTTGGTGCCAGTGTGCATTAATAGACAGCATCAGAGTGACATCACCATGAGCGCCCATAGAGAGGACAGAGAGCGGGGGAGTCTGCTTGTTCCCCCAGGGGTCCGGAGCATTAGGGTCATAGATTGCAGAAAAAATATAGACAAAATGACTGTGATGTCATCCATTGACTTTACATGGGCTTGTGAAAAGAGTTTTGAAGCCGCGGAAGTGCTGCCATGATGTAAAAAAATTGGAGCCAGAGACTGTGCAGTAGGGAGCAGGGGGATACTTATTTGGTTATTAAGGCCGGGTCCGGGTCGTTCACTAAGCGCATGAGATATTAGCGACACACAGTCACAAAGTGCCGCAGACTGCCATGGATTGGTCCATAAAACATTCAAATATTGTCCAAACGACACAATAATTAACAAAGAAAAAGTACCTCTTGCGATTTTTTCTTGTGGGAAAAATTACTTTTTATTCATTTGGACCGCATTGGTACCATTGACACTGAAACGGGTGGATGAAAGACCTTTACTGGAGCCAACAACACTGCCGACAGAGAGCAACGTTCTCAATAAAACCAGGAACTGAACTTCAACAAAGAAGCCTGGTCTTGGTCCCTTGATTATGGTTTGGGAAGCAAACTTCCACAGTTCCTTTCACCCCAAACTCATGGTAGTCCCAGTCACATGCCTGACCCCCTACACAAAAGTATACGCAGAGATAACCCACTAATTTCTTTAGATTTTCTGTTGTTGCTGTTTTCTGTACAACTTTCGCTGGCAGAATAGAGCCTCTCCAGAGGTACAGCCTTCTTCTGGATTCAGCACAGGGACCTGTTTTTTTCTGGGTGGGGGTCTCTGTTTCACCCCCAGGAGTGGAACAGATGGAAAGCACATCCCTGTGGAAACCCTACCCAGCCTGGGAACTTTGGGAAGGGCAGTTTGTTGATTGCTACCCTGCATTCTGATTGATTCTACCAAGTCTTAGCCAATGCTGTGTTTCAAGTCATTGGCTGAATCAGCTTTGAAACTCCAACTGGAAGCTTACACAAGATTGTGATTTATCTGAATAAGTCACTGCACAATTCATGGCAATCACATTTAGCCCCGCCACTGGTCTGCAATCTTGCTTAGGGTGGTATCAGAGCTTTAACCTGGTCAAGCTCATAGTAGCACAAGATTATGAGCAGTCTGGTCAGGCTCATAGTACCACAAAGGACAGCTAAACACATAAGAACATTCATAATATAACAGTATAACACAACCACATGAAGAGTAACTACATTCTTCTAATCATATTTTCAAATAAACTCCTAATAAATCCAGATGGAGCCTTTGCATTACATTTGTGAAAAAGAACACATTCTGAACACATGTCAGGCAACCACACCATAATTAATCTTTCACGGGAAGCTACGACTTCACTGAAGACATAAATAAGTTGTTTTAGCATTTGTCATACTTATCCAACGTATCAATGTTGGTGTTATTTCTCACTGGGTGACAGGAAGAAAATATGACCAAGCAATGCTGCCACCAAGTGGAACTCTTGTTTGCTATGCACAAGTACTGTATGTTCCAAATCCACCAATGGGGAAAATTGTATTTTGAGTACTGGCATGACAGTATTGCCTTTTTATTTGATTGCAGTAGCAATCTACACATTATAATTTTTGGCTTCAAGTAAGGATCAACATAAGAATGACAAAGGTGTGAAATTAAACCATCATGTATTGTTTTTCAAATGATTTCAAAATGTGTTTAATAATAAATGCGTTCCTCAGCATTAAACGTGCGCACTAAGCAGTTTAATTATTTCAATCCTCCCCTTATACTGCCATTACCCAAACACAGCCTCAGTGTATGCCATTCTTTTTTAGTCCATTTCTTCTGTTCTCATTGTAACAGATTTAAGACGCAAACACAGCAGAGAGATATGACTGGCAGGATTACCCTTCCAGGAGCATTCATTTCAAACCTTTTTTTCTTCTATTTCAATGCAGCTCAGGGCATGTGTTTAGAAATTCCAGACACAGCCATAACCTTTGTCTCCTCCAACAAGCAATCACATTTTATAATTAGTTTACTCTCTCATAAATAACTCTTATCAGCAGAACATAACTAAGGCATACGTATACTATGTCAATACAAATTGCACAGGGAGCCGTGTCTTGCCACAACTTAAATTGCATTGAGCGATGACAAACGAGGCCCCAGAAGGGAATTGGAAAGTTATTCCCAAACTTTTCTGCTGAAGAGGCATTAAAAGAATAAGTCTTCAGCTTCTGTTTATTCGCTTCCCATAACAAATGACCTGTCATGAACAATCACACTGTCTGCTTGAAATACTGCTAATGGCAGACCATCTGAAATAGCTGTATTCTGCTACTAGACAAATGCTCTTTTATATTCAGCTCTTTAATCCTGTTACAGTTCAGCAAGATATACACAGATTGTATGCGCACAATATTGTACATCTCCTAGTTTGATCCAAAAAATCTGGTTTACCTTGATCCAACTGGAGGGGTGGATTTAGAGTGGATTACCAGAGCAAAATGTGCTATACAATTAATTTAAAAATGTGTTTCAATATAAATAAGATGGTAAAGTTTTTCAATTGAAATAATATATCATTTATAGCCTTTATGGTTGATAAATTTTCATGTATTTGTTGTCCCATTTGCAGTGGACTCTTGCCTGCCTCTCAGAACAGTGTATTCAAAAATGAGCTCAACAAAAATTATGTCAATCAGAAATGTAATTTTGATCAATCAAAAAATATGTTCAACAGAAATAGGCACAAGTCCATCATGTGTGATCAACCTCCAAAAGAGATGCAGATCCGTCTGGCAAAAGAGCAAATACAGCTGACCCTGCTTCAGCAAACTGACACCACACCTTGGATTCAGCTCCTCAAAGCAAGCCTTGATGATGCTGCAGCTTCCTTTTAATGAAGAGGATCCGTGAACTTTTTGTTGTTTTTGTTACCCTATTAGATAAATTATTCATCACAATTCCATTATGATTTTAAGCAAGTGTTATGTACTTGGAAAATATAATTCATCATTATATCCTTAATAAATGGCTCTAAATTGCTATACAGTCTGTCCTCCTTATGTTGTTCTTCATATCCAATGAATAGGTGGAGATAGGTAGGATTGAAGCACTGATATTCAGGATCTGGTAATCTTTAAAAGTCTGAATCTGGATCAGGGTGATCCTATACTGAATTGCTTTGACATACTGGGACAAAATTTGGCTGAGTTGTCTGATCCTGGATCACAAAATATGGGATTTCTAAATCTGATCCGATCAGATAGGGATTAAAAGTTTGAACTACTGGGCCCTGGGTATTGACCAACATATAAATTATAAATGTGGTACAAAAATGTCACTAACTTCAACTCAATATCCTCACCCTTATTGGGAGGCCAAGTGCTAATGACTAATGGATTTAGTTATACTTGGGGCTAAATAGATAGTTTATTGGCTAAAACAGATAGTTGATTGTTTTTGATCGGCTCTGTGGAAGTTTGATTGAACTAAAATAACCTGTGTGCCTTTGCCCTCGCAGAAAAAACAGTTTTCTGCATGCTGAGAATTGGATAATTGACTGAAGAAATGTTGGGGCTGAGAAAACTTCCCTGAAACCATAACAAAGATGGAAACATCTGTTTGCGTGCCTGGCACCAAGGCCACTTTGAGAGAGTGAGGAGAGTAACAGGATATGTGTTCCCACAACAATTTATGGTGGGAAAAAAGGACTGTCTTTATTCTGTATCTGTATAGCTAAAGTGTATAAGTAGTAATGGCTTGTTTATTTTGACTTCAGAATAGACACTGACTGCCAGTGATGCGTTTGTTCTCCATGCATGAATAAACTTCTACCTGTCCCAACCTCAGAGTGGCTTTATTCCATGACAATTTTTGTGCCGTGACCCGGATTGCAAGAGACTTCTGCATCAGCATCCAGCATCTGGCCCGGCGATCCTGCAGACACTGCCACGGCATAACTGAAGGTAAAGGGGCCTTTTAAATCCCTATTAGTTGTGTCCGCTGATCGAAAAGCTATGATTCTGAATGATGCTGGCGGACGTTGACGCAATCCACTTGAAACAACTGGGTGAGTTCAGAAGAAAAAAAGAAAGAAATAAAAATAATAATTAATAAAATAATTTAAATTTAATACTATACGATCACGTGGTGAAGGTTAAGGGTTTTGGAGCGTTGAATTGAGGGAAATCACGAATGCGGGAGAACGTCCTGTTATTCAGAACTTGAGGTTCAGGCTAAGAGAGCCAATGTAATTTAAATGTAATTTATTAGAATTGATCAATATACAGACACGGGTTGTTCAGTAAATAGTGCTAAAAAGGACGAGCGTTCCCTTCCTTGGTGTGTTTTTATGTTTGTTGCTTAATTGTTTTTGTTTGCTGTGATGAGAGGTAAAAACTCTCCCTCCTAAGGGTTCGCCAACATGGTATATGTACTCACATTATTCACCAGACCTGGACAAATGGATTGACTACACAAAAAAATTATCCAAAATTACAATTCCCTGATGGGGGTACATTTGATATGGACAGGATAAATTATTTGAGAGGTGCCTTAGAAAACAAACAAAAAACCCACTCCTCAAGTAGGCTACAATGAGCACAATATTTTTTGTGGTATGATGAGGCGTCAAAAAGGTTAACTGAGTCAAATAAGAAGGGACTCGCAGACACTCAAAAAAAATTTAAAGATGAGGTTTGCGAATTAAAACAGAAAATAAATGAGAAAAATAGAGTTGAAATGGAGAGTGAATTACACCGCACGAAACCTAAACAGAGTTCAAATACAAAACCTACGCCGCCTCCATATGTGAAAATTTACCCAAATCTTGTGGTGAAAGGGGAAAAAACTACTAACACTACTAATGATTCTAGTGACTCTGATTCTGATTCAGAAAGCGATCCAGATCGATTTGCTTCAATTGTACCCACGCCACTGTCAGTATCTGTGTTAGAGTCAGATTCAGATTCGGAGGATGAATCAGCTTACATCAACTATGAGTACTAAGAATACTAAAAGAAGTGATTTGGAAGATACGAAAACAATTGTGCAGGCTCCGTTGAGAGTGATAGCGCAGAATGGAGAAGATAAAATAATTCACACAACCAGGACACCTGGGGATTTAAGAAATATGGCCAAAACACTCCCTGACCAGAGAGAAAATTTAACAAATACCATAGATGAGTTAGAAATGATATATGATTGTTACAATTGAAATGAATGAAGCAGATATGCATCAGTTGTTGCATGGTGTTTGCCGAGACAATTAGGAAAGCGGGTCATACGAGAAGCTAGATTCCCTCACCGGAATGGTGACCCCACTACCCTGGAGATATACCAGCCATTCTAAAACCAACACAAGTAACACAAATATCATTAACTACACAAAAACTCTGGGCCATAAACAAACACTAAAATTTAAATTATATATATATATAATTAATAATATATTAATTTAAATATATATATATATATAAAAACCCAAGGAAGTGAACTATCCCTTTTAACATATGCATTTGTGAGTTATAGTAAGCTTGTCCAAATTACATTGTCTTGATTCCCTTGCTACCTCTAACATGACTACGGCTTTGGACACATGTTAATTTCACTGACTTATTCTGATCCGCCTATTCTGATTGTCCTTGTGCTGGAATATAAATTAATGCTAACATAGTCGCTCGTTCTTACCAAGGTCTTACTAGTTCTCGCTTGCTGGCCTTGTTCTTCTCGATGTACTCCTGAGGCCTTTTTAGAGAGCTGATCCTGGGTCTGTTGTGAAAGGATCCGGGTAAAAATTAGAACACAAGGAATGTTCCACTTCAAAACGGAAAGGGTTATTTATATGTTTTATTGCAAATGTTTAAAGGTTTATGAAATTTTATGTATTATTCGCCTACTAAAATATATACAATTAAATTTATAAATATAATAACGTAGCAATAGCCTACTTTAAATGTGTTATACATTTTTATTTTACGCATCAGATTAAATGTTCTGGTCCACTAGTGGTAGTTTCTATTCGGGGGTCGGAGTTCATAAATCCTGAGTGTGCGCCTTGAAGTTGCCGGGTTTTTAAAATTGTGGGAAAGGTGTAATAACAGTTTTTAGAGTTGAAGAATGTCGTCTGGTAAGCTTCTGCGTTGTTCACAATTCATGGCGTTTTCGTTTAGTTGTATAACTTCTACATTGAGAACTCTTAAAATGTACATTGGCGAGTCCCTTGACAATCGGAAGGCTCATTTGGCTTACTGGTTAGCTAGCTAACGTTAGCAATCTTAGGCTGTAGAGTGGTAGCTAACTTAGCCCTTTTATTACACATTAAACGATCCATGCTCAGTAAAATAACCATTAGTCAAATGTAATGGTTCATTTGCCGTTCAGTAGTAAATCGGTAAGTAATTCTAATCGGACGCGTGTTTGTGGCTAATTAAGATTGCTAGACGCCATTTTTGTGCAACAGCATGGTCTGGCTAGGCCCGTAATCCGTATTCGCAGATTGTATCACTGCTAACGTTACACGAGCCGCTTGATTTCTGAATTCAGTGGCTCCTTTGTTTCACCTTTTTCTGAAGCCACGGTGAAACCTTCCAAGTGTTCGATTAGGAAATCCGTGCTATACTTGCGCCGACTCACTAGCGGCCTATACAGACTTCCTATATTTCAATAGCTAGCTAAGGGTGGGTAATTCGTGTTTTAGCTGCGATTGATGCCTTTTTCGCAGGCGTTTTTAATGGTTGGTTCTTTAGCTAACGTTACTCTCCCCCTCCAGATTCCGGCTACGGGCAGCCCGGCGCTCCACAACCAAGGTTCGTAGATAGATTGTTCGCTCGCTATCTAAGTTGTTTAACTTATCTTTTAACTGTCACCGTTTAGGGGACTTTGTGGTCATGATAAGATTTGGCCGTATTAAATTCAATTAATCAATATCCTGTATTGTGGCTAAGGGACTGTAGCTATATGTGTGAGTATATGGTAACGTTAGGTTTCTGCATTTAATTTACCATTACAATGAACCCTGAAATGCCCGGGTTGCCGCCAGGGACGTGAATGTTTTTTCCCAGCCGCTAGTGCTTTGTACTTCAATAAATTGTTTTTGGCTTAAACCCAACACAGCTATGGAAGTTACGGAGCTCCACCGCCCCAGGGCTACCAACAAAGCTCACAGGTAACGTTGCCAGTTGATTAACATAATAGGCCTCTGTATTCTCGCTTGCATTTGTTTTACTTTCTCTTTTGCACACGGACACAAAAATGATCGCAGCTATCTACTCAAGATGTAAAGCTTTAAATACTACATTTTAAATTGCCTCTAAAAATAAAATGCAATCAAAAATTGTTTTCAGCTGTTGTGGTGCAGTGATATAAGTTTTCTTGCCCAGAAAGGAGGTGATTGTTCATGTTGATCTTTATAAATGCCCATGTGCAATTAAATTGTCAGTAAAATCAGTCTTAAAAAGGCAAGGTACTGCAAACTAATATTTACTGCTTTCAATATCATCTCTGACTTTGAATGCATGTATTTGGAGAGTTGAAGGTATTTGATCAAAATGCCCAATTCATTCATTGCAGAGTTATGGCCAGGGGAATGATGGAGCATCATATGGTGCCTTCAGTCAGTCAGGTATGTGACATATGTGCATTTGCTCCAAACTGACTGCCTCTGTCTTGCTGTCTTTTATACTAATTCAGGCTGTTTTATTACTTATAGTTAATTTTTTTAAATGGTTTTAGGTTATATTTATGGTTTTATCTTCTCAGGGCTTGTTATGGATGTAATCAGGATTTGCATTTTGGTTATTGGCTAGCATAGCTAGTGTGCATTAATGATTTGTTGATGTTGCCTCTATACTTGCTTGTCTGCAAGTGTTAGCCAGGGTTGCATTCGGATCCAATTTAACACGCTCCCTTCTCTTGCCGTCTTCCCTCGAGGGAGTTATCTTGTGACGCAAGTTTGGTGCTTGGGTCCCCCTGTGTATGCGACCAAGCAGTTGCACACCTTATTCTACTAATCAAGGTCCTTAGCGAAGACTCTAGTGGTTGATTAGTAGAATCAGGTTTGTAACTGCTCGGTTGGAACAAAAGCCTGCACCCACACTGGCCCTTACTGGATCAGATTGAGGACCCCTGTCCTACGCTTTACTGCTCTAATTAGGACGTCTGCCAGGTTAATGTAACTCACCATGTAACTGTGGGTGTCTCCCTCTGGTGGCAGAAGGTTACGGGCAGACGGCACAGACCTACCCCGGTTACGGACAGCAGTCTACGCCTCAGCCTCAGCCTCAGCCTCAGCCTCAGCCTCAGCCTCAGCAGCAGGGATACGACCCCTACGCGCAGCCGACCACAGAGTCCTCTGGCGGGTGAGACCGCCTGCTCGCTGCATGCAAAACGCCATCAGATTATCCCCTAAGGGACATTTGGGGCAAAGGAATCTGCATTACAAAAGATAGAAATGGAGGCATGATGTCCCATATAAATGACATTTTGCCACTATACATGATGTATGCATGCAGTATTGGTGTAAATTTGCTATTAACTTCCTGACAGTTGGAAATCCTTATGGCTTACAATGGGTTAATAGAAGCAAGGTCTAACTTTTCTGTTTTGATATTGTGAAGGTTTGGTGACAAATCCTCATCCTATGGTCAGCAAGGATCATATGGGCAGTCTCAAGGAGGTTATGGAAGACGGAATGATGGTAAGCGAAACTACAAAATCTAATTTTTAAGAAGTTGTGCTGCAGTTAGCATTCAGCTGTGAGTTAGGCCATTTCCTTTCTCTGCAGCGTAAGCTTTCTTGCCCTTGGAGAGCTGCATGCGTTTCATGTTTCTGTTGTTTCTCAGCACTTGATTGGTTAAAGCAGTTGATTGGTTAACTTAACTCATCTGGTTACTCGGGGCCTGAATTGGTTGCAGAATTTTTTAGGGTTAGGGTTACATGCAGCACAAACAGCAGAACATAATATTAAAAGTCAAACATTTACAAGGGGAACCTTTTCCTGTCCCCCCCACCCACCCCCCATTTCCTTTTTCTTTTTCTTTTTTATTAAAATACACAAAACAATGAACACACAGAAGGAAAGGATCATAAAGGGGACAAAAAATGACACAAAAAAATAACTGACTGGAAAAAGTGAATCGTGGGCTTCTCCCTTTCGGGGGGTGGACAAGATGGTCAGTCCCAGGGCTTGACATATACTTGAATTTGCCACTGGCCCTCTGGGCCCTCGTCAGCATTAATTTGAGGGTATTTTAATCCATATCGGATGAACTGTTTCGAAATTAGAGAATTTATAGAAAAAATAGTCCCCCCCCCCCCCATTTTTGGGCATCAAAACATATTGGGACAGTTTAACATAATATAGAATAAAGTAATCATTTTAAATATTTGGTCACATATCCTTTGCATGCCATGACTTCCTGATGTCTGTGACCCAACAATATCAAAAGACTCTTGATATCTTTATTTTTTCTGGTACTCCTACAAGCGATACTATAACCTTTCTGCATTGGATCTTTATGGGAATTGGGCGGTGGGACTAAATTTCTTCTGCACTGCAACCTCATTGTCATTGTATCCTTTCAGACTCGGTGCTAGAGTACAGAACCAAAATAATAAGACGACTGATAATTTTGCAGTGGTCTCTTAATTTTTTCTAGATATATATATATATATATATATATATATATATATCTTATATTATATTAGACAGTGTCTAAGAACCCTTACAATGTTTGATGTAATTTAGAGTATTGAGATGCACCCCATCTCTCCAGCCATGGTTGTTAGCAGCAGGTGTTTCTCAGTGCTGGTTTCCTGTGTTCCCAGGGGATTACGGGCAGGAATCGAGGCGGTTCGGTGGCGATGATGGCGGCTCAGACAGGTCTGATGGGTACAGAGGTAGAGGGCGCGGTGGATACGATCGGGACGGAAGAGGCGGACCCGGTATAGGGTAAGTCGCAAAGCCCTTTCAGCCTGCCAGGTACTTTCACTCGGTGCCGAACCCACTCATTTGTGCGTCGGATTGTCACGGTAACGCGTCACTCATCTCCGTCTTCATGAACACATCCTTCCAGTCTCCATGTAGTAGCCATGCATGCCGATGCCTGACCTAATACTCCATTGGTAATGAAATTCCATCTCATTGCAGTTGTGTGCAACAAATAATTTGGACTTGGTACCATTCTGTATCAGAGATTACGACTTAACTGTATTAAGAAGGTCCGCTATTTGAACCGTATTGATGACCACCTAGGAAATGAAGATTAACTTCACAAGGACACATGTTTGACCTTATCAAATATCCCTTTGTTTTTGCTGTAATTTATGAGATAAAGGTGTAACCAACCCCATGGACCCCAATGTTTTCCCCAAACCTGCTCTGATGGACTGTTGAGCATGAACTTTCAGGATTTTGGAAATTCCTGAACTTCTTCCCCTCACCTTATGCCCAGAATTCCTGAGTCCTCCCTCAGTTTACACACAGCACACTGGTAAAACTTTTGCAGGACTCAACAGCTATCCTATTCCGACTGAAGGGGATGCTATCGTGCTATCAGCTCAAGGTAACCTATTCGCGGAGGTGCATTTGTTGGATAAAAACGTGCAGCCACAAGTTTATTTTTTTATTCATCAAAGCCTGTACAAAACTCACCCTTGGTTCTGTTGGAACATGCGTTTCCGGTTCATCATCACCGAAAGGTTTAGACTTTGGCGGCCTGTCTGTAGTCAGAACTTTAAAGAATTGTGCAACTTTAAAATTATTTTAATGACTGGCAGCTGAACGTCTGTGTGGACCCCTGTCAATGGTTACATTCTGACCAGTTTGACGGGTGTGGAGAACTCATCTGTTAAGCCGCATATTGGAAAAGCGTTTGTTCTTCCACTTTAATTCACCCTGACTACTGCTCAGAGGTTGTCTTCCAGTTTCGGTTGAACATGGTGCCATCTATGCCTTGGTGTGAAAGAACAAGGAGCTAGATTATCATGCCAGCCTTCTAGGCCTTCAGTCTTGCTGCAAGATCCTATTTCTTGAGAGCTGTGCCCGGCGGTTGTAGTAGTTTATTTAGCGGCGAATGGGGAAGGAGGAACCACTAGCTGTTCAGGGGCATCCAAGTTCTTTGTACAAACTTAAAGGGTAACAAAACACACTGGTTTAACTAGACCCCGCCCCCTTTCGAAATTCGGTAAGGCAATGCTTTCGGGCCTGAGTTCCAGGTATGAAACCACACGTCAGCAAAAAAAAATTTCACTAGTAGCCAAAAGCCCATTCTGCTCTGGACAGCACTCACGACAGCTGCTTTGTTCGACTCTCTCTCGCTACCTTACTAAAACTTACTAGAATATTCAAAAATAGCTAAACTGTAAGCTAGCTATATATATGGCTCACTCTCCTATCTCCGCAGATCAACTGCTGAGATTCGCTTTTATAGCTGGGGCGTAGCCCGCCCTCGCTCAAACTTCAGGGTGTAGCTGTACAGATTTCAATTTCGTCACAGAGGAATACGTCAGCTGGAGGAAGTTCCTGGCCAATGACAGACTGGACGTGCAGTGCCTAAAGTTTTACCACTAGACACTGCTGACTACAGTCGAATGTCAAGATTTGGACCAGGATCAATCAGTAACACTTAGAAAAACCCAAATGTATTAGTTAATCTAAAATAAATGGTTTTAGTGCTTTGTTACCCTTTAAATGTAGCCTTTTTGTAAGATATAGCTCAGGTTTCTTGTCTAATTAACCTGTCAACCTGCATACAAAAATCCCTGTTAATTTTATTGAGTGCACATTACTGCACATTTTTAGTCCATTTGCTTTAAACTGGTTGTGCTTTTAAAATGCCATTTACAAATGTTCAAGCCATCAGGCTTGTTTCCTTGACACCCTATGAATAAGCATCAAAGTGGTGCCTCGAGGCTGAAACTTTCCTGCAAAATCTTTACAAGCTAAAATTGTCCTGCAGTTTCGAACGCTGCTTTTAAATGCATTTCAATGTTTTTGTTTCCTTTTAACTTGGTTTACATTTTATACTACAGGTTTCTGAGTGAATGAGATTAGGCTTTGCCCCTCTGCTATTGGAGTTAAAATAAGCATCCAAAAACGGAAGAAATGTAATTTCATACTTCATACACAGTAACCCTGTGTCATGCTGTGCTGATTGCAGCTGTTGTTTAAATGGTGTAGTGTGAAAATTCGCTGGTAATGCGTGGTCATTGACCATCAGAGGTATTAAATACCCATCAACTGCATAAGAAGGTGAATGAAGATAACATGCCAGCTGCCTCACCACCGCCCCCCCCCCCCCCCCCCTCCCTAAAATGAAACATTTCTCTAAAGATTGACCCCTTCTCCTGTGAGGGTGGGGGGAGAGGTGGATGTGTTTCACCTTTGCAATAAAGGTGTCAGTGGCGAGTGCGCACTGGTCAGGGCAGTGATGGAGCGTTGGGCTCGGTGTGTGACAAAGGACGGCTATCATTTCTTCAATGTTTCCTCTCTGCAGAGGTGGTGACCGTGGTGGCTTCAAAAATTACGGTGGTAAGTGATGAGCATCAGAAATGTTTCAGTGGAAAAACAAATCTGTATTTTCAAAAAAGAAACTTAAATAAATAAAAACATTTTAAAAACAGGAAAAAAATCTAAAGCCACTTTCCCCTGTCTCATCCAAAGGCACTCCACCTGTAGTCTCAGGGTTTTTTTTCTTCCTTCTTAATTGCCTCCTAAGGCATCCGTTGATTGTGTGAGTTTGCTTCATAGTGGTGTTGTTGCATGAAGACAGCGATGAACAGGAGAAACCTCTCACTGCTGAAGGAAGACCTCGGTGTAGCAGAAAAATACTTGTTTTTTTATTTTTCTTGTCACTGCGACAGATATTGAGCTGGTGTTGCGAGGTTTCCTAAAAGCTGCAACTTTATGCAAATGCTGGTTTTAAAAAGGCCTGAAAGTACTTTTGGAGCTGTAATTAAAATGAACGAACAAAAAAGCAGTGGTTAGCATGAAGTGTGTAAGATTTGTTCATGTGTGTAGAGGGGTTTTTTGGATGCTTAATGCGTTCTGTTTTTTCCTGTGTTTTTTTTCAGGCCCCAGAGATCTTGGACAAAAAAGTGATTCAGGTAAGATTTACCTGAGATTTACATTTCTCAAACCCACCTGCCGGTACATTTCAGCATTTGCTGCCTTTGGTTCTGGATGTGGGCCAACATCAGAAGCTTCCTGCTGTTTACTATAAACATGTAAACTAGTGATTATTGCTGATAACCCTGTTTGCCAGTAGTGATTTATATTTGCAAGTTGGCTGTGAAAAGAATCTGGGATAATTTTAGGTACTTTGTACTTCAGTGACCGTGTCTGGTTGGTTTTAGTTTTAGAATGATGGTCGCTATTGAGATTAAGCTCTTAAAAGTAGGTCGCTGTTATTGGCTTTAGAATGGTGGTTGCTATTCTGATTAGCTTTAGAATGACTATCGCTATGGAGATTAGCTCTTAATATGAACAGCGATTGTTACTGACACCGAGCGTTTGAAATGGGTACTGCAGTTCAAATTCACAATATTGGGGAAGGTCGTCTCCGCCCGCCCTCTCATAGTGAATCTCACAGGCCCAAAAAAAAAGGCCTTCCGACCCGGAATGGAAATTTCAAAGGAGAACATACTGGCTGTAGCATTGTTGTTGGAGAAGCCAGTATTTCAATTTGGCATGTTTTCTTAATCTCTGATGACATATCATGGTCATTTTATGATTTAGTACAGTAAATGTGTTGCATATAGCTTTAACTCGATCCACGTTAGTGCCACATACTATAGTGGTAGACGTATCGGTCCCAATTACAGTATTCATGTTTCTTAGATTATAAACTGGGCTACAGCTTTAAGAAAACCCACAGGATTTATACTGCAGTGCAATAAAATAAGAGGGTGATATTAATAGCCCAAAGTGCTTGCGACCCTCGTCTTGCCACAGACTGTAAAATGCACAGTTTACAAAAAAATCATGTTCAGATGTAGCTAGAAACAATAATATATATTTTTTAAACGTACAAATAGGCCTAAGCATTCTATGTTTTCCAGCTTACTGCAGGCTACTAGCTATACAGTAGGCTACCTGATGCACTTGGTTTAGAAGACCTCATTTTTTCTCTCAACTTTCTCGTAGCTGTAAATATGTTAATGAAACCAAATATCTTACCTGTAGGCTATAGGCTATGCAGCTACCACTGTTATGATTAACCCTGAAGTTTATCTTGTTACGTTTCGCCAAAGACCTGTACAGTTGACATTTCCACAGTGACCTATCGCATTTAGGGCGCGAAAGTCTACGTTGCGGTTAACCTATGTAAAAACACACTGTGCTTTTGTAAGTTTTAAAAAAATTAAAAACTTGTAGCTACACTTTGTTTTAGTCTTTTTTTTTTTATATATATATTTGTGCGCTATCAAAATGGTGTAATATTCAAAAAGCTTTGTATTTCCAGAAACTATTTACAGTAAAATTAATGCAAAAAAATGTGTTGCTCGCGCACTGCTTACCGCTAAAACCCGTTTCTCTGCCAGTAAAAACCCTGTTTGGTCTTTAAATTAACACCTGAGCATGACCTTTGTAGCCTCTTGTTCACCTGTCCTTCACCTGTCTCCCCTGTGTTGTGATGTTCTGAAACTGCCTGGAAACTGCTGTAGTGGCAGTGCTTTAGTCAGCCTGGTAAATGGAGCTATGCAAAAATGATTGATTTGATGGATGGATAAATGGATGGATAGACTCACTCGGCTGTCATCTGCAGGAAGTGATCAGGACAACTCGGACAACAACACTATCTTCGTCCAAGGACTCGGAGAGGAAGTGAACCCTCAGGATGTTGGAGACTATTTCAAACAGATCGGCATCATTAAGGCAAGGACGGCTACACTGTGTAGTTCACTACAGTCTGCGATTTGATGCCTCTGTACTCAGAATCCTCCATTTTCTGACTTTTAACAGGTGAATAAGAAAACTGGCATGCCCATGATCAATCTGTACACTGACAAAGCCACCGGAAGGCTGAAGGGAGAGGCCACGGTTTCTTTCGACGATCCTCCCTCCGCTAAAGCCGCCATAGATTGGTTCGATGGTAAGAACAGGTCTTCAGCATGGGTCCCACCAAATCCCTCACGCTTCCTGGCAATAATTGGTTATGATTCCTTGTGTTTTGTTTTTTTTTAGGAAAGGAATTTAACGGGAAGCCCATCAAGGTGTCGTTTGCCACCAGGAGGGCGGAGTTCACACAGCGCGGCGGCAGCAGTGGTGGTGGTGGTGGTGGTAGTGGTGGTGGTGGCGGTGGCGGCGGCAGAGGTCGTGGAGGTACACCTTGAGCTTTGTTCCCTGGGGGAGGTGGAGGTATACAAGGGGGATTGTTCCTGGATGGAGTTTCCTGCTGTTAAAACCGTTTGGCATTTGACCTGGTAACGTTTAACCACACACTCCGCTTCCTGATTTCCTGTAGTACCGGTTATGCTTCTTGACCAACAGTGTTGCTGTTGAATCTGATTTTGCGTTGACTTGAGAATAGGTTATCATAGTACATTTTTACAATGTTTTCTGAATTCATTATTGGGGGACACCCTGTTATGTTCTCTGATGGCTATTTCTAACGGCTGGCTCAGATGACTTGGCTCTGGCCATATCCCTTAACTGTTTTGGAGTGCTAATCTAGGGTCAGGTTTAGGGATGCAAATTTAAAGGAATTTCCTTAATCGATAGTTGTTAACCTTAACAAACAATAGTCGATTAATTGATAACATAAAAGCTAAATATAGCTTATGATATACAAAATGCATGTTATATTCCTCAATCAAAGATTCATTGTAACATTTGAGAAACAGGCATTATTGTAGCGTAACAAAAATAGAATATGAAGGCGTGTATAGGCTACTTCAACAAAAGAAATTGCGCTCCGTCTCATCTGTTGCAAGCGAACCCGTTGCTCCGCTAGCCGCTAGCAGCATTAACATAATCTCTCTTGAAATGGAAAGGCGACTGTTAAACTAGTAGCCTAAAACAGTCAACTTAAATCATAGGCTATTATGTTTTGAATAGGCTCCTCATATGCATACTAGATAGACCTACGTATTTTTTTTCAAGAACATTTAAGCTACGTGGTCAGGAGCGAGTCGTGTGCGTAGCCTGTTTATTACCTCTCGAAATCCCTCACCGTCAATGGTGCTTATTGGCATCATGTCCTTTTCAACCATCAACCTCTGAGTAATACCCTCCGCTCGTCTATCGCCACATACCCTCTTTGCCAACACTGAGGTGATGGTAGGTTGCGATCCACTTTGCCCTGACAGCACGGTTGGATGTACGCTTTTCAGGTGGTAGGCTACATTAACGATGTAGTTATACTTCAAAACAGCACCACAGGTATTGCAATGGGCATCATAGTTTTGCCCGCTTCATTTTTGTGTTCTTGTGTAGGCTCAACTTCACGGCTTACCCTGCGTTCTCACATCCAGCAACTTCGGTCGCCCAGTCGCCGGAAGTCCATTCATTCTCTATGAAGTTGAGCGACGGTCAGCGACCTGAGCAACTAGGAAACTGAGCGACCAAAATCGGCCGATAAATGTTGCCCGCAATTTACCTTTTGAGCGACCAACAGCCAATCAGTGTTCCACGCTTCATATTTCCCCAGCCGACACGAAACCATTTCGTGAATAATTGTTCCGCCCGATTTCACTCAAATTGCAGCAATGGAGTAGAAGCTAATAATAATGGTCCAAGCCTACCACGTCCTGTTCAATGTATAACATAACCTTAAAGGATATGTGTAGCTGTTCTACCAATATCACATTGAGCCAAAAAATACATGTTGAGTTTTATACATACATCTATCTATGTATCTAGCGTAGATAGATAAAGATCGGTAGCTCGCGACGAAGATAGATATAGGCTAGCCTATCGCTAGATAGCGAGAACACATCATTATCAGTGTCATGACGTAACTATAAAGAATAGGATGCATCGCAAATATGTCTTTGTTATACGTAGGCTATTTCCGTTGCTTCTCTATCAAAAAATTGTAGCTGCAGGAACTGACTTGGATGACACAACGGGAAGCTCTTGCCCCGCCCCCAGCCTAGTAGAATTGACCGACTCAGCGACCAGTTGCTCGCTGTGAGAACGCAGCGTTACACTAGGCTGAATTTGGCGCCCTCGCGTGGAGACCTTAAACCATGATTACATTTCACACAAAAACTCCCGTTGAAACAAGACCGCAGATTGTTCAGTTAATTGTTTCATTTGAAATCTTATCGATTAAATTCTTATTAGCAATTAATCGATAGTCGATTAATTGTTAACATCCCTAGTCAGGTTGCCTTATCCATATCCTAAGCTTATCTGTTGTCGGCCAAAAGGCATCACTATTCCAGGATCAGCATTCCTGTTGTGGTAGGCTTTATGAATGCAGGCTGAATCTCCGTCTGTGTTCCCAGGTTACAGAGGTGGACGTGGTGGTTTTGGTGGGGGCGGGGGTGGGGGCCCTACGTTTGATGTGAAAGGAGGAGACTGGCCGTGTCCTAACAGGTAATGGTGTCTACCTGTGCCAACTGGCTAGTCCTGTTTCATTGTCATATTTCCCACCACATGTACATCACATTATTCCTCAGTGTGGCATGTTCTTGAGCTTCATATTACTATAATGAAGTTATTAAAATTGTACTATAGCGACGAGTTTCCGGTCTTTATACTTATTTCTGTGGTAGTTTTAAATGTGTATAGTGTTTCAGGAATTCATTGACATTGCACCTTATCACGATATTCATTTAGCTGGAGGTGCATAATAAAATATCATGGTTTTTAATTGCAGTTTTATTCTTTATTTCTGTATGCTGACCAATGTATGTGATGCATGTTGATGGTGACCTTGAAACTGCTGATAATTAATTAATTTGTGGACATTTTGTCTTCAGCTCCTGTGGAAACATGAATTTTGCAAGACGGTATGAGTGTAACAAATGCGGAACGCCCAAACCGTCCGATGGAGGAGGTACGGTAACCACTTTCGTCCAACAACTGTTTGATAGCTTTCAAATATTCTGAGGCACACGGCAACATTTCTTGTGATAAACCTAGCGATTTATCAGGTGGGGTTTCTGCCGCGTGGTGTTTTACCTGTCCGTGCTCTGCAGATCAGGTGAAGGAAGGCTGCATGGGTGGATGCAACCATGTTGTGTTGGTATCCTATATCAAAAATGTCAATTGGCCTGATTTTTGGTATCACCTGTTGATGTGTGCAGATCGCGGGGGCCGTGGGGGATATGGAGGTGACCGAGGCGGGTACAGAGGCCGCGGGGGGTTCCGCGGAGGAGACCGTGGGGATCGAGGTGGCTACAAGATGGGAGGAAGGTAAGTCTCCCTACTGCTCTTAATGTCGCACACTGTGGTGCATGGATTACCCTCACGGTCTCTGTGCCAGTGCTGACTGCCCTGTAGCTCCTTGGGGTGATTGTGTTCGGAGGAGCATGTCTGAATGTCTGCACTCTCCTGAATTGGCAGTGAGGTTCACGCTTGGACGCAGCTGTGGTTGCAGACAATCAGCCATTCCAAATTATCGTGTGATTTGGATATGCCGTGTGATGGGCACCAAATTATGGTTTAAAATAATTTTAAAGAATAGGATCGAGAACTCTTCACTCCAGTCCAAGTGCAGGTTTAACTCCAGTCCTGGAGGGCCACAGTGTCTGCAGGTTTTAGTGGGTCTTTCAGTTGACAGCCACCATAGGCCTCGGAAACGAGATGTGTGGATTCTTTAGAAAACCCATAAAGACTTTGGCGCTCATACTGTAATACAGAGATAACCAGGAGACACAGCATCCAGATCTGGAATTTGGTTTTCTTTGATCCCTTCAAACAACATTTTACCACAAGGGGGCATTTCAATTTTCTTTTCTGTACTGAAAATATTCACATACAAGTTTATTGTACTTTTTATTCTGTATAAAATAGATGGCAGTTATTGTATGCATGTAAATGCATTGCTCCCTTGGCCAGATCTTTCTTATACAGGTTCAATATTAATTGGACAGTCCTTGCATTTTGTGATTTCAATGTGACTCGTTTCAACATTTGCATTTCCTTTACAGAGGGGATCACAGAGATGACAGAAGAGACAGGCCATACTGAGGATGCAGACTAATCCTGTTCCGGTCCTGGGTTAGGTTGGGGTTTGAGCCACGTTTCTGTGCTAAGTACCTTTCGTTATCACAACTTCCCTCGTACAGCTCCTCAAATGTCTAATATGGAATGCAGTAGCTGCTGTGAAAGAACTTTTGGGTGGGGGAGCAAGAGTTTGTACTTTTTTTGTTTTGTTTGTTTTTTTTAATTTCCCTGTTGCTAGCAGAACGTGAGGTAGACTTGTAAAATACTGAATTGACAAAATGCACATCATTGTTTTGTAAAATGGAAAAATAAAGTGTTTTACTTCAGTTTGTTCTTTCTGAATTGTATTCACCCAAGAAGTGTTCTAATCTTAAGACTTTTTTTAAAGGGACGTATCACTTTTCCTCTTCTGGGAATTAAGCTTCTGAGATTATTTACATTTTGGATCTGAAGTGCTTTTTCAAGTCCATCTACATACCTGGCCAATTATCTGTCCATGGTTTGCTCAGGAAACTCGGCAGGTGGGACATGCCTTTTTCTGATTGAACATTCAGCGTGTATGATCATTCTTATTGGTCGATGCCCGTAAACCTGAACCAGTCAATTTTGAATCTTAATTTAAAATCCAAACTGGACAGAAAACATTGAATGCACGTGTGTAGTTTGTCACATCACAAGTTATTTATTTTTTATCACTGAATTAAATTGGTGTTAAATCCCGGTTGTGTGACACTTAAAACGATGGTCTCTGGCCCTGGTGAGCCACTGCCTTTGGTTTCTTACTCATCACTGACACTGACATGATTAAAGTGGCAAATTACACCCTGGACTGGCCTCAGAAGGTTTCTTAGGTTTAAACTAGTTGCTGATGTTTAATATGAGGGGGGAAAAAGAGGCTCTGACAGTATAACACCAAGTCAGTTACACTTCTGGCATACCGATCTGTCCATTTAGGAAGCGTAAACAATTGTGAATCAATTTCACCTGCTTTGGTACAAATTAGTGACAACAGGTGGACAGGAGAGGCAACAGCAAGACAACCCCCGAAATAAATGGTTTTGCAGGTGGTGGCCATTTCTCTTTATCCTTCCTGACTGATTTTTCTCTAGTTTTGCATTTTGCTAGTGCCCTTGTCACTACTGGTAACATGAGGTGGTACCTGCAGCCCATTCAGGTTGCACAGGTAGAACAGTTCCTCCAGGATGGCACATCCTAATGTGCCGTCGCAAGGTTTGCTGTGTCTCCCAGCACAGTCAAGAGCGTGGAGGAGATACCGGGAGATGGGCCATTACACAAGGAGAGCTGGACACGGCCGTATAAGGGCAACAACCCAGCGGCAGGACCGGTATCCTTTGTGCGAGGAGGAACAGGAGGAGCACTGCCAGAGCCCTACAAAATGACCTCCAGCGGGCTACTTGTGTGTATGTTTCTGACCAAACTGTCAGAAACAGACTCCATGAGGGGCCCGACATCCTGTAGTGTGACCTGTGCTCACAGCTCAGCGCCGTGCAGCTCGATTGGCATTTGCCATAGAACACCAGAATTTGCAGGTTCACCATTGGCACCCCGTTCTCTTCCCAGATGAGAGCAGGTTCACACTGAGGACATGTGACAGACGTGTAAGAGTCTGGAGACGCCGTGGCTTATGTTATGCTGCCTGCAACATCATCCAGCGTGACCGGTTTTGCGGTGGATCAGTGATGGTCTGGGGAGGCATATCCTTGGAGGGCCGCACAAACCTCCACGTGCCAGCCAATGGTACCCTGACTGCAGTTGGGTACTGGGATGAAATCCTCAGACCCATTATCAGACCTTACGCTGGTGCAGTGGGCCCGGGGTTCCTCCTGGTGCAGGATAATGCCCGGCCTCATGTGGCCAGAGTGTGTAGGCAGTTCCTGGATGACGAAGGCATTGATGCTATTGACTGGCCCTCACGTTCACAGGCAATCACATCAATGTTTTTTCATTTAAAAAAAAGGTTTTAAGCATTTTCCAGAACTAAAAAAATCATTTGCTGAACTCACTAATCTCGCCCTGCGAAGAGATTCCCTCAGTATCTGCACATATCTCTGGAATTATTTGGAATGGGGACGCCTTTTTCCAAAGCCAAGGAGTTGATTGGTCAAAGGGCGGTGATTTTATGTTTCAACCTGTTATCCTGAAGATACAACACACAACACGTTTGTATACAAGGTTGCTGCATTACTTGAAAATATAGCATTATGTTTATTGTGTGTTCACTATTTAATCCCAACAAATGAGGAAAAATCATAGTGTCAAGATAAAGGTTTACTGGGTTTTAAGAGACGTCAAACATTGAGTCTGGTCAAATTGACCTGGAACATAATATGAGGGTTAAATGCAGTTCAGACATTACATTACATTAGTCATTTAGCAGATGCTTTTATCCAAAGCCACATACAGTAAGTGCATATAGAAAGGTCATCGAAGTAACTACAGAACAGATAAGAAAGCACATTCTTCTCATACAGTAGCAGCTATCCCTAGTAACGAACACAATGCAGTTCACAGTGAACTGGGTAAATCAGCTCTACTACAATTCTATTCTAAATAGTATAAACTTGAATACACAGTTCAACAAGAAGACATACCATGAGGTCCTAGATAAGTATTAGTCCAGGTGGAGCCTGAAAAGGTGTGTTTTCAGGCCACGACGGAAAGCAGGCAGGGTTGGTATTGAGCGTAGAGGAATGGGAAGTTCGTTCCTCCACTGGGGAGCTAGGGTGGAAAAGCTCCGCAGTCGGGAGGAGCGAGCGCCATTGACACGGAGGGGGGGAAGTGCGAGGCGCCCTGCTGTAGATGAGCGAAGTGGTCGAGCAGGAACATAGGTCTGGATCAGGTCCTGCAGGTAGACGGGGCCTGTCCTATTAGCTGCAGTGTGGGCCAGGGTCAGAACTTTGAACCTGATCCTAGCTGCCAGTGGAGTGACCTCAACAGAGGGGTGACGTGAAAATTTCGGGAGGTTAAACACAAGCCGGGCAGCTGCGTTCTGGATCAGTTGAAGAGGCAGTATGGCGCAGGCTGGTAAGCTTGCGAGCAGGGAGTTGCAGTAGTCCAGGCGTGAGGTGACCATAGTCTGGACCGGAAGCTGGGTGGAGTAGGTGGTCAGGTACGGTCGAATCCTCCTGATGTTGTACAGGAGGAACCTGCAGGACCGTGCCGTAGCCCTGATGTGGTCTTTGAAGTCCAGCTGGTCGTCTAGGACCACCCCCAGGTTCTTTGCAGAGCGGGAGGCAGCCACCACGGTCCCGTCAACGGTGATGGAGAGGTCAAGTAGTGGGGAGGTTTTGTATGGCATGAAGAGGAGCTCTGTCTTGTCGAGGTTGAGCTTCAGGTGATGGGTAGTCATCCACTCAGAGATGTCGGCCAGACAAGCAGATATCCTCTCCTTCACCTGTTGGGTAGAGGGAGGGAAAGAAAGGAAGAGTTGAGTATCGTCAGCATAACTATGGTATGAGAAGCCATGTGAATTGATTACTGAACCAAGAGACTTTGTATAAATGGAGAACAGCAGAGGACCAAGTACAGATCCCTGCGGGACTCCTGTAGACAGGGGATGGGGTGCAGAAACAGAACCCTTCCAAGAGACTTGGTAGGATCTATCAGTGAGGTACGATACAAACCAGGAGAGGGCAGTCCCAGAAATGCCCATCTCAGAAAGTGTAGAGATCAGGAGTTTGTGGTTGACCATGTCAAATGCTGCAGACAGGTCAAGTAGAATCAGGACAGAGGAGAGGGATGAGGCTCTAGCATTGGAGAGTGCCTCGGTCACGGCCAGGAGAGCAGTTTCCGTGGAATGTCCGGTTCTGAAGCCGGACTGATGGGGGTCAAGCAGGTTATTCTGGTGGTCATATTCAGACAGATCATATGTGCCAGTAAGTTATTTTCAGACTTGTGCTGTTGGCCATTTGAACTCATATTTAATGTCCTGTCGGATATGTTCTTAAATTACAGCATTCTAGAGAGAGACAACATAATTGGTATGGTGAACTTGTTCATGGTCCATACAATATCATATTGTTTGTTATGAAGTGGCCTGGCCTGGTTGAACAGACCAGAAGAATACTACAGGGCTGTTTGTGTTTCTCTTTTTCTCTCCCCTGAGGAGACGGAACAGAAAACTATTTAGGGCCTAGCGTGTCTTAGAATACCATAAGGTTTATGGTTTCCTGTTTGAATACCAATCTGTGACATTCAATTGAAATAATCATAAGTATAAATTTATATGTAGATAATGGTTGCAGAGGCCTGCCCGTTTGTAACTTACATTTTTGAAGCTCCAGTTTCAAGCGGAGGCCAGGGTGTTGCCACTAGTCTTTTTCACATGGATGTAATATTTTGCCAAAGGTTGAAGATTACACAATTTAAAGGTTCTACAAACCCAAATTCCAAAAAAGTTGGGACAGAATGTAAAATGCACATAAAAGCAGAAAGCAGTGATTTGTAAATTCTCTTTTATATAGAATAGAATAGAATTACTTTTATTTTCCCTTTAGGGAACTTCAGTTGTAGCCACCAGCATCAACAAAAAAGACAGTCAGTGGGGCAGACCCACAACACACAAACAAGCATATCAAATAAAGACATTCAATAATCATTGCATTAATCAAACTAATTAAGTGAATTAAAGTGGAATACAGCCATGATTTAAAATAGCCCCTGCTGTCCTACACTTGTGTTTCCTCACTGAAGCTCGCTCCTCCGAGGAGCATTTAGCGAGGGCCGAGGAGAAGACGACTGATAAAATAAGCGATTGGAATCCACCCATAGAAGACGCGACTGTCACTTGATTCGTCAAGATTTCTATCACACAGGTTGCGACATTCGTTAGGTCTTCTTGGCTAATAAAACTAGATCGGATTTATAGAAAAAAATATTAACCGTTTTGCGCCTGACTCTTGCATACAACATGACTGGCGTAATTATTTTCATATGGCTGTCTCCAATAAATACTTATACAGAGGATATTCCTGATGTAGGCTAATCATTTTAGATGTCAAGAGTCTTTTGATATTGTTGAGTCACAGACGTAAGGAAGACATGGCATGCAAAGGATATGCAACCAAATATTAAAAATGATTACTTTATTCTACATTATGTTAAACTGTCCAATATTTTTTGATGCCCGAAAATGGGGGGGATGGGGGGATATGGATGAAAATACCCTCAAATTAAAGCTGACAGTGTGCACTTCAAAGGTATTGCCATTATATCCTTTCAAACTCAAAGTGCTAGAGTACAGAAACAAAATAACAAAAAATGTGTCACTGTCTAATGAATTATGGTGCTCACTGTATATACAGGGGGTGGACAAAATATTGGAAACACCAGAAATACATTTAGTTTCTGTCTTGTTTTTTATTAGCTTGATAATGAATCATAATTATCCATTAATCATATTATCATCAAATAATACAAATTCTTCAATGAAATGCTACTTTTGTGTCAGTAATAAGTGAGAACACTTTAGAGCTAATGCAGGACAAAAACTGAATGCATTTTGTTCCATGACAACCACAGATGTGCACCTGCCCAGATAGCACAAGGCTGTCTGACCTGACGCTGGCGGATTCCTAGCCGTTTGCACATGTAATGGCCAGTGGACCGCCGGCAGATTAGCTGCGTCATGGACAGCGGTCCGCTAGTAATCCGAAATGCTCCCGCTTTTGCTCCATGTCATTCCATCGGTAGTTTATAGTCTATATCCTAGGCCTATATTGGCTTAGTCTTATGTTCTGGATTAATATTGCTTAATTTTCAGTCAACATTTTTTAACGTAAAATAACTACAATGACATCCAATAACAAAGCACAAAGCGCATATTTGTTAATGATTTGTTTACTTTCAAATTTGGCAGAACATATTCAATTACATTCAAACCTAATAAAAATATTGAACATTTTACAATGAACATATAACAATTTCATAAAATGACATGAAATATACACAAGTAGAAGTTATGAATGGATTATTTCAATGCTTAAAAAAGACACGAACGAAGGTCGCATGTGGGAAAAGACACAACACATGCATTAGCACATGCACTGACTCACTGATTAAAAGGCTGTTTTTAAGAGCGGGTATACTGTACTGCACTGTACTGTCAATGATTAATACACAAGATGAGTTGTGTGGAGCTGCGTGCTGCCTCTGGCTGCCCTACTCCGACCGCATCTGCTCTGCTCCAGAAGTAGAACGCGCTCAGCTAAGTAACTAACAGTAACGCAAGGACACTTTTTGGGGGGCTAGCTCTCACAAATCTTTGGAAAATGTAAATGATCATCGCCCTGGCCTGAGTGTCATTCTGCAAGGAGACCCTTGCCAACTCTCCAGCTGTTAAACAACGGTACACCCCTAGATGTGTGTTGAGCATTCTGGTGCAAAATGGCTGCCGCTGCATCACCAAGTTGGTCGCTACACATTGGTGGTGGTTGAGGCGAATTTCCCCCTCATCATTGTAAGCGCTTTGAGTATCGAGAAAGGCGATATACAAATACTTGGTATTATTATTAATATTATTATTAATAATAATAATAAACTTCTGTAATATGCAGGTTTGGCTTTGAGAGGGTGGTGAGCACCAAACAGGGAGCTATGCTAAATATACTAGCCCAGCATTTTGTGATTGCAGTGTTCACATTAGCAGGCACTTGATTGATTGATTGATTGTCTCTTGATTTGATGCATCATATTACAGTGCAGAGTTTTTTTCTTCTTAGCATGCACAGGTGAGAAGCGGTCCAAGCGTCACCTGACCTACCGCATGGTGAACTGGCTGCAGCATCTCTCCCCCGGGTCAGTGAGGCTGGCAGTGCGGACGGCCTTTCTGCTTCCTGCTCTGGAGCGGGCAAGGGCCCGCAGACATCTGGCTGGCCTTCTACACTGGCGAGCACAACGACGGGATGGGGAAAGCTTTCGATAGGCCCGGTGGGCAAGGATCGCGCTGGGACCCGCGTTTCTGACCTCATTATCCTGCATTTATCACATCAGGCTTCATGAATACATATATTTTACAGATCTGGGTCATTGTTTGAAATATTTTAACCCTTTGGACTGAAGGAGATATTTTTTTGCAGGTTGTTAATTTACAATGCTGAAGAAAATGATTTCTTACAGATTATTAAAATTTTCATGTGATTGTACATTTTGTAACATTTTGCTTGTAACATTGTACGTTACGCAAGTATTTCAAATTTGCATTTGACCCTGGTCTGATATATTACTTACAAATGTAAGGACATGCTGAGTGAAAATGTAAGTAAATTAATAATCCCCACTTTTTCTGTAAATTTTCTGGAACCTTTGTCAAGATCTGGAGCAGATGGGTGTGTTGAACCTGAATGTCAGCAGTTGTGAATTTTGAGGGAACTTGCTGTTGCTGCTGTGTCTTGCCTCTGCCTGCAGGGGGAGCCCTTGCACACGCGTTCTTCCCGTGCTGTGGAGAGGCCCACTTCGACAAAGCAGAGCAGTGGACACTCAGCAGTCACAAAGGTCACAACCTGTTCATGGTGATGGCGCACAAGATCGGCCACACCCTGGGCCTGGAGCACTCGCCTGCACGCCACGCCCTCATGGCTCTTTACTACAGGAAGCTGGGGAAGGCCCTGGTGTTGAGCTGGGATGACATCGCTGCTGTGCAGCAACTATATGGTACATCCATGCCCCTCTCTGAGGATTCTTGGATATATCCTCTGGCAGTTTCTGTATGCTTGTGATTTATTGCTATTTTACTAGCAAAACAGACTCGGCACCAATTTATCTCCCTCTGTGCATGGTAGTATAACTTATAGATAGGTGCAGAGTCTGTTTTGCTAGTAAAATATACTACATAATACCTATAATGCAAATGGTAAGTGTGATAAGTGTGTTTGTGTGTGTGTAGATGAAGGCAGAATTTGCACTTGGAACAGAAGACTGAAAGCCCTATTTGAAGGCTGTGTTGAATGTGGGGGTGCAAGTCGTAGTCATGCTTTGGATGTGTCACTTTCCCATGTCAATGAAAGTCCCAGTCCCTTCACAATACAAAGAAAAATGAAAAAATTTAATCAGCAGTGCGTACCCAAACAAGGTCTGAGCGGAGCCACGGCGAGCTAAATAAAGCAGGGTCCACAAAAAGCTCAAAATGTGCTTTTATATCAATGGAGCTTCTCAGAATCAGTGACTTCATACAACCATGGGTCAAATATTTCTGTTGTACTCAAACTCTTTGACTTTTGAGACCAGTGAAACATGTTACTAACCAAAATCAAAATGTACATATCTCACACATTTAAAAAAAACATTTAACACAATATGACTCATAGTATGGCCTAAGAAACACACACTCACACACACACACAATTGTGTTTGTATGAATGAACAACCTTTCTAAATATTGGTGAAAATATATATATATATTTTTTAAATGCTCAGAATTCTGCAGGAAGGTGGGGGGGGACTGGACCCAAATGCAAGACTCAGAGACGGCTCAAGGGAAAACTCCACCAGCGAAGACATTTAATGGGAAGACAGGCTGGGGCAAGACAGAAACGGGCGAGGCAGGAACAGACGAGACAGAAACTGGAACTGGGGGGTCAGGAACTAGGAGGGTTAGGAACTTGGAGGGTCAGGAAGCAGGCGGGACAGGAACTAGAACGAGCACAGGGACCCGCGGTCAGGAACAGGAGGGCGCAAGGTCAGGGCCAGGCACTCAGCCTGGGGTTCAGGCGCTCGGCCTGGGGTTCAGGAACAGATGCGGGGTTCCCGCGGATGGTGCAGGAGCCCACGGTCAGGGACAAGCACACAGCCTGGGGGTCGGACAGGCACACAGCCTAGGGGTTGGAAAGGCATGCAGCCTGGGGAGAACTGGGGAGCCTGGGTAGGAAGAGGGGACCAGAGCAGGAACCGGAAGCCAGGGCAGGAACTGAAGGCCGGGGCAGGAACAGACACAAAACACACAGGACATGACATGACAAGAACACACAAGATACACAAGGTACACCACAAGACGGTCTGGCCCCGAACACAGAAACGGGGCAGACTCAATACAAACTTAATGAGGACAGAACAAGAAAACGAGAGGGAAACACAATGCATGTGTGGGGAAGCGGAGAACACAAGTGGAAGGAGAGAGGGAAAACACAGGGTGGACTGACAGACAAACGGAACACCAGGAACGGATCACAGGACATCACAGTACCCCCCCCCCCCCCCCCCTTAAGAGCACCACCGGGCACCCACACAAAGAATCAGGGGGGGGACAGGAACTGGAGACAGAAACTGGAGACAATAAAGGGGCCTAGGAATGTGGCTTGAGACAGACATGGGCGAACAAGACAGGACCGGATACAGAGGGGTAAGGTACGTGAGCTGGGAGGAGCTGCTCTGAGTCTGCTGGGTCCAAGACTGGCCAAACCGTTCTGTTAGGTACCTCGAGGGGGGACTGGAAATGCAAAACTCAGAGACGGCTCAAGGGAAAACTCCACCAGGGAGGACATTTAATGGGAAGACAGGCAGGGGCAAGAAAAACGGGCTAGACAGGAACAGACGAGACAGGAACTGGAACTGGAGGGTCAGGAACTAGGAGGGTCAGGAACTTGGAGGGTCAGGAACTAGGTGGGACAGGAACTAGAACGAGCACAGGGACCCGCGGTCAGGAACAGGAGTGGGAGACCGCAGATGGTGCGAGGGCGTGCGGTCAGGGCCAGGCGCTCAGCCTGGGGGTCAGAAACCACTCTGCTCTAAGATTCATCACAGGTGATAAGTTTGGCACACATCATTGTCTTCTTTATGAACAAGTTGGCTGGCCCTCTCTGTCTGTGAGACGTGATCAGTACTGTTATGTTTTTATCTATAAAGCCTTGCTGGGCAGGCTACCATTTTATTTATTTTCACTCTTGAATTGGAACATTACAAACAATCACACACGCTCACAAGACTGGCTTGTACTCCGGGTCCCCAAGAAAAAGTTTGACCTAGGACAGATTGCTTTTTGCTTTCATGCCCCTCATATTTGGAATGGTTTGCAAATAAATTTTAAATTTGACTCTTTTTTGCTGCCTTTGAGAAGATTAAGAAACTAATATTGAATCTTATTTTTTTTTTTGTAATTGTTGAACAAAATTTTTTTTTGTTTTTTTTTTTTAAAAATAATGTAATGTTTTTTTATTTTTTTTTTTTTTTTTTTTTTTAACTTTTTTTTTTTTTTTTTTTTTTTTTTTTTTTTTTTTTTTTTTTTTTTATTATGTAAATTATTTGTCTTTTTGCTGTTTTTGCTGTAATACTGTAATATATCTATACTCTCCCTCCCAAGGTTAAAAAAAATTTAAATAATAAATAAATAATAAATAAATAATAAAATAAAAGATGATGACCACCACCAGAAGAGACCACACTAACTAATAATGTTACATTCTCATGTCACCAGATGTTTAACAGACAGAAAAGACGGTAACATAATAATCTTCGTGTGTATTATTAATAGGAGCTTTACTGAGACATTATGTGCCTATAGACAAATGGTGTTTTCAGTTGACTTTGTTGCCTTACACTTAACCCCTCAGTCTGTTTTTGTAAGAAAACTCTGCTTCAGTAGATATTGGTGCAGTTAGTGGTGGTGGTACCCTGGAGCATTATGTGTTTTCACATTTTTTCATTCCCTGCATTGAATAATGTGTCATTGGTAAAGTGTCTAAAATGAATTAACACAAATATTGTGTCAATTAAAATAATTTTTTCAAAAGTGGACTCAAGTAGCATTTTTCATGTGAAAGATGAAACGAAGGAGCAGCGATGCTACGTATTAGCCTTCTACCAAACACCAGGGACCATGTTGTAACTGGAGTATTTGGATAGGAAAACCTGGTTGCTGCTTGAAGTGATGTCAGTCGGCCAAGAAACGGCAGTCTTTCCACTGAGCCAAGCTGAAAACCAATACCAACTGTGCAGCTAAAGTCTGATTGTAATTAAATGTAGCCATTACATGGGCAGTTCACCTATAATTTAATTTTGATATTTTTCTACATACCCGGAAAGCTATGTATCCATCCAGGTAGGTTTGTTTGTGAGTAACTGTGTCATTATATTTGTATAGAGACTGCTGTTGTTGTTGGACCCCTTGAGGCCCCTTATCAGGGTGATATCATGGTGTGCTGCAGCGGATTTATACAAAACTAAGGAGTTCTCAGCTAAACTACCTGGATGGATAGATAGCACTTGGTAAGTAGAAACATATCAAAATTATATTTTTGGGTGAACTGCCCCTTTAACGATGGCACTAAATCAGAAGACGGGAATCCTCCATTCAGAGTCTGAAATGAACAGCCACCACCAGAAATGCTGGCAAAATTTAGATTTTGGCTGGTAAGATTTTCTACTCTAGCAGCCATTTTGGCAGGTAACCAATCAGGTTGTGTTATACTGTAAAAGGTAATGTGGCTGGTAAAATATGGAAAATGGCTGCTGATTTTTATCATTTAAAAACCACACTGGCCAGTGGGTGAAAACATAAATCTCATGCCCTGCCTTCATTGAAAAGCAATATTCCTGATCATGTTTTTAGTCAAAAGTACAAGTAATATTTTTGAAATGTACAAAAAAAGCAAGCACCTTGTATTAGATTAAATAAGTATGTTGTCTGTATTATTAGGCAGTTTTATGCTTAAAACTGCACAATTAGCCCTCTGTACAGGGGGACATTGAACAAACAGCAATTATTAACATTTATGTATTTCTTGATAAAACCCCTGGATGTAACTTCCGAGATGTGTCCTTAAATGACTTTCATGTGCAGGTCTTTGCAACGTATACAGCAGCACATTTCTTGCTGGTCTTCTTCTAGCAGTAATCTGGTTTTCGTCTTCTGATATTTTTGACAAGGAGTTTTAGATTAAATCCTGGCCTGTCACTGAGGTGAAATGATCTCTCTAATCTAGGCAAAGATAGTTCCACTTTGACAACTGTTGTGACGAAGGTCACATTGCCAAACAAACTGGCAGTTGCAGATGAACTTGCCACTTGTCAGGTTGATAGTCTACTGTTTGGGGTTGAGATTGCAGGTCTGCTTCCTTGCCTTGAATCCCAGGTAATTATGCCAAGCAGGGAAGTTTGTGTTCTTTGGAAATATACCTTATTGGCCTTCACCTATTCCTACCCACCATCCTTGATGGGTGTTTAAGTAAGTTTCACTTCAATCTCAGAGTGGAAGGAGAAGATGGGGTGGTTGATTTTAATATGTGACTATTTCACTATATAGAATTATTGGTAATGCTTTGAAGCGTCACTTTATTTATAAATGAGTTATGAGCCCTTATTGTCTGCTCTGGTATTGCAGGTCTAATACTTTGCACACCACCGACCCCCAGTGGTTAAAATACGCCAATGCACTGCATGTCTAAATTTTGGGTTGCGTGCATTTTTCTGAACTTCAGGGTCGTCGCTTTCCACAAAATAATGAGATAAAATTGAAAACACATCCCATCCCGGCTTGTAACATCTTTCCAATCTTTTCATTGAAACGTATTAAAGCAGTTGTCTTAAATAATTTTTGAGATAAATTAGAGATGTAATGCTGTCTTAGTGAATTACTTTCCGCCAGGGTGGATATAAAACCACGTAGTTCTATTCGGATTATTAAACATTTATATTAGCTGCTCAGCACATGTCCGTGCTTGCTGAAATACCGACATTCCAAATAAAAATGTCAGTCACTTTCTATCATTTAATTTTGAGGCGTGCATTTGAGGTGCATTTGCACACCTGCTCAAATATAAATTAATATAAGTTATGGTCGTTAATGAGAAGTTTCACCTCGTTTTTGTCGATATGCTTATAAGCAGCGGGTTTGGCCTGCTTCCAGAATCTGCAAGCACTTCCAAACTGGCAGTTGAACTGAAAACCCTGCTCCCTCTTCAACTTCAGTGCGTCTTAGCGCGCGCTTCCAAGACACTGGAGACATTTAAATCCCTCCTGCAACGATAAGAAGCAGGCTGTCCTGTTGCCGCACATTAGACAGAGGACAGTGTGTGAAGGCAATTGTGTGCACAAGATTAGCTCTATCTACGAACTAGCAGTATGTTGAACCCGTAAACCTCGATTTTACAGCGAGTTTTACCTTTCAGCATTTTATTAATTGGTGATATATATTGTCCTCGACGTAGTTCATTCGTCCGCCGCGCTCACATTTTGTGCTTTCAGTGTAGGCTATTGGCAAAGCTCGACGACTACAACTGCGAAACCAACAATGACGATGATAGCGGTATTGTACGTTTTGTGTATCTGGATGTTTTCGTCCAGTTTGGCGCGGGGGACCGGGTTTATATACCAGTTTCCTGGGGTAACCGTACAGCACGTCAACTCTGAACAAAGCGCCGGACCCCCGGCCAGCAGTAGCGCACATCGCAGGTAGGCACCTGGAATGATACATTAGTGAAATGCTATAACGGTACTTCGTTTGTTTCCGTTTGATTTTGTTATTGCCATATTATAATGATCCTGCAGCAAAATGGAAAAAAAGAATGCTGTGATTGTAACGCAGGCAGCCGGTTTTCATTTGGCTGAAATATAGGGGGAACCTCCCGCGAGGATCAGCACGCATTAGAGGCTTGAAGCTATAGATGAGGCAATCGTTCGAGAGTTGTTCAAAAGAAACTCGTAAGGCCAAATTTCATGTTTCATGAGAAAATCTCACATTTATTCGGATCACCCAACCTCTGATGTAGGCTATAGCACCAATAGCCTACTATGTGGGGGAAAGTTTTTTTGGGTGACTTCATGACTGTCTAGAACACATTTCAAAACGACATGCTGTTACCTATCAGGGTTAAACGCCACTGGCTTTGCACCTCATATTTCTCTTAATTAAAAAAACGTCAAAATATGTTGTACATATCTACAATTTCAGCCGATGTGCAGTAAATTTCAGAATTATGAGCAAAAATGGCTGTTAAAAATAACAACACATACAATCATATTTAGGGCTCAAACTATTTTACTTAGATTTTAATGCAATCATTTTTCAAACACAAACAATAGGTTGTAAAGTTATTGAAACCATTACGATTCATTTTTGATGAAGCCTCCCCTGATAACAGCACTGAGCCTCTTCTTGTAATGTCTGAGAAGGTTGGAGAATACTTTTGGAAGGATCCTGAAGATGTCAAGATTCTTGATATTCTTAGGTTTGCGCTTGTAGACTACCCTCTTAAATTCAGACCACAGGTTTTCAATAGAAGTCCGGAGACTGAGATGGCCATTGCAAAACATTGATTTTGTGTTCCGGCAACCATTTCTGTGTGGATTTTAATGCATGTTTGAGATAATTGTCTTTTTGAAAGGTCCATCTATGGCAAAGTCTTAACCTCCTGGCAGTGGCAAACAGGTTTTGGGCTAAAATATCCTGGTACTTACTTAGTGGAATTCATTATGCCATCGATCATAACAAGAGCCCCTGGACCACTAGCAGCAAAACAACCCCAAAGCATCAATGATCCACCACCATGTTTTACTGTGGGTATCAGGTGCTTTTCCTTGTATGCACACAGTAAAATGTCCAGTGTTAAGTCAACTCAGAGTACATATGAGTCCAATAGGGACCATATGTAGTCTGCAAGAGTTTATTAACAGTGAATATTTTACTGTGCAGTCGTCTTTTATCGCCAAGCATGCTGATGGTGTTGATGTCCAAAAATCTAAATTTTGGTCACATCTGATCAAAACACAGCATTCCCATTGTAGTTCCAACGATGCTTGGAAAAATTCAGGTGCTTCAATTTATAGGTTGCTCACAGTAAGGGCTTCTTTCGCGCGACCCTTCCAAAGAGCTTGTTGACACGGAGGTGGCGTCTAACAATTCACTTTGAAACTTGATAACTCCAAGATTCCACTAAACTGCGCAGTGCTGAAGCTGTGATCCTTGGGTTCTTTTTTGCCTTCCTCATCATCTTCCTCATTTTGCGTGGGTCACAAATTTGCAACTGTTCCAGACGTCTGAAACGTTTCGATTATTGCCTTGACTGTGCTTAGTGGTATGTTCAGCTGTTTATGTATTTTATTTATATCCGTTACCTGATTTGTGCAGGTCAACAACCACCTGTCTCTTCTGAGTTGAAAGCTCTTTGGTTTTCCCCATGGTGATGGATGACAAAGGGATTTTACATGTGTGCAACCTTATATTTATACCCCAGTAAAACAGAAAATGGTGAAAGGTAGCAATATAGTTTTTGGAGACTGAGATCAATAAAAATAAAAAAATAAAATTTTTTATCACAGACGCATGTCACTTTGGCTTTATTGCCCGAACGCAGCGTGTGCGGGCCTAAACGAGTGAATGTGGGTAACTGACTGACTGGTTGGTTGGTTGGTTGGGTGGTTGGTTGACTGGCTGGCTGCCTAATCCCCCAATGTTGAAAGCGCAGGCGTAAATTTAGAGTAATTACGGTAGAAAGTTTGCTGTCTAACTTCCCGTCCCCTTTTACGACTACAAGTTTTAGCACTCAAAAATAATGAATGAACAACTGTGGATATGTTTGAAGATACAAGTCAATTGATTGAAATTTATAATCTTTTTCATAGTCGTTATCGCCCAGTCAATATTGTTTCACCAGCGGGAGGGGGACTTCATTGGTATTGAAATTTTACTCACAACTGTTTACTTCAGGGAAGTTAGGCCAGATAGCTTCACTCTCCAGAGGAAGACATCGCCCATGTTTCAAAATCAATCGATGTCAGAGGATCAACAACAAATGCAAAGTAATCCGTGTTCAAAGCGGATTCTTTTTTGACTGTGGTCCCAGCAATTACGCAACCTGTCGAGTGACGAATAAATAAATAAATAAACAGCAATTAAAGGCATTTAGCCTCCTGTTCGTTGAGTTTTCTGCACAAGGGTACAAACAATGACATGCCTAATTTCTGCACAAAGTCCAAGATAACGTGAGGGCTAACTGTTAATGCTGATATATGTCTGAATGAACATTCTGTAGCCTTTAATGAACTCAGCAGATCGCTACTTCTAATTTATTTGAAGAATCAAAAACATGGTTTAGTGACAGTCGAGATTTAAATAAGTATACCTCACTTAATATTTGGAGTTGGCAGATAATATTGCCATCGACAGAAAGCTGAGACTATCCTATTTATAACTATTTATAATAGTTAAAATGGCATAGCGTCCGCCCGCCCCGTCCTCTTTTTTTAAATATATGAATATATGGTCACCCAATACAGTAGCCTACAAGATGACTACTCTGATGGCTACTCTTTAGTGTTTTAGCACCTTATATGGGCAATTTCACGGTAACCTAGGCCACTAGTGTCTCACAGGGTCAAAAATTCAAAGTGTGTTTTTTACTTATTTTCCAATTAATATTAAATCATAATGCTTTATATTTATTGAATATTTTGGTTTTAAGGCTCCAACAATTAAGGTATTTTCACAGTAACAGTAATAACGTCAGTGAATTGGAACAATTTATTGAATAATCTCATAAATCAGCACCCCAATATTTGGTATATAACACAAAAGGCCATTCTTTTTTGCCTACTAATTAATTAACAACATGACATATTAATTTAAAAAACCCTGTTCGCACCGTAAAAACATAATATCTGAGTGAAAAAAAATAATTTATCGGAAAATGTTAGCCATAATTTGTATTTAATTAACAAACATTATACCCAAAGAAGACATTTAATGGTATTAATTAGCAACAAACATGCTAAAACCAACCAGTGGACACTTATAAAGTTTCCAGTATAAACAGGTGTGACATTTATGGCATTGCTAGAATGTTTCATCTCATTAAACGAAGGTGATTAATTTGTGTCGGAGTGGACACTCCGACACAACATAATGATGGTTTACTGCATTGCTTCTATTGGTAGTATTTCACGTAATTGATGAATATGTGAGTTGTAAATGTTGACAACCTGGTATAATTTCCCAAAACAACTTGTTTAAAGTTAATTTCATATGTCATATTTTGACATAAAATCAGCTTTAATGCTATTTTCAATATGCATGCAGCTAATATAGTTCCAACATTTTATACTGGTACACATTAACAAGATTATTTGCATGTTCAAAGTTTGATAGCAATAAGACTAATTACCGTATTTCGAATTAAATTGAATATTGTCTCATGGTTGTTGAGAATATGAGCCGCATACTCTGTCCAAATGTTGTGTCGGAGTGGACATCATGCGGGACATCATGTTTTAGGCACATTAATATTGAATTACTTAGGATATATACAAACACTGTATGTATTATAATATTGCAGTCTGTCAGCTTCTATGAATAACTCAAGACTTTATATATGTAAGAACATTAAAAGGACGAGAGACACTTTACATAATGTGTCGGAGTGGACATTTTTGGACGGACAGTATTCAATTCCCCACCAATTAGCTGATTTGCGAGTAATATATAATCTTGAATATTTATTGTGTAGCCAGTCATGTTGTCTTGTATATAAATGAAAAATAATAGCCTTGCATATTTATTTGCATTAAATATAAACCAATGTGTCGGAGTGGACATTTTGGACGGACAAATGTACGACAATCAAAATTACATAAAAAGTAGATATATATTTGATCCACACTCATTGATGATAGCTTGTATTTTTTGGAGCGCATCACCCAATTCAAATTGTTGCACATTTTTCACATAGCACACATACAATCAACAACAATGCAGTTCATATAAACGATTTATTGAAATGAGACACACAAGTCCGTCCAATAACAAGACACTTTTGGACGCTGTAACAAAAGTATTCGTCGGATTTACTTGAAATTTTGCACCATGCTTGCCCATCAATTGTTTTATCAATAAATTACAAACACATACAGTCACACACAATTTGAGACAGAGTTCTTAGATCATTTATCAATTATTACTGATGGCCTAGGTTACTGTGAAACTGCCCATATGTGGAACAAAATGCAAGAGTCATTCAATCTGACCTCTTTGGTGTCTTTTGAATTTTTAAATGGTTCAGAATCCTATTTGAGAAATAATTGGAGGCAATCAGGATTTCTGACAATGCTGTGGTGTCTTAAGAGTTATTTAAATTTCAATAGAAACAAATAAAATAAAATGCTACTAAAATCAGAATAAAAACAAACACAAAAAAACTGCTAAATACCAGGAACATTGCAGGAAGATTACAGGCCTTGTAGCAATGTTGCAGCAATGTTATAGCAAAGTCTCTTGGAAAACATTTTATTGAGATTATGTTTGAACGTGGCTACAACGTTGGAGAGCAATATTGCAGCAATGTTGCACAGGGTTGTAGTAGGAAGGTTTTTTAGTTTATGTTGCACTTGTAGCCTTTGTCTGGGGCTTTTGTAAAATATTTCCTAAACTCCATCATTCACTGTTGAAATTAGAACTATTGGCAGAAGCAAGACATTCTAGGCTGAGCAGTACTGGAGCAAACTGGAGCTTGCGGAGTGGTAACGTTCTAATCACTCTAATTAAATTACGTCCACTTCCCCTCCTCGCTCGCTCCCGCTCACATACTCTGACACACAAATCTTTGAGAATCAGATGCACTTCCTCACCCCGGTATGCAGGCCAATAATTTTGACCCCTATGTTTCTCGAAAATTTTGATTACTTAAAAAAATTATACTTATAAGAATTATTTTTTATTAGAGTGAAAGTAAATTGTTTATTTTATACGATCAGTTTTTCTAATTTTCATAAAGGCTGTCAATAATTCGGGAGTTGACTGTATGTGCATAAAAAAGCATTAAAACCTATTTTGTATCTTTCATTACAACAAACCTAAGTTTGCATACGTACAAACCACAAAATCTGAAATTTATCTCACCAAATATCAGCAAGATGTGTTATATGTCTTTATGTTTTTTAAAATTCTTTCACATAAACAATATAAATCATGATCAAGGGAACACAGCAGTAAGCAGCCTTTCTGCTCATTCTAGAGCAGTTCGCTCTTACTGAACAAAGGGTTGTCCTATGCCTTTGCAACTGAAGTTGTCTCTAGGGTCTTTGGGTCTGGGATATTACGACTGGAGGATTTCACTTTGGAGAGCTGCAGGGTGGCTGGTTTTTGTGAATTTTCAGGTGAGCTGAGTTAACTGTGTGATCAACTGCTTTCATCTATCAGTTGAGGGCTAGAGTGAATAGTGTACCTTTGCATTAGTGATGTGGAATATTACTCCTGTTAGCTCAAGGGTGTCAAACTCCGGTCCCAGAGGGCCGCAGTGACTGCAGGTTTAACTCCAGTCCCAGAGGGCCGCAGTGTCTGCAGGTTTAACTCCAGTCCCAGAGGGCCGCAGTGTCTGCAGGTTTAACTCCAGTCCCAGAGGGCCGCAGTGTCTGCAGGTTTAACTCCAGTCCTGGAGGGCCACAGTGTCTGCAGGTATAACTCCAATCCTGGAGGGCCACAGTGTCTGCAGGTTTAACTCCAGTCCTGGAGGGCCACAGTGTCTGCAGATTTAACTCCAGTCTCGGAGGTCCGCAGTGTCTGCAGGATTTGATGGTTTCCTTTCAATCAGCAGCTAATTTAGGCATTGTGTATGGACTTGTTATCTAATTAATAACTTAATTGAAGTCCCAAAACACTGCAAAATCCAGCAGACACTGTGACAAGAGTTTTAGGTATGTAGCATGGAGTCCCGGTCCCCCTAGTGGAGAACATGGGAGTTGCACCCAGTTAGTGTGTCATCAATTAAAATCAGCCATTTACTCTGATATCCTGCCGCCAATTGAGACGCTTCTCTTCTCCCAACATTTCCTCTTTTATCTACCAGGGCCCTTCATGGGTTGGCTGGGCAACACACTGCATCTCCCCGGGCGTGTAGCATGTGCCAGGAATCTTCAGAATCTGCCGTGAGATAAAAGCTCTGTTCTCAGGCCTCTGAATATCTAAAAGCTAGTGAAACAAGCCTTTAAAAAATAATAAAATGGATGTGAAACTACATTCATGAATTTCTGCACAGGCAGCATTTTTAATGGAAATGTAACTACAGAATGTGCAGGCAGCATCTGTGCAAATTCAGAGGCTCCCGCCGTCCTCACAGTGGTGAGCTGTGAAACCGCCGGGCTCCGATGGGAGGGCTGTTTTTGCTGTTATTATGGGGTTGTGTAATCTGTGTGTGACAGACGGAAATGCAGCGTGTTGAATGGATCTTGGGAATGTAACTTTTATTTCGAAGAATGCAGCCGCACGGAATGACCTTCCACAGTCAGCTCCTGTCTTTGGATGATTCATTGGGGGCAGGTACCAGAGGGTTGACCTCTCCTCAACTCAATCAAAGACCAGATTTATGAACCAAACAATGTCAAATTAGAGACGGGGAGCTTGAGTGAGGGGTCTCCACGCATATCTGCCCATTAAAGTATGGGGGTTAGGTGACATTTGAGCTCTCTGTATCTTGTGTGTGAAGGAAAGACTGGTATTAATGCGCCCCCTGGTGGTGTCTTTCTGCCAGGAATTGGTGCCAGTACACTGTGTCGAAGACGGTGTCCTGCCAGATGCACAACGGGACGGAGAAGCTGGTGCAAAGAGTGTTTCAGAGCTGCCGTTGGCCCGGACCCTGTACCAATCTCATCAGGTACGGAGAGCCTTTACCACAGAGTACACACATTGCATCACCCCTGGGCATCTTCTTAAAGTTCATTAAGGGGCTTTGATGCCCTTACCCATAATTCCTTTATCTCTCCTCTGCCCCCACCATGGACGTGCATATTTAACTCGACAGGAAAGCGCGCCCTCAGCCAACCTTTGCTTTGAAGCACCCAGAAGTAAGTCATGCTGGACGTACCGCACGTGTGCTGAGTGCAAAAGATTGGGGCTCCCATTAAAATGAATGGGGAATATCAGACCTTTATAGGCAAAAATTCAACTTCCAAGATCATTTTTTAAACTCGATGAATGATCGTTACGTTTCATATGAAAAGCGGATTGGGAAAATATGTCAAATTT
This sequence comes from Ilyophis sp. 1 JC-2022, assembly GCA_022702515.1. Classification (NCBI taxonomy): domain Eukaryota; kingdom Metazoa; phylum Chordata; class Actinopteri; order Anguilliformes; family Synaphobranchidae; genus Ilyophis; species Ilyophis sp. 1 JC-2022. The sequence continues at coordinate 88,453,312 of CM040402.1, read as the reverse complement.
TTAGGAAAATGTTATTTTAATAAATATTTCCCCAACGCTTCTGGACCGAAACCATCATTGTTTCACAAACTGCTACACATAATAAAGTTTATGATCACAAAAAATTTACCAATTAGGTTTTCTTTGGTTGTCGAATCAGCTTGGTTTTTTCAATTGAATTTAGTGGGCAGAAATTTATTTAGCACTCAGAAGGCTCACTTTCAGGTGCTTCACTGCCTGGCCCCTCCCACCGCCTCCAGTTCCTATATCAGTGGGGGGAAAGTGTTCTGGTTACTGCAAACCTGTTGCAGTTTCACAGTGCATGTTATGATCAAGGCCAGTCCTCTGATTATTTCTGATTATTTTTGGATTCATCATTATAATATCAGCAAAACTCTACATTGGGGACAAAACCCAGAGTTTTTTTTTGGTTTGAAAGCTTTGTCACAACTAATTATTACTACTAATGTCACTACTAATGTAGAGCTGACTTGCATACAAATATTCTCAATAAACAAGCAATAAGCAATATGTCTCTAATATGCTTAAAGTCACAGTCGTACAAAGGAGATGTTGGAGAGTCCATTTGACCATTTGTGTTTCTGTTTAGGGGTGAAAGACTGCTTGTGTTCAAGGGCGTGTGGTGGGGGTGGGGTAGCTAATGCGAAAAATGTTCTCAGAGGGCCGCATAGCAGGAACTTCAAAGGGCTTCCTTTCACTGTCAAACTTCAGGCCACATCGGCTGATAAGACCTTAATCCCACATCCTGAGTTTAGCGGGAAAATGGCAACAGATGGAGGGCTGAAAGCGCCGTGTTTAGGCGAACGCCCGTTCCCGTTTTCCGTCACAGCTTAATGACCGTCCCAACGAGACGTGTTTAGTGCGGCGTCATCTTCGCTGTTTTAAGGGCGCCGCGTCACCCAGAATGGCCTCCAGTCACCCAGATGGATGCACTCAGCGGGCAATCGGTGCCCTGAGAACCTTTTACACAGCGGCGTCTCCCATGATACCACGCGCACAACTCCGCACAACTCTTATTTTCATTTGCAAGTCCAGGCGTCTGCAGACATTTTGTCAGTCAGGTTTTATCGATTTGAAAAATATTAATAATATATAATATTATTTCTTTCTTGTCAATTCTTGTCTTTGGGAGCCATTATTTGACCGTGTTGTGTTTGTACCTCCCGAGGGATACTCTAGTATAGGTATACTGAAATCTAGGCCTCTGGCCAATAGTACTGCTGGTTTTTATTCCTTCCCTCTAATCAGGGAATACTGTCCTTGAGTGCCAGATTTGAGTATCCCTGTGCTAGTATGACTGCACGGCTTGCCAGTGACCCACCCCCTGTGTCAGTTACAGGACTGTGATCAGACCCACCTACAGGGTGGCGTACCGCCAGGTGACGGCTCTGGAGTGGCGATGCTGTCCTGGGTTCCTGGGGGACAACTGTAGTCAGGGTGAGTCACACACTGGAATAGGCTAATCAGCTGGCCAGGTCACATCCAACCTGCCAATCAGAGAGCTTTCATGCAGTCCACAGGTTTGTCTGCACTTGTCTTGCTGGTCAGTGATGCAAAGTTTGGTTTGCATGACTATAATGAATGAAATTCATGCCTCAATGAAATTACCTAAGGACAGGAAATGAGAGGGGATGGGGTACCTGTGTCTGGGGAATTAGCAGGGGTGTCCAATCTTAACCAAAAAAGGCCAGTGTGGGTGCAGGTTTTTTGTTTTATCCCAGCACAACTGCTTCAACACCTGATTCAACTAAATAACTAATCACGGTTTCAATCATGACCTGAATAAGTACAATCAGGTGTAGTAGTGCTGAGCTAAAATAAAAACTGCACTCGCATCGCCTTTTTAAGATAAGATTGGGGACACCCCTGATAAAACCTACACCCACACCGACCCTTTTCAGGTTAAGATTGGAGACCCTTGTTCTAGAGCAGTGGTCCCTAACCCTGTTCCTGGAGATCTACCGTGCTGTAGGTTTTCATATCAACCCTAATTTGGCAGAACTGATTCTGCTAATTAGCAGCTCAATTATATCTCTTGCTGTTGAATGAGGTGTTCTGTATTAGGATTGGAGTGAAATCCTACATGATGGCAGATTTCCAGGAACAGGATTGGGGACCACTGTTCTAGGGTATCTGGGAAGTGACCATTTGTTAGATTGGTTTCCCTGTAATCTGATTGGGTCTGCTTAGTGTCCGTCTCACCCCACCTCCCTCTCTGCGCTGTTCGGGGTCAGAGATCAGAGGTCAGGGAGTACCCATTTTAGAGGACTGAAACTTAGTAGGAAATTTGAAACCTCCTACTGAGTCTGGTTCCTCCCAAGGTCTCTTCCTACAGGCTATCCAGGGAGTTTTTCCTTGCCACTGTCGCCTCTGGTTTGCTTTTAGAGGGTTAGAAGAATTCATAAATTCATTGTAAAATACACTAAATTAATTAAATTTGAATGACTAATCCATTAGGGATACATTAGCATCCATAGACCAAACTAAACACAATAATAAAGAATAACACCAGAGACACACAAGGTTTCATGGTGATATTGTGTCATCAATCCATAAAAATACTGCATAAGCACATGCATTTGGTTGCAATTATGTGTTCCCATACATCTCAGAGATTTTCACATGTTGTGTATTATCTGCTGAATGAACCCTAAAGTTCCATCCTGAAGCTGCCGGCGGTTAAAAAGGTGTTTGTGTAATGGGTCTTTAATGTGTCGGAAATTCAAACGCGAAGGTGGGGGAATCAGAACAAGTCAGCTCACATCCGTGAGGACCAATAAATGGGGGGAAAATAATAAAAAAAGAAAGAAATAACAGGAATTTAATTCCTTAAGGCTAAACAGCCAGAAATTAAAATCAACCCACAAAAATGGGCGAACTAGAAAACTAGTGTAATACCAACTAAATCTCCCAAGCTCACCTAATGAGCTAGAATGGGAAATATAGCAAACAAAAGAACACCTTCGGCTACCTTAGCTCAGAGCCGGAAGAGTGTAAAATCTCTTTGAGAACAACAAAGGACAAAATAAAAAGCGCAGAACACTAACAGGAGGAAACAATCCTATACCTGAATAAATAGCTAATAGCAAGTCCCTCATGAACATAAACAAAGTTTAATATCAGGAGGTCGCTAGTACCTGGCTCAAATGCAATGTCGAAAGACAAACAAGCACCGGGGAAGCGGAAGTGAGGAACCTAAATATCCCGCAGGCAGAAGCACAGGTGAAAACAATAATGAGGACGACAAACCACGAAACGGAACGTGGAAAAAATCTTATTGATTCACAATCGTGAAAGCAGGACAAGAACCGCAAAAGAAAAGAAAATAAACAGCCACGAACCACTACAGTTTGCTTGTCTGCTGTCAGCAGTTTCACAGAGCAGCACGGCCAATGAGGGATTTCTCTCTCTTCACCAGAATGGGTAGAGATAAAAAAGTATTTGATACTCACTGATCTTTCACAGGTCTTATCCACCAAATTACACTTTTTTAAACTTAGTTAGAGCAGCAGCTTGTCACTACTGTAGGCTACATCGCTCTGGATAGGAGCATCTACCAAGTGATTGTAGTGTAATGTAATGTCAAGTGGTGAAAGATAAATTTCCATTTTATTTGTGCTACTTCATGAAAGAGAATTTATTAGTTCTAGTCCAAAACATAACCAGGTTTCACCTGTGGGGTGCATTGAAGTGGCAGAGCATCGCAAAACATTTCACAGAGAGCATAATGAGAAATGAAGTCCAGAACCTGGGATTTTGAAATGTGTTTGACAAGCTATGGACTCCACTTCCCATAAGTGGCGGGGTGTTGACGTTGATAGGATGGTCTAGCTGTTATGAACAGTTGATAACCATGTTTTTTTGTAGAATTCTTCATATTAATATATGTACAAAGTAAAAATCTTGCTTTGAGTAACATGACTGAATATTCGCCCTGTGTACTCACACTTTATCTTGTCCTGAATTGGTGTATTTCTCCTTTTCTCTCATAAGACATGGTGCCTGTTCCCATTCATTCCTTTTGGTGAGAAGGAAACACAATCCTCAATGGCTTGAACGCATTAAAAGTTGCTGCGCTTTAATGACTGTGACAGACAATAAGGCCTGTATTGAATTAAATATTGAATTTGTCCTTAACTGTTGACTTACATGTATACTTACTCACATATGGATGTGATGGAAGGAAATGTTAACCCAAAGCACTTCAGTGAGTGGGGGGAGTCAGGAACTCGGTGATCTCAGGCTTCAGTCAATCATCTGCAGTCCATTAAAGCGTGTGCACATGGAGACTCTCTCTCTCTCTCTCGCTCGCTCTCGCTCTCGCTCTCTCTCTCTCTTTCTCTCGCTCTCTCTCGCTCTCTCTCTGTCTCTCTCGATTAGATATATACACATATACATACATACACATAAACAGTAATGATAATAACAAACTAGTAATAACAGCCAAAATAACAACAATGTGTTTGTTTGTGTATGTAAGCATGTCATGTTATTGTGTGTGTCTGTGCAGGGAGGTGTGTGTGCGTTCATGCGTGTGTTTTTGTGAACTGTAGTGTTGTGTGATGATGTTTGTTTTTGTCACTCACTGTGCCTTAGCGTATGACATTCATAAACATATTTTGCCGCAAGATGTGCTGTTGGTCCCTCCCCTAGGACTATTGGCAATTTATTGCTTTCCTCAAGATTTGGGAAGTTGGGGATATGTTTTTAAAATGTCATAAAATATTTTTTCCTAATTTTGTGATATTTCTGGCATTTTAGAAGGAAGTGCACCTCAGTTTCAACCTCACCTGTCGTACAGTGACCACTTATTTTCAGTTTTTTTGGTAGCCAGGATGTTTTATGCCTGCCTTTTTCAATGGCTAGGTTGTGGCCACTGAGCCTGTACTTGGCAAGGACTCGTCTCTGCTTCATATCTTGGACAGTAACAAGGTGTTTCAGTCTTAGGTAATCATAAAACAGGGTGTGTTCTCGGGCGGTGTTTTCTAGAATAAACATGTTTGCTTTTCTGAGATCTTGCCTTTTTTTGGAAGATCATTATTTTTTTTGTTTACTGTCAGGGCCCAGTATGTCTGTCCCCTCTGATCCTCCCATTAAACATGTACAGGCCTAAGGATCGACAGAGGTGCACTAACTCTTTGCCATTTTTGTTTGAAATATAGTCATGGCTATTTCTTTGGGTAGTGGTGGGGGTAAGGTGTACAGAGGATTTTTTGAATATGTGGCTGTTGCCAGCAGAATCCACTATATCATTCTCTGATCCTGTTCTGGCATTTAAATCTTCTATCAATAGGACATTACCCTGGGCCTGGTAATGCCTGATCTTAGAATGGAGATTTTCGAAAAAAAATTCATCAAAGTATGGTGACACTAAAGGGGGAATGTAGGCCGCACAACTATATAAATCACTATTGCGAAAAGTGTCTTTGTTTAATTTTAGCCACACATGTGTTGATGCTTTTTCAATTTCAAATAAGCTGTGTGATAAATCCTCTTTATACCATATCACCACCCCTCCCGAGTCTCTGCCAAGTTTGATATTTTTATTCTTTTGAGATGGATGTAAAATTTGTCTGTAGTTTGGGGGACAGTGAGTGTGTCATCTCTGCATCATGTTTCTAATAGAACTATGATATCATGGCCAAAGATGTTTGTAAATCTGGGTTTGTGTTTTTGAATCCAAATGTTGAGGTGTAAAAACCTTGAATATTCCAAGAGCTAATTGATAGTGATCTAATTTTCATTACAATTTTATTGATTATAGATTTGTACAATAAAAAGCAATACAAACAAATTGGAAAATAACAGCAAAAGAGCAAGCAGTGACATTATATTATTTAGCCAATGATCTTACAGATAAGCTATAATAATTGCCTCACCTCTTCAAAATGGAAAGGAGAAGAAAGGTTTTTTACTAGACATTACTTAGGCATAGTTGGGCTGTGTGTCAGGGGGTGGTGTGACCTGCACCGTGCTGTGCTGCGGTCCTCTGTAGTGCGCCATGCCAGACTCGCTGTCTGGAGGCCTCGCTGTGCTGGGCGGGGCTCTGTTGGTGGGAGTTGTACTGGGCTGCGATGGGTGGGCTGTGCTGGGTGGGGCCCACCTTTGTGATGGGTGGCCTGTGCTGGGCGGGGCCATTCTTTGTGATGGGTGGGCTGTGCTGGACGGGGCACTGTTGGGCGGGGCCCTTCTCTGCGTTGGGTGGGCTGTGCGGTGATGGGTGGGCTTTGCTGGTGTTCCCTGGTGGTGGTGCGGTGGCCCTCTGAAGGGGTGAGGAGCTGGATGTTCCGGGCTGGGTGTGGCTCCTCTCAGGTCGTCTGCAAACATCCAGACACTGCTCCGGTCCAGGTGTACATGGTCATATCTGTCAGTGCGGCACAGTCTGTGGTGATAGCTTGGTTAATTTTATCGATCATTTGACAAGGGATATTCTTCTGTGGCAGTGAAGTGGAGATGGTGATATTGGCCTGGGGGAACTCCCTTTGTGCTTTTTGAGCCATCTTTGTCACTGTTATTGACAGCCTCTCTCCCTGGGAACGCAGGTCATTTGTACCCGTGTGGATAATGATGTTATCAGGCTCGCCTAGTTAAAAACGGCTGAGGAGTTTTAGTGCTGTGTCAGTAGTGGAACACTAGAATTTTCCTTCTCTGTGTGTGGGGAACATCTCTCTGTGTTTCAGGAATTCGCCATTAGAGTCGATGAGTATGGCCGTTTTAAGGGGCTGGTGGTGTCGTGGTGGCTGGTCCTCTGCAGCAGGCTGTGAGCAGGACGGGGTCGGGGCTGAGTGTGGGGCTGAGGGAGTGGTGCTTGGCTCTGTGATGTGCGTTTGTGATGCTGTGGGAGGGGTGGGGTCCTGTGGGGGGGGGGGGGGGGGGGGGGGGGGGGCGGGGGGGGGTGGCTCTGTCTGGCTGCTCTGTGATGCTGAGTGTGTGGTCTGGAGCGGGTCTGAGGGGTGAGCTGCTCTCACACTGAGCAGCTGATCGCTGAGGCGAAGGATCTGTGTCCCTCTCTGGTCCAGCTCCTCTTTTATTTCAATAAGCTCGGCTCTAAGGGACTCATTTTCCCTACGTAGATGGTTTACATTTTCTCCTAGCTGTCCAATTTTTGCCCAGGTGTCCTTCTTGAACTGTGCAATCTCAGTTGTGAGTCCCTGCATGCTGTCAGTCTCTGAGAGTTTGTTCTCTCTCATTTCCATTAACTCCACCTCAAGGAGGGATAGGCAGTCCTGGATGCATTTTACAGACACAGGTGTTGAGGGTGTCTCAGGGCTGTAAGTGGCACTCAGTGTGCTGGAGGTGGCTGGTAGAGTGGTGTTGGGCACTGTGTGTGTAGGGGAGGCTGACACATGTTGACGTGGCTTTAGAGGGCACCAAGGATTTTTTTTTTTAGTCTCTGAAAGTCATTTTCAAACTGTTTTAATTTGGTTTCAGATCCTTGGATCATTACTGTGCCGTTGTTATAGATATTAATGTTAAATTTGGGGGTGGTGTCTACGTATAATTGTCTCATTGCCACACATTTTCAAGTTTCTATCTTCTGTATGGAGAGCAGAATGCCGGGTTTCTGGGTGCTCTGTGTAGAAGAGCAGGTCTGATTTGACCTCTCTCTCATTTAGCAGAGTAAAATCTGCTCTCAGTGTTTCTGGTGATTCTCTCAGTAGCCTGGCTTTGTAAAAAAAAAAATCCTGTTTCACTGGTAACATCTTCAGGGTAACTGATTGCTAGGTTACGCAAGCTCCGCCTACAGTGTTCTTGCAGAAATGTATCCATTTTCAACTGTCAGAAAAACTCACAGAACTGGAGGCTAGCTAGCTTTGCTATTTGACCAGTCAGAAAATGATTTATTTATAAAAAGAAGAAGCCTACCTTCTTTTTAATTGTTCTTTATCCAGTTCTCTTTGGTATCCTGCCCTTTCCTCCTGACCCTTTTTGTCTATGGGATGTCCTTTTATTGTGTTTTTCATTGCTTTGTCCACTTCTGTTGTTTCCGTGGGCAGTTCTGTGGCAGTTTGACTGGGTTATCTGGCTATTGGGTTAGCTTGCTAGCTATGTTATCTGTTTTTGTAATATTTTTCCCTTTTTGGTTGGAGGGTAAGCTCTTGGGACCTTTTGTCATGGTTCGTGGGTTATTGTTTTCTTTTTCCGCTGGGGTTCTCGTCTTTTATCTCCCGTTGAGGGAGTCCCGAGGGACTTGCTTTTAGCTTCTTCAGGTATAGGATTGTGTTTCCTCCTGTTAGCGTTCTGTGCTATACCCATGCTGTTCTCTATGAGACAATGTTTTCTTTTGGTGGTTTTGTTTTGTTTCACCTTCTATCGGACGTTGTAGTTACGTTTTTTCCTGGGTAGATTTAATTTAGCTGTTTAGCTGTCAGGAATTAGTTCCTGTTTTTCTTTTCTTCTTTTCGTGTTATATTTCCCTTATTTGTCCTCACCTGTGTGGGTGACTTGTCTGATCTCCCTCACCTCTGCGTTTGATTCTCCACTACTAAATCCATCACACCTTTAGGGTAGTTTAAGTTGTTCCTGAGTTTTTTAGATTTAATTTAAGCTATTACTTTTCATTGTACATGACTGAAAAACAACAAAATTGAATGAATGTTTAGCAGCTCATGGTCTTTCCTCTCATGGGTTCTCTCTCTCTCTCGCTCTCACTCTCTCTCTCTTTCTCTCTCTCTCTCTCTCTCTCTCTCTCTCTCTCTTTCTCTTTCTCTCCCCCAGCTTTCCCTTTATCCTTGTGTTCCCTGTGAAACTCCAGTCTTATCTATATTGAGCTCCAGGCGTCTCCAGAGACCTTGAATAGTTGAATAGTTGCGGCATCACCTAACCTCCCCCCATGAACGTATATACACCTATATACACGAGGACCTTTTAACCAGAGAGCGGAAAGGACATGATTTATATTCACATGTTAGATATAAAGAAATTGAAAACACACACGCATACACACACATTGGCACATACAATATACATGTGCGCACACACACACACACAGACACACCACACACACGTACACACATATGCATACACGCATACACCGCGCACACACACACACCACATGCGCACACGCACACACACCACACGTGCATACACACACACATACACAAACAAACAGACATACACACCACACAGACATGCACACACATGCACGTGTACACATATGCATACACCAAACACATAGGCACATACACACACACACACACACAAGTACAAGAGCATGCACACAAACTCAGGCATACACACACAATTGAGGTATGTTTTGCTGCCACAGACTGGGGTGTTGGAGAGTAACCAAACCCAGACAGGGTCGGTTGTCAGACACACTGACCTCCTGGTGCTGTTTCTATACAGTGGGGGGAGGTGGCTGCGCTTGTTTTAGATTTCTGGAAAATCAGAGGTCATCAACTCCATCTGTTCTGAATGCAGCATACCCTTTACACCTGTCCCACCCCACCCACCTCCCCTGCCCCCCCATCCAAATGTTTACCCGAAACCGTCCTCTAACCCACCTGACCACCGTGCCTGTACATACAAAACCAGCACAAATGAGCACTCAGTGTGCGGTAATAACAGACTTTGTGGTATGTGCATGTACAGAATGTAGATTCTCCAGTAGGATGTGTTCGTAGTGTAAAGGCACACTCAGCAAGACCCGTAACCCCCCGTGCTTCCATGTGAAAGAAATGAGATCATCCAGGAATCAGAAACCCCCCCTCTTTGAAATGGTTTCAGTTAACACTGATGTTATGTTAGTTAAAACCAGCGGACAGCTGTTATTTCAGGATTCGGGCAAAACCCCACTCAGGCTCTTACGTTATGGTCACACTACCATAACTGAGCTGTATTAAAACCCCACTCAGGCTCTTACGTTATGATCACACTACCATAACTGAGCTGTATTAAAACCCCACTCAGGCTCTTACGTTATGATCACACTACCATAACTGAGCTGTATTAAAACCCCACTCAGGCTCTTACGTTATGATCACACTACCATAACTGAGCTGTATTAAAACCCCACTCAAGCTGTTACATTATGATCACACTACCATAACTGAGCTGTATTAAAACCCCACTCAGGCTCTTACATTATGGTCACACTACCATAACTGAGCTGTATTAAAACCCCACTCAGGCTCTTACATTATGGTCACACTACCATAACTGAGCTGTATTAAAACCCCACTCAGGCTCTTACGTTATGGTCACACTACCATAACTGAGCTGTATTAAAACCCCACTCAGGCTCTTACATTATGGTCACACTACCATAACTGAGCTGTATTAAAACCCCACTCAGGCTCTTACATTATGATCACACTACCATAACTGAGCTGTATTAAAACCCCACTCAGGCTCTTACGTTATGATCACACTACCATAACTGAGCTGTATTAAAACCCCACTCAGGCTCTTACATTATGGTCACACTACCATAACTGAGCTGTATTAAAACCCCACTCAGGCTCTTACATTATGGTCACACTACCATAACTGAGCTGTATTAAAACCCCACTCAGGCTCTTACGTTATGGTCACACTACCATAACTGAGCTGTATTAAAACCCCACTCAGGCTCTTACATTATGGTCACACTACCATAACTGAGCTGTATTAAAACCCCACTCAGGCTCTTACATTATGATCACACTACCATAACTGAGCTGTACTAAAACCCCACTCAGGCTCTTACGTTATGATCACACTACCATAACTGAGCTGTATTAAAACCCCACTCAGGCTCTTACGTTATGATCACACTACCATAACTGAGCTGTATTAAAACCCCACTCAGGCTCTTACGTTATGATCACACTACCATAACTGAGCTGTATTAAAACCCCACTCAGGCTCTTACGTTATGGTCACACTACCATAACTGAGCTGTATTAAAACCCCACTCAGGCTCTTACGTTATGATCACACTACCATAACTGAGCTGTACTAAAACCCCACTCAGGCTCTTACATTATGATCACACTACCATAACTGAGCTGTACTAAAACCCCACTCAGGCTCTTACATTATGGTCACACTACCATAACTGAGCTGTATTAAAACCCCACTCAGGCTCTTACGTTATGGTCACACTACCATAACTGAGCTGTATTAAAACCCCACTCAGGCTCTTACGTTATGGTCACACTACCATAACTGAGCTGTATTAAAACCCCACTCAGGCTGTTACATTATGATCACACTACCATAACTGAGCTGTATTAAAACCCCACTCAGGCTCTTACGTTATGGTCACACTACCATAACTGAGCTGTATTAAAACCCCACTCAGGCTCTTACGTTATGGTCACACTACCATAACTGAGCTGTATTAAAACCCCACTCAGGCTCTTACGTTATGGTCACACTACCATAACTGAGCTGTACTAAAACCCCACTCAGGCTGTTACATTATGATCACACTACCATAACTGAACTGTACTGTTTTCCTGTGCCGGCTTGCAAGCCGACCGTCTTCTGCCATAATCGTGGTGGGACAACTGCAAAGAGTCAGTTTGGACCCTCCGGGGGGCTACTGACATTCTCATCTAGTGTACTCAACTAGCATGCTGAATATTTTAGAAGGAGCGTTGATTCAAACACATCCCAAGGCTGTGTCCAAATCAGCACCCTTCCATACTATCAAGTATGTTTGTTGATTAGACAGGACGAGAAAGTAGTTACGTAAGCAAAATTTCTTTAAATGTAGTATCCTTAAAAACCCCGGATGATATAATTACTTCTGGGGTTTCGCTGAGTATATTCGGGAGCATACTTTTCCAAGAAGTACGCAAACATTTTGTTCGCATAAATATATTGCGCATATTTGTTTTAAAAATGAGGTGCAGCTTCGCTGACGTTTTCCTTCAATAACAACAAAAACAACATGTGACATGGCTGCGCTAGGGTGGGACGTCTTATGACACGTACGGTTGGAAAATAGTATGGAAGATATTTATTAGCACACTGCACGTCGCATAGTAAACGGTACACAATAAACAATACACAGCTGCTAGTATACAGGACGCAGTAGATAGGGCTCTGATTCGGACACAGCCCAAGTCTCACCGCACATCAGCGCCCCCCTCTGATCAGTCGGCCGCCCATAGTCTACACATGAAGCCTCCTCCCCTCGGGCTCTGACTGAGCGTGCTTGCCTGGGGCGCTTCTGAGCACAGAGAAGCGTTGGCTTGAGGAGAGCGTGTGCTTTCTCGCGGTCTTCCCACTCGACAGAGGAAGCTGTAGTAACGAGCGTGAGCAGAATTAGGCATAGTGAAAGAAAATATGGGCAAAGTTTTTTTTTGTTTTTAATAAAAAGAGGCAGTCAGCGTTTAGGCCCGGGCAGCTGTCTGCACCATTCGGTGAAAACATCTGCTTTCATCGCCTCCAGCGGCTGCCGCGGTCCGCTTCACTCCGCGGCTTAACCCTCGGAAGCAATCCGACAGGGAGTGCATTCAGCTGCAGGTAGCTCACACATACATACATAACTGTCAGTTCCTGGGAAAAAAATTAAACACCATGTTATGAGCACAGGTTTTATGAACTATGGTGTGCTTGAGTAAAGTGGAGGTAGAATTATTAGACTGACGGGGTGAGAGCAGTGAAATTGCAGCAGCAGTGTAAAATAGTGGATCAGGAACCAGGCTCGTTTCGCAGATGTTGCAGGTTTAATTCCCAGGTGGGGCACTGCCATTATATCATTGAGCAAGGTACTAAGCTTGAATTACCTCAGTGAATATATTCATCTTATAAATCGATTGTATGTAAAGCTGTAAGCTCTGAAAGTTGCTCTGAATAAGAGTGTCTGCTAAAAGCGCAGAGCTGGCTGTGACCTGGTCGGCCTCTAATGGCCTCAGATTTAACACACGAATGTGGAATTATGGTTAGGGCGTGGGGCCGTAAATATCTCCAGATAATGAACGTTGTTCCACAATCTGTTCACACTGTCTAGTGTAATATATGGCAACAGTGTGGTCATCCATCATATTTCCGCAGCAAATGTGTGGTTTTCCATTACGTTTCCACAGCATCAGCATGATCTTCCGTCACATTTCCACAGCAACAGTGTGGTTTTCCCCTCATGTCCTGAGCTGATCAAATGTGCTTTTTTGAGGGGTGTTCCCAGGGGCGCTCAAATCCCCAAAAGAGGCTCCGTGCTCAACATGAAGTCACATTCACTAACTAGAATGAGTCGATTAGCTGCAGTATTAAATTTCATGAAAAGTTTTTGTCATGCAGACAAGGGCTGAAAGGGCTTTTGGAGGAAATGCTGCCCTGATCGCTCACAGATCGCTTTGCCCAATTTCCATGCTGCCCCTCTACCAGCTGCCCCACTGCCCCTCTTCCCACTTCTCCACTACCCGCTACCCCACTGCCCCTCTACCCACTGCCCCACTACCCCTCTACCCACTGCCCCTCTACCCGCTGCCCCACTGGCCCTCTACCTACTGCCCCTCTACCCGCTGCCCCACTGCCCCTCTACCCACTGCCCCTCTACCCGCTGCCCCACTGGCCCTCTACCTACTGCCCCTCTACCCGCTGCCCCACTGCCCCTCTACCCACTGCCCCACTAACCCTCTACCTACTGCCCCACTACCCGCTGCCCCTCTACCCGCTGCCCCACTGGCCCTCTACCTACTGCCCCTCTACCCGCTGCCCCTCTACCCACTGCCCCACTACCCCTCTACCTACTACCCACTGCCCCACTACCCACTGCCCCACTACCCCTCTACCCGCTGCCCTGCTGCCCGCTGCCCCGTTGCCCCTCTGTCCCTGAGCCCGGGTGTCAGAACTGGGGGAGGGGCGTAGAGAATTGATATTCTTTGTGGAATTAAGAATGGAGCTGAATAGAGTGCTTTGAAGCTGACACCTAGGATTGATTGGTTATTTGAATTGTCAGCTGAGTTCCAGGAGCAGTCGTTTGTATTGTGTAACATGATACATTTTATTGTATTGTTGCTGTAGAAATTTATAGAAAATTCTACAGACTATTGAGAAAAATGTAAAGCCTGGATTAATGGCCCTGGATTGTGAAGTTTTTATTTATTTATTTTTTTTACACGTTTAAAGCTTATGAATAAATCGGTCACAGACAGTCTGTTCAAGCATAACTTCAGACAAGTGTCACTGTGTCACTCAAATACTTCCTCTTAACAATTTTGAGGTCTCATAAGATCATCAGGCCTTGATCAATTATATATGTGAAATAACTGAACTACCTATATCTCTAAATTCAAAAACATTCCTCCATGTCCATGAGAATTAACCGCTCAGGATTGCACTATATGATACTGTATATAACGTGTTTGAAAAGAGGAATTTTTCTGACTGTTGGTAAAAATGTTTTTAAAAAAAAATGTTTTTCAGTAATCTGCAGGGATTGTATTTGTGTCTAAAGAGTGAAGTGAATGAAATAGTGAAATGAGGTGCATATGCCATTGGTTTATTACAGACGCCCCAAATGCTTGTGGATTGGTGAGAGCAGTGCTCGATAAAGGTGCTTCTGTATTAGCGACAGCAGATGTGCAGAGTTGGCGGAGTTGGCGGGGTTCATCTGCAGCAGTGAGGTCAGGTCTCTGACTGGAACGTGGGGGGTTTGGGGGGGAGGTGGCATGACCGTTCTTGGCTTGTGTACTCTCGTCACAGAGGGCTTTGGGTGATGAACCCCATGAAAGCAGGTTTTTCAATCCCTGCTTCTTTACAAAATCTGAGGGCTTCCTCCCTCTAAGGCGGCTGTAGCAGTGAGCTAGGGATGTGTGTGTTACGATCGGTGGAATGTAGGGACCCAATAGCAGGCAGGGGTACCAAAAAACCGAAGTTTAATGTTCAATAAACGGTACAAAATCCAAATCCAAAAAGAGAAGTCGAAAAACAGGCAGGGGTCGGTAACGGGAAGGCACGGCAGAAGTACAAACACACAGTCCAGTAAACAGGGTCGCGAGAACACGGACAGAGGTCAATACCAGAAGATCAATCAGACACCAAACGAAAACTCGACTAACACACAAAACAAAAACTCGGAACAAACAAAACAAAAACTCGGAAGATACAAATAACTGGGACTACTAGAACACGACAGGCAGAAAGACAAGGCTATAATAATTTTAGTGTGACGAACTCGCGACGAGGGACTAAGACTACTGGTATAAATGCATGTGTAGACAGGTGCAAACACTTAGCTTGAGAACAGCATGCGAAAAGAAATCAGGTGTGGAGGGTTGACAAGATAACAAGATAATTAGTACTCGTTAGTAATAAACCTATCCTGACCTAGCGTTAGTAAATTAGTAAATGACATGCACGAGAAACGTAAGGTAACATGAACACATGGTTAGAGAGTTAGTATTACCCAATCCTGATCTAACATTAGTAGATTAGTAAATAGACACAGGAGAATGAAACAATAAGGGAAGTGTGAGTGACAGCAAGAGAGAAGCAGTATGAACGCAAGGCTGCGGAAAAACATGGAAAAATGTATGCTTCATAAACTGTGACAATACTAAACATGACAGAAATACAAAATACAGACTCAGAACATAACAGTGTGTGTGTGTGTGTGTGTGTGTATTTGTGTGTGTGTGTGTGTGTGTGTGTGACAGCATTTGGTGCTTAGGTTTTGGCATGCCTGTGTACTTGTAGAGTAGCACTGGGATTACCCCAGTCAGTGCCTGTGCAGGTTTCCCATGTGACCATGTGAGTGATGTCACAGTGCTCCAGGATTCCTGTGTGAGTGATGTCACAGTGCTCCAGGATTACCACGTGAGTGATGTCACAGTGCTAGGATTCCCATTTGAGTGATGTCACAGTGCTCCAGGATTCCTGTGTGTCTCTGACTGTAACAGTGCTCCAGGATTCCCATGTGAGTGATGTCACGGTGCTCCAGGATTCCTGTGTGTCTCTGACTGTAACAGTGATCCCCTAAACCTTGCCCTTCATCTCCAGCTCTTCACACATTCCCCAGTCATGCACTTTTTAGTGCCAGCCTGTGAGGGGATTAAGTGACATGTGTTTGAGCATGTAAATGTGTGTGTGTGTGTGTGTGTGTGTGTGTGCGCAGGGATGCAGTGGTGATGGAGTGGTTACCCAGTTCTGTTTCCTGATAGATTACAGTCTACAGACACATATCTCTTCTGTTTATTCAAATATTTAGACAGACATGTCTGTCTCTTTCTCTTTAAGGTTCCCCTCTCATAGGCTGGCGTCTGTTTTTATGAACCGGGCCAGGATGTATTTACAGACACATGACCCCCCCCTGTTAGGGGAGCGTGTGGAGGATATTGACGATTTCCAGGGAGATGTGCACTAACCTCTTCCTTTTACCTGCATTTCTTCCTCATTCCAAAATGAGTGACTGAATTTACAAAAAAATGGTTCCTAGCAGTTGTTCTAAAAGACTTAATTTGAAAGAAGTTTGGTTGTGGTAATTGTTGTTCCACATTTTGCACACATTCATGAACATTTGCACCCATTTGCGTGTATTTGCCACATGCTGGGGGTTTCATGCCATCTGTGATGAGACGCACTCCTTCATTTGAGGGAAAAAGACCAGATCATTCTTACATACGGGAGCCGCTTTCTTTTTTTCCCTTTTCCTCTAATGGGGGTGATGTCACATTTTTTAATTTAGTGGAAAGTTAGCTGATTGGTGCCCTGATCTTAAATGGAGTATACTGCAATATTTGAAAAAGTGTGACCTTAAATGAGCATGTCTTGAACCCCGAAATGCATTTCAGAATGTATTACGACCATCTGGAACATTATTATGTACTTAATGTCTCTCGGTATCTCCGAGGTGGAGCAACAGAAGCGTGTAGGTGTTTAGACAACTTGACAAGCAGTCAGCAGTGATTTTGTGATTTGATTTATAAAGTGTCTTTTTGGCCCTGGCGTAGCACAGTTTTTCTGGGCCCCTCTGCAACGTTACCCCGGCAACCCCCACCCCATAATAGGCAGCCGCAAAGCCTACATGATATGATAAATTCAGTCACTCCTGGTCATTAGAAAGCTGTTTTTTGTCTAGCTATTAAGCTATGGGCTGCAAAAGCAATGCATTGAAAGGTAAATATATAAACTGAAATCAGCCTACTCCTCCGGTAGTCCTGTCACATTAGTCTGCCCCGGATGGGTAGGTCCTACTTGGGTTAAACCAGACGTGATATGACGGTAACACGATAGACGTGTAGGGTGCCTCACGATGATGTAGGGTGCCTCACGATGATGTAGGGTATCGGCTACTCAGGGTGGTCTGGGGGGGGGGTTCTATTTACCTTGTAGCCTATAGGGGCCCCCTGCTTGTCTATCAACACTATAATCGAATCTCACCTTGTTCAGTTTACCCCCCCTACCAACGGCAACTCTTGACAGTTATATAAAAATACTCGTTTTTAAGAATTGAAATGTTGTACATTACTGTAGCCTTAATGAATCTGAATCTCATTCAGGCTTAGGCTAATTGATTTTGTTAACACAGGAACAGGTTTATTGTCTGATTTTGATAGATATAGAGTTTCTTTTTTATTAGGAGGGTGTGACCGGTTTTATTTTTGATGCTTGCCTTTTTTTTTTGTATCAGCGATCAGATAAAAGTGCACGTACTGCTTTTGTTTTTATACCCCTGTTGGGTTGCACCATCCTTCCTCACCTTTATCTGCTCCCTAATGTAAACAAAGTAAAGTTGCATGACAGAAACAAACTGGCGTATTTTGTCTGTTAGCTTCACCTTTGCACACGTATGCATGGATATTTTCTCATGGTTAAAGCGTTGGGAAAATCACGTCCATACCCTGCCCCCCTCCCCAGGGGAACCTGCCAAACAGGGGACAAAGGAAGGGAGGTCTGATACACCCCAACTGTGTCTGAGAGGGGAGGGGGAGGGGGCAGAAAGAGGGACAGAGAGATAGAGAGAGAGTAAGAGAGAGAGGGAGGTGAGTGTGTGATAGAGAACTCTTGCTGTGGGAAACTGTGTGTGTGTGCGTGTATGTTTGCCTGGTTTCCCATAGGGGTGCAGGAGGGTGGTGGAGGGGGGGGGGGGGGTGTAGGTGGGTGATGGGGGTGTCCTGCACACACTCACCGTTATAATATGTTCCAGATGAGAGGGGCTGCCCCCCCCTTCCTCAGGTTCTCCCCTTACAGTCACAGGACTCCACTGTTTCTCTATGATCTGGGGGGGTGGGCGGGTCAGCTCCATCCACACAGCCTGTCTGCCCACCAGGGGACAGTGTCAGCTCCATGCACACAGCCTGTCTGCCCACCAGGGGACAGGGTCAGCTCCATCCACACAGCCTGTCTGCCCACCAGGAGACAGGGTCAGCTATATTGCGCAGCCAGGCAGCCTCAAAGGGTTGCTAATAAACCATGAAAACACAGCATAATCACACAGAGCAGTGTCCGGCTACAGATACGCAGTCCAAACACAGCAGCCGCTTACATTGTGCCGTATGGATTAACCCGTCCTGTATAGCACCACTTCCCCACAAAACCCTGTGGGAGTGCTGGTGGCACATCGGGGTGTTCAGATTCCCCAGCAGCGGGGGAGCCAGAGTGAGATGAGCTGGATTTTGCTTTGAGATTCATCCAAAAACCCCACTGCCACTGCAGACCTGCTCAATCAATAAAACAGCCTCCTCTCTCCTCCTCTTCTCTTCACTCTGTCCTCCGCTTCTCTTCACTCTCTCCTCCTCTCCTCTTCACTCTCTCCTCCTCTCCTCTTCACTCTCCCCTCCTCTCCTCTTCACTCTGTCCTCCTCTCCTCTTCACTCTGTCCTCCTCTCCTCTTCACTCTCTCCTCCTCTCCTCTTCACTCTGTCCTCCGCTTCTCTTCACTCTCTCCTCCTCTCCTCTTCACTCTGTCCTCCGCTTCTCTTCACTCTCTCCTCCCTCCTCTTCACTCTGTCCTCCTCTCCTCTTCACTCTGTCCTCCTCTCCTCTTCACTCTGTCCTCCTCTCCTCTTCACTCTGTCCTCTCCTCTTCACTCTGTCCTCTCCTCTTCACTCTCTTCTCTCTCCTCCTCCTTTCCTCTTCACTCTCTCCCCCATATCTCCTGTTCACTCTCCTCTCTCTTCCTCTTCTCTCTCTCCCCCATATCTCCTGTTCACTCTCCTCTCTCTTCCTCTTCTTCAGTTTCTCCTCTCTCCTCTCCCTTTCTTCATCCATTCCCACTCCTTTGTGTTGGCACTGCCTGTTCCTCTCTGCTCTGTTTATTTAAAACACTCAGCGGGAGGCGGGAGCGTCAGGACGTTCCGCGGAAATACGCCCGTCATATCCCACTGCGCCCCGGTCCAGCGCCACTTTGCCCAGCCGCCAAAACCGCCCAGCTGCCCCAGGGCTCACGTTGACCAATTAAGGACAAAAATCAGGCCCCTGCAACATTGTACAACTCACAGCAATCGTACGTGGTGCGATAGCACCGAATATCGGCGGAGAGCATCGATGTGTCATGCAGAGACTTTGCTTTGCCAGCGGCGTATTTACACAACCCATGTGACCTGAGCCTAAGCCTCACAGGCCCGGCATGGTGGGAGGTCTCACCATAGACAGGGTGTGAAATTCAGAGTAAAGTTCAAAGGGCAGTGGATGTGCTTTGGCTTGGCTCCCTTTCATGTTACCACCCTGTGACATTCTCGTCTTGTTTTTCCTGCACGCTGCAGTTTCTCATATACATTTTTCATTAGGTTTGTCTCTTATAGTGTGGATATGGAGCCCACGGCCATTAGCAGATTCCTCACTATCTAAACACCTCCAGAAATGTGTCGGGGCAGTTTGCGGGAGTTTACTGTGTGTCACGGAAATCACTCCTTTTCCAAGCCTCTCACGCACTCTTGCATACGCAAAACCCATTACAAACAGGCCTGTTAGAGAAGAGCAGTAATCCCTCATTTTAATCTGAAGTAAAAAAATAACTTTGAACAACTTTTGACATATATACACATGCACACATCATTAGCTAGAACTCAATGCATTTAGGATTTTTTTGCATTGTCAGCAGTAATATTTGACAGAAATTGTTTAGTCGTAGATGGAGTAATAGTGGTATGAGATGGGGTAATAGAGGTATGAGATGGGGTAATATAGTTATTAGATGGAGTAATAGAGGCAAGGGATGGGGCAATAGAGGTAGAGATAGGGTAATACAGACAGGGGATGGGGTAATACAGGTATCAGATGGGGTAATAGAGGGAGGTTTTGTCTGTTAGCACTGGAAAGTAATCAGAAAACTGAGATCCCCCCTCTCCTTAAACCCCCTTTCCCCTCCCCAAACCTCCTCCCACCCCCTCCTCCCTAAACCCCCTGTCCTCTCCCACAGACATTCCGATGGATATCTCAGAGAATGTTCTGGGGGGGGTTAGCGTGCAGTTGTATGGATGTTCTGGGTGGGGGGGTTAGCATGCAGTTGTAAGGATGTTCTAGGGGTGGGGGGGGGGTGGGGGGTGCAGTTGTATGGATGTTCTGGGTGGGGGGGTTAGCATGCAGTTGTAAGGATGTTCTAGGGGGGGGTGGGGGGTGCAGTTGTATGGATGTTCTGGGAGGTTACCGTGCAGTTGCACTAACGCAGCTTTAACATTGTTTATGTGAAGATGCTGAACTCTCCCCTGAGAACCATTTCAGGACAGCCACCTGTTGATCCCCACACCTTTACCAAGTGTGCAACTAACACTGTTAACTAGCTATTAACTGGTTAATAACTAGCCATTAACCAGTCATTAACAGTAACACAAGAATGATCATGTAGATCATTATTCAGTCTCTAGGCTCAGCATTTTCCTACACGCTAAAATACTCAGTGTTAAATCAACTGAGTACATATGTTCCCTATTTGACTCATGTGTACTCATTTGACTCATGAGTTGAATTAACACTGGACATTTTATTGTATACAGACTAGACTGGACCAAATGGGATCATAATCTGACTGTGCCCTGTGGAAATCTGGGTGTGCATCTGGACAAAACTTAGGTTGATTTATACAGTAGATATATTGTTTAATTAAAAAATATATATTTTTTGCCTCAAACGGTTTGATCCACATTTTTTGGCTTTGTCATATAGATTGATTATTGATTGATTATGGCTTCCCTCTTCCCTCATGATGTGTTGATGGAATCTTATTTCAGGCCTCCTCTGTGTTCAGTGTGCTGTGGGCTGTAGCCTGTAGCATTATTTCCTCTTACATTGCATTCACACGTGCTCTTTTCAGAAGAACCTGCCGAAGCAATTTGCGTGCCTTGTTCAAGAGTGCAATGGCAGTGCCCCGACTGGAAACTAATCTGCAATCTTTGAGTTACAAGCTCTAACCAAGATCAAATTATCTAACCATTGTTCCACATTCTAGTTGCCTTCTGCTTCCGGCTGCTTGCGTTTAGTTGTATAATGCCCGCAGTTCTCCGAGCTCAGACGTTACATGTACACACTGTAAGAAAATCCGTCTGACCAGATTTGCATTTTAAAAAGTACTTAAAATACATATTTCACCCAGTTTTGCTGGAGTCTAGAAGTATTACTTTTCAAGAATATTACTATAGTATTGAGCATCGATAGTATATATAGTATATATAGTATAGCCCATCCAGGAATGACCAATTATATCCAAATCAGAAATGACTTCCCTGGCTCCACCCCGTCTTTGTGTGAACAGCCAGAGATGTTTTTGACTTACAGAGTGCCTGGAGGGGTATGATAAATGCCAATCCCTTCTCTACAGCTAGATGGATTCTTTGGACCTGAATCTGCACTGTGACCCAACAGAGCTCTGTCAGGCCAGACTGCTGGGCTCTCCAGCACTAAGAGACTGCCATTGGAGCATTTCCTTAGTCAGGCCAGCCAGGTTGTGCCAAAACCTCCAGCGAATTCATGCTTAAAGCCTCACGCCAGACTCACTCCTGGCCTGTTTGCGCGTCCACCGTCGGGTCACAGAGGGTATTACATCATTCACCCATGCAAGCGCCTCCTTCGCGTCGACCTCATGCCCCGTTGAATGATGGCTGCTAACGTTCATATTTTGATAGAAGGTTTCCTGCTTTCCCAAGGTTTCTTCCTATTTGATTCCAGGGAGTTTCTCCTTCCACTGTCTCCCTAGGCTTGCTTTATGGGGGTTTAGGCCGGATAAGCTCGGAAGTGCGCTGCGATGCGGTTTGTGAAATGCACTAAATAAATACATCTGATGTGAAATCGGGGTAGTGTGCTCACCTCTCTGTCTTGTAAGCTTGGGAAGGAACGGAATCTAACTCGCCTGCCCTCAAACCCCCCCTCCCGCCCGACTCATCCACTCCCCCATTAATCTCCCCCTCCCCACCCCCGCCCTTCCCCTCAGCCCACACCAGCTTGGCTGAAATCTGGCATTTTTGCTGTCAGCAGCAGAATGAAGTTGCTGCTGATTATAGAGCCTGCTGTTAGCTGGCTGGTTTAGTCAGACCTCATTACAATGGCTGCCCTATTGTTGCCCTCATCAATGCTCCACAGCTGCCTCACCGATGCCCCACCACCAAGAGCATATCCATGTTCTAGAGGGGAGGGGGGTAATTTAGCAGACGCTTTTATCCAGAGCGACTTACAAATGTGCAGAGAACAAACAGCAGTGCTGCAGGGTCGTGAAACTGCGCAGACGAATAGCCTTGAATCCCAGATGCACACTGTAAATGTACATGTCTCAAAATACAACTTTCCAGCCGCATAAACAATGTATCTGCGGTATATCAGCACATCAACATTTCTTTGCCAACAGAAAAAAGAGAGTGAAAAAGCTGCAAGAGGCTATTTTACCGTAGAAGAACTAATTCATCAGCTGATTTTTCTCTGTAAAGAGTTTGAATACTACTACTGTACTAAAGCTAATAGTCAGTCTCAAATAGCCATGGCCAAAAAGCCTGTCAATGCGCATTCAATTATCCCCCCAAGCTACGACACCAAGATGGCGCAAACACATAATGCCCAGGATTCGTAGTGTCTCCCAATTGAGTAGACTTTTATCCCTAAAAATCTGACATTTTTAAAACTTTTTCTAAGACTCTTCTGTTTTTGGTGACAGCGTGAGCACTCTCGGTTGCCCGAGACACCGAATCATTCGATCCTTTCCGTTTTTTAAAGGCACACGTTCCTTCAGAGCAGGACGGTTACGTTCGCCCAGTCAGAGCAGGACGGTTACGTTCGCCCGGTCAGAGCAGGACGGTTACGTTCGCCCGGTCAGAGCAAGACGGTTACGTTCGCCCGGTCAGAGCAGGACGGTTACGTTCGCCCGGTCAGAGCAGGACGGTTACGTTCGCCCAGTCAGAGCAGGACGGTTACGTTCGCCCAGTCAGAGCAGGACGGTTACGTTTTCCCAGTCAGAAAAGGGCGGTTATGTTCGCCTGGTCAGAGCAGGACGGTCACGTTCGCCCGGTCAGAACAGGACGGTTACGTTCTCCCGGTCTGAACAGGACGGTTACGTTCACCCGGTCAGAGCAGGACGGTCACGTTCGCCCTGTCAGAGCAGGACGGTTACGTTCACCCCATGGATAAAAATCGAGGCTGCGATGAAGAAAGAGTGGACACAGGGTGAGGGAAAGTGCAGGAGGATGCTGCTGAACACTCCCATGAGCGGAGGCTGAGAACAGCTGGTCACAGGCATCAATCTGCAGGCTGTCGAACACAGAGCCAGTTTTTTAACGTCTCGGTTTTGTGGTGGAACCACATCATGCTAGACTCAGTCCTGAATCAGAACCCCCCCCCCCAAAAAAAATGTTGGTCACATTCAGACATTAAGGTGGGAAAAGTTCAATGAAGAATCTCGTGAGAACGGCTTCTCCCTTTGAAAGTGTGTGGACTGATCTTGTTTTCATATTGCACAGATTCTTGAGAATTGGGACAAATCATGTTCTACCAAAAAATCTTAGAATTATTACTTTAATACAACAAATTCAGTTTTTTATGAAAATGTTGGCCCTTGAAGGTTATGTCCCAGATTTTTGTCAACACCACCAGATTTCTACAAAAACATAATTTGATCAGGTATAAAAAGGGTTAGCCATATCCTAAGGACCCCTGTCTTGCTTTATGGTTTCATTAGAAGGCAGCAAGCAAGGCTACTTGTGCTCTGGTAAGTTTTACATTTTTTAAAATAAATATTTTAGTATATATTTTTATGAATATTTTTTTATAGAAATAATATTGCTATCAGGATTGTCTCAAACATAACAGGTCAACTCCATCTCCCTTCTAAATCGAAACAAAATAAGAAGTGAGGGTATTAAATGGTAGAGGTGCTAATCTAATGAACTACACTGAACAAAAATATAAACGCAACACTTGTTTTCACTCTCATTTTTCACAAGTTGAAATAAAAGATCTAAGAATTTTTCTTTGAACACAAAAGGCTTATTTCAAATTCTGTGCACAAATTTGTTAAAATCCATGTTTGTGAGCACTTCTCCTTTGCCAAGATATTCCATCCACCTGACAGGTGTGGCATATCAAGATGCTAATTAAACAGCAGGATTATTACACAGGTGTGCCTTGGGCTGGTCACAATAAAAGGCCACTCTAAAATGTGCAGTTTTATCACACAACACAATGCCACAGATGTTGCAGGTTTTGAGGGAGCGTGCAATTGGATCGTGTGCAACCAGCAACACAGACAGCACAAGAGACGGTTGGTCTGAATAGCCGTCGAATCACAGGACAGACCGTACAAAATCATCTCCGGGAAATCAATCTTCATGCCCATCGTCCTCACCAGGGTCTTGACCTGACTGATGTTCGCCGTCGGAACCGATTACAGTGGGTGAACGCACACTTTCGATGGCCCCTGGCACACTGGAGAAGAGTCCTCTTCACGGACGAATCCCGCTTCCAACTCTTCTGAGCCGACGGTAGACAACGTGTATGGCGGCGTGTTGGCGAGCGCTTTGCCGACACTAACGTTGTCCACAGAGTGGCCTTTGGTGGTGGTGGGGTTATGTTGTGGGCAGGCATTTCAGATGGACCTCGTACACGGCTGCACTTCATCGACGGCAACTTGAACGCAGCCCGATACCGTGATGAGATACTGTGACCTATCGTTGTGCCATTTGTCCGCCTTCATGACGTCGCGCTCCAGCAGGACAATGCTCGGCCTCATGTTACCAGGGTCTGCGCACAGTTTCTGGAAGCTGAACACGTCCCAGTCCTCCTGTGGCCTGCCTATTCGCCAGACATGTCTCCCATAAAACACGTTTGGGATGTTCTGGATCATCAGGTACGGCGACGTGTCTCTATTTCCGGCAACGTCCGTGAACTCCGCGCTGCCCTCGAAGAAGAGTGGCACAATATTCCACAGGCCACAATCATCAACCTGGTGGGCTCCATGGGCAGGCGATGTACTGCGCTGCAAGATGCCAATGGAGGACATACCAGATACTGAGAAGTGAATTTCGGACACATGACTCCCCTATGTTCTAATGATTCTCTGTGATCACTCATTGAATATTTGTTTGTAAAAATGTCTGAAATCTGTTGCATAATGATCCATAAATAAATTTTGAATTCATTGATTTATTGCTTGAACCATAATTTTTGAAAATGGCGGATGTTGCGTTTATAATTTTGTTGAGCGTACATTAGATTGCCTCTGGTGGCCCTATCTATATCAGCTTCTGTAGACAGATGGTGCTGGATGCTCACTCTGTGGATATGAAGAACATTTGGACTGAAAGAAATTGACATGATTTAGGGGGAAAAAATCAACACGTCTCAGTGGCACCATACCATTGTAAATCATTTTAGGGAGGGACTCTGTGGTTTTCTCCAATGCACCAGGCCACACCAGTAACTGGCCCTTGCTGGCCGGTGAATCCACTTTAAACCAACAGAAGAATGGAACCTGGGTCGGGTTGCCTCACTCAACCAAAAATCAAATCAGCTGGTTTGCTGGGTAGCTCACTCACAGTAAAAGCGCCGCTCGCGGATCGAATCCGGCCCGTGCCAGTGGTGAGTGTGAAAAGAAGCAGCTGGCTGGCACCGCGTGTTTCGGTGGAGAACCGCGTGTTGTCTTCACTCACGGGTTGTAAATAGTTAGCGAGTTCGGCATTCCAAATCCGGGTGGGATTGGATGAATAAATAAACAAAAAATCTAATCAGCAGAGTCGGAGAGTGACTCAGTAGTGCTACTGTATGTCAAGTCTGGCCCGGTAATAATCTTTTAAAAATGTGTTTATATCAATAAAAAGGTTGTTGTGGCACACCTAATGTTTGTTAATTGTGTTATTAAAGTACATTATCAACGGTAAGTGGACAACATTATAATTGTAGTTCTTTCTTGAATAAAAAGATATCACACTTTTTGATTGTACAGCTAATAAAATAATCATATATTTAATACTCCAAAAATCATTAAACATTTCCTACGGATTTTATATTATAATATTATGATTTTGTGTGTGCATGATGGAGTTGACAAAGTTGAAGTCCTGCGCTGCAAAAAGTGCTATTCAAATAAATATATATATTACTGGGAGGAGTTTAATAGCCAAATAAAATATACTTGTCCAGCATAAATGAAGAGTAAAAACAAAAAGAAAAAACAACAAAAAAAAGAAAAAGGGTTTGTCCCAATTCTGAAGAATGGGTGATTAGCTTCCATCTGGAATCACTGCTGGACTTCATGTTGGATTTTGGTCTGTTTGATTGGAGAAGTGGATTAATATTTATCTTGTATTTTCTGTTGTGGTGGTAGCAGTAGTAATAACAGTGGTGGTGGTTGTAGTAGCAGTAGTAATAACAGTGGTGGTGGTTGTAGTAGCAGTAGTAATAACAGTGGTGGTGGTTGTAGTAGCAGTAGTAATAACAGTGGTGGTTGTAGTAGCAGTAGTAATAACAGTGGTGGTGATTGTAGTAGCAGTAGTAATAACAGTGGTGGTGATTGTAGTAGCAGTAGTAATAACAGTGGTGGTGGTTGTAGTAGAAGTAGTAAGAGCAGTGGTGGAGGTTGTAGTAGGAGTACTACTAGTAGTAGTGTAGTAGTGGTGGTGGTTGTAGTAGTAGGAGTAGTGGCGGTGGTGGTCTTCCTCTCTCTGTTGCCTTTGTCCAGTCTCGTGTAAATGCAGGTCTCAGCTGTGGGTCAGACTCATGTCTGGGGAGTGTTGAGACTCAGGTCTCAGTCTGTCATCGGCCTTTTATCCCCCCACCCTCTCCCCACGCTGATGCGGCGTGTGACCCCAGCCTGATGGAGGTTGTGGTAAGAGTGCGGGGGTGTTTGAGTTGGGGACCCGTTTCTGGGGTCCATGTGTTTTCATATATGCTTGCAGACTGCACCATCCATCTTCCACAGTCTGTGCACAAGGGTATGGAGACCGCCCCAGTCTGACCTCTCTTATTCCCTCATACAAGAATGGAAGTACTGTGTGTGTGTGTGTGTGCATACATGCATGTGCGCACGTGTGTGTGTCCATGTGTGCACGTGCCCGTCTATCTGTGTGTGCATGTGCCCGTGTGCATATGTGTGTGCGTGTGTTTATACGTGTGCATGTGTGTGTGCATGTTTGTGTGTGTGTGTGTGTCTGTGCGTGTGTGTGCCCGTGTGCATATGTGTGTGCGTGTGTTTATACGTGTGCGTTAGTGTGTGCATGTGGTGTGTGTGCGTGTGTGTGTGTGTGTCCATATCAGGACAGTATAGGTTAACAGTCTTTTTTTTTTTTGAATGGACAGGATTGATGTATATTTATCTACGGAGAAAGCTTTCCTGAGGAAGTGTCCATCCACAGCTCTTTGATATTAGTGTTAAATGTCTATTTGTGAGTCTGTGTGTGTGAGAAAGAAAGAGAGAAAGAGAAAGAGAGGGAGGAGGTGAGAGAAAACGTGCGTGGGAGAGTGCATTTCTCCCCCTCTCTGTGGTCTCATGTCGTGTAATGTGTGTGTTCTCTGCCATTGTAATCATGTCTCTATGTGGGCGAGATCTATATTTAAGAGTGCAACTGTCTTTCTAGTCTTATAGTTCACTGCAGCCCAGGAGAGAATATGGCTGAAAGAGTTTCAAATTCCACCACATCTGAAAAATATATTCTGTTCAGTCCCTCAGCGATCGTCTTCATCGTCCTAAAAGCTCACCTTATTCATAGCAGGTTTATAGGGCAGTATAATCATTTTACTGTATGCTTTGGAAAAGTATTTGTATTATCGGCTTACGGCAATTTAATAGTGACAAAAAACAAATGCTACAAACCATTTGGAAATGTTGTACACGAAGTCTGCTCTGATATTATATTGATATTAACTAAACTCCCTTTTCATGTTAAAACTGCTGTTATTATTTTTTTCTTTCTCGCCTCAAAGTGTAACGGTGAGCTGTTGGTCTGCTGCTTGATTCAAAACATGACCATTGCAGCCAAGTGCTGCATGACAAGCTGTGTATAGTGCATAAATCCAAAAACGGACTGTATCTGGTCATTTGCAGATGCGTCTCTGCCATTGAGCATGGAGGTGTTCTTGCCTTAAATTACCAGACGTGGCCATCCACTTCTCCTAATCTGGAATATCCAAGGCCAGAAATCCCAGATCACAGACGTGGACCAGGAGTGTGCAGACGTTTGCAGGATACACATGAAAAATTTATGATGTGTACAAATGTGAGCATGTAATGCTTTTGGACATATAAGGAAGTGCGATGTGATGTTTTTTTCCAAAACTTTGTCGTCGCCATCTTTGTTTTATGTCGACGCTAGCTTGCTTGCGAACTAATAATTGCCAAAAAATTAAAACTATTGTTTTTACAGCTGTATAATCTTTGTGGGAGGCTCATTTATATTTGTGAAATGCTTTACTATCATTTAACATGCAAACCCCACATAATACCATTTCATGACTCAGATAGCTACATGACTACAAGGTAGGCCATAAAACCTCTGACTCAACTGTTAAACCCATACAGCACAGAGCACTGCCATATACCGCCAACGTAGCTAGGCGCTCCGTCGCATTTCATCTGTGGGAGATACAGATACAGTCACCGCAGCTTCATTAAACCAGCTGCATTTTTATATCTATGAGCTGCATGACTAGCTAGTTTGCTAACGTCAGCTCAGCTCAGTTCAGTTCAGTTAAAATTAAAAATGAAACTACGAAGTGAAGGTAGCTCACCAGCACTGGCATATGCAAGTGCTCATCGGAAGCTAATTTAAACAATAGCTACTGCACATTAGGGATGGATGTATCATTTAGATTTTAATGATACAAGTGCAAAAACGATACTCTTAAAATGGTACCGGTGCCTGAACCGATACCTTCTTAAAATAAAGAGCAAACGACGGCATTAAAAAACGTCTTTTTTAATGCAAAGGCAAAGAAATGTAACAATATTAACTTAACTGTTTAAATTATACTTACAGAGGTGCAAGTAAGCAGGCACGGTACTCCTAAAAGATTTACCGCAGGTAACTTAACGTTACGCCATATTAGGAAAAAATCTCTATTTGTCAGGCAGAGAAAATAAAGTTTTAACGCAAAGGATCATCTGGTTAAGATCACAGAATACATGTACAAGCCCTCTATGCTATTCCATTCCACTTCCACGTGACAACTTCCCAGCTGACAGTGACTAAAAATATTTCTGCACACATTTAGCAAACACTCAGTGCCAACCTGATGCCAGCTCTCACAATGACAGTGCTTACCATAATCCATTTAAAAATATTACAAACACTCATTTATTCGGCTGTTGTGTATGTATGTCTCTCTAGATTTAATTATCGTATGGTTCATAAATGTATATGCATTATTATGAAGTTACTCAGTACACAGTACAATAAGAAATTATATCTGAACAAAAAATGTTTTCAACATTCAAAAACGGCAAGGTACTCACGCATACAAAGTACTGTCTGTGAGTCATTAATTAAAACTGGCAAAATCTAGGCCTGCTGTGAAAAGTATTGATATCAAAATGAGGCCAAGTTTCAACAAACAATATTGGCTATCTTTGCTCACACAAAATAAACAAGCTCTATTCCAAAGAAATTCTAGCCAATGTTTCCTAAATTGTTTCATGTAGCTTGGTCCTGTGCTTTTTCAGCTGACCATTTGAAGAGAATGTGGTCATTCAAACTTTGTGTCACATCAAATTGTCAAATAACAACAATTGCTTCATGGAAGAAATATCTGGCACCAGAGTAATGGTTTGAGGCTTGTTTGATACCTCAGACCCTTGATGACTTACAGCCATTTAGCCAACCTTGTGATCCATACTGTTCCAGCGTAATTTACAGCTTAATCTAGCCCTGATGGGTTGGTTGTTTGATTGAGAAACACCCTAGCTTTCTCTCAACATCATAACAATTTTGACTGTTTGATCCTTACCGTGGCAGCCCGCCACTGACACGCGTCTTAGCTTAGCTAGCTAGTAACTAACATTAACTAATGTTAACTTATTAGATGTATTGCTGGTCACTCAACCAACGTTAACAAACAATTTTAGAAAACGTAGCTATTTATAACGTTAACATTATCAAAAAGTGCATGAGCATAGATCTACCATTCCATTCCCTCACGTTTGTCTGGACGGTGGCTGTCCTGTGACTGGCAGCTTGGTATTAGCAAGAAGCGGGGAGGAATAGACTGACAGAGGCGCAACCGAGTGTAAAATTGACGGGTGAGGCGGGGGTCCACGGTGGCCTGTAACAAATATGAGTTTATCTGTTTACCATTGTCTTTATTATATAAAATTAACGTATTCTCGTCGTTATGCTATATTATTGGAGGGGGGTCTTATTGGCCTGTTTGTGATATTGGGGGGTTCGCAACCCCCCCATAATTTACGACCTTGCTCGTGCGTGTTTAGTGCGATCAAGGAATAGGCTAAATGGATCAATAGTCAATATTATTCGGACTAACCATTAGCCTATGAGTTCCCGGTAATTCCCGACAGGGCTGTTATATTACAAAATATATGCGGTTACATTTCGTTAAAAGGACCTGCAACAGTTGAGAATAAGGTATCAATGGCTTCAGTCTCACCTTAGAAAACGCCAAATTAGCCTGCTTGTTCAACGAATTTCGTTTGATTATGCAATGAAAGTGTCAAACATCAATTCCATGAGGCTGTTCTCATGGAGTTCTCGAAGTTCAAGCTTAATTCGAAGTTCATTATAGGCTACCTGCATTGATTAATAACATAAATATCTGTAGGGGATCTTTATGCCGAGAGACACGGAGGAAATATTGGAGGTCCAGGTACGACAGATGAGGACTCTAAAAGTGTTCTAACGAACACCACAAACAATAATCCGTAGTGGATGGGGAAAATAAGGAGAACACAAATAACCTTGCGATAAAAAGCGAGGAACTCGATCTCCGAGTAAAACAAAAGAAATAAGCAGTTATGCTTATCTAACTCCCGTTGTGGAGTGAACAAAAAGAAAGGAAGGAGAAAAATAAAAGAGCCCTAAGGTTTAGGGGAGAGCTCTAGTAGGTTTGAGTGGGAAACAAAGAAACCAAAACCTCTGCTCTGAAATAAGAGAGCGAAAGAGCGCACTTTACTATTTCTAAATTGTACGGCTAACAAGTCCCGCGTTGAGAAGCAAATCGGTCAATTGTACACACAACTCCTATACCTTTACCGGCTAGAATGTTACATGAAATAACATGGAAGCGACAAGAAAAGGAGGAAGCGGGGTATAAATGTGACCAACCTGTTTTACTTGTAGCGTAATGCTTTAAAACAATCCACTTTAAGACCGTGAAATGTGCGACTTACAGCAGGGGAAACAGAGAACATGCAGCGCACATGCAGAGAATGGCATTAAAATTTATTCCGAATTTATTGTGTAACGTGCTGCAAATTTGTTTTAGTTTCTAATTAGACGCTTAGTTCTCTTCTTGTTTTGTTCAGTTATGGAATAACAGGTGAAATCAGCTGGGTCTTAATAAACTGAGAGCATGGAAACCTTGTCACTGTAATTAAAAAAATATGAAGGACGAAGAACACTAAGGTTCAAATTCCGTTAACATAGTGACATTTATCTCCGTTGTTTAACTGTAGGCTATGGAAAAAACCTTTTGCACAGCGAATCCGCTGTAGCTTAGGCTATTTGAAAAACAATAAATTCAATATACAAGGTTTTGAACTTTTTTTCAGTCAAAACCATTCTATTTGCTTACAGGCTGTAGGCCTAGAGAGCTGTATTGTAATGACTGAAAGCACATTTTCAAAACTCAAATGTCCGTCTATTGCAGTGCGCAAGTTTTTTTTTTAATGACAATTCATGCATTAGGTGTAAATGACAATTTGCGCTTTAGGCTTGATATAGGTGTTATCAGCAAATGGAAAGCCATTTTTAATGGATAGCCATTGTCCCTAACAGAAGATTGTCCCCCCAGAAGATTACAGGAATTATTGGCAATTATAGCTTGATCCAGGATAATTGCGAATAGTCTATAGCCTACATGTAACCTTACACGTACCATCGCACATCGCCTGGATGTTGATGGAGTGGGCTGAAAGCAATTTAATTCGGCATTCCCCTTCGCTGAGGGACAGGTAGCTATGTGGTTTTTGACCTATGGACCCTTTTATTATTGTACATTTTTTTAATATATAGCCTACACAATAATAATATTTCACATTGTAATCTTGATATTTTTAGTCATGCTTGTGCACGCCCCTGTGTGTAACAGACAGGAGGGTGTACGCGCGCTGTGCACACGCCTATGTAGCCGTTAAATGCGCCGTTAAAATAACATGTAAACAACTACAACATAACTTTAGACCAGGTTTGTGGTGGTTTTAGTGCAAGCGCTTTATGCTGCCTCAAGATAGCAATACGCCAAAAATAATCCTGACCACTCCTCATCTTAAGACCAACACGCCCAGTTCACTTGTAGTGGGCGCAAGAATACATGGTATTTAAACGACGTGAACGCAAGGCGTTATAATGAACCATGTGCCGGGTGTATGATAGCGAAGACACTTGCATTTGGGTTAGCGCTGCTTAGCGCCAGGTGTAAGATAGGGCCCCAAGAGTCTTTGTTTTTGGGTCACAGACATCAAGAAGTAATGGCATGTAAAGGATATGCATGCAAATATTAAATATGATGACTTTATTTAAGTTTATGTTCATTTGTCCAATTACTTTTCATCCCCTAAAATGGGGGAGCTGTGTATAAAAAGGGTTACCATTGCTACATGGTTCACCCGATATGGATGTAAAAACCCTCACATTAAAGCTGAAAGTCTGCACTTGACTATTTTAACGAAATACATATGATTCGTATGACTATTCTATGCTATGATCTCAGCTCTTTCAATAGCATAGCAAAGAATTTAACGTTATCTGTCCCCACCTTGGCAGATACAAGTGTGTATATATAAACTTTGAATTCCTCAGAAAATTATATGTATTTTTTTGTTTTGCTTTTCTATTCTTGTAATTAAAGTAATTTGCGAGCGGATATCCTGTCTCCACCAGTGGTTGGTGAATTCCTCTCTTGGATGGGCTATTATATTTGGATGGTTGTGGCACAGGCCTATCATTGTCCCTCAGGGGCCTCCCTGCTGAACTTTGCTGGTTCAGGAGCAGGAATTGTACTGGTTTGGGATGGGCGGGATGTCGCGGTGAAACCCTGCTGCTTGCAGCAGACGCCCATGCTCATATTTGCCATTCAGAAGAGTTTAGAGGCTGGAATTCGGTTCCAGAAAGGCAGGTGATTATCAGCTGAACAGGTAAACTCACTACGAGCCGCTCACAGACTTTGCTGAAGTCTTCAGGTTATATATTGGAAGTACAGTTACAAAGTTACAAACAAACACAGGGATCTGGCTCACAGCTCACCTGTTTAGCATTGCCGGTTTTTAGGGTGTGGGTTCTATTTTTAGCAGTTCACTTTAATTTAAGACAAACAGGCTAATTATTATGCTGGGTTTTTTTAATGTAAATCTAAATACATTCATTAATATGGTGATTATATCCTGCTAATTATAAGAACACACTTACCAGAAACTACACTCCTGCATAATTGTTATGCTTTGTACAGAATTGAATAAAAATGTACAAACGCAGTACAGTGCACGGTTCCACACACGGAAATTCCAGGCCAATGAAGGCCAAACTTTGACATCACAGAAAACTCCCAGTGGCTGAACCACAACCACTCTGACTAAAACTGTATGTACTGCGGTCTGTGACATGTTTGTGACTTGTTGTTTTTCTCCTGTGTCGCCCACAGAAAACTCAATGTCCCGAGTGTCACAGAGCCGGCACAATGCTAATCTTAGTAATAGATCGGCTTGTGGTCTTATACCACTAACTGGATGAGGTTAAAATACAAAGACCAGAATAAAACAAATGTAATG
Source organism: Ilyophis sp. 1 JC-2022 (assembly GCA_022702515.1). NCBI lineage: Eukaryota > Metazoa > Chordata > Actinopteri > Anguilliformes > Synaphobranchidae > Ilyophis > Ilyophis sp. 1 JC-2022. Next base: position 88,419,032 of record CM040402.1, on the reverse strand, counting down.
TGATTTAAAGATGTTCCAACAGTAAAGGGTTTTTTTGAATTTGTAATTGTTGTAATTGGTTCTGTGTGTGTGTGTGTGTGTGTGTGGGGGGGGGGGGGTTCTTGGATAGTTTGGGATCCATACATTGAAAGACTGCAGTTAAACCTTCCTCCCTCCAGGAATGGAGGCATCCTTGCCGTAAGAACTTGGGCGCTCTGGCCCTGGGTGGTGTGGGGCCTGCGGAGGATGAGGATGAGGCCCGTGACGAAGGGGATGTGTGCTGGATGTGTCTGTGGTGGCACCAGTGCTGAGTTAATGTGCTTGTAGAGTCTGGACGGCAGACAGCAGGAACTGCCAGTGGGCAGACAAACAGAAAACAAGATGTTGGAGGGAGGGAGGGATGGAGAGAGAGAGAGAGAGAAAGAGAGAGAGAGAGAGAGAGAGAGAATCAGGTAGGGCTGTTTGTGTCTTTCTGTCCACCAGTCATTAAAAAGCAGGGAGGGGTTCCTGTCTTTCCATGCACCATCACCAAGGCGACCACATTGTCATTGCTTTTCCGGTGTTGGAAATCATACAGACATTCACTGAGAACTTCCACGCACATGCACATGTGTTTTCTGTGTCTGATCAGCAGGATTTCCTGCAATGAAAGGGATTTAAAAAGTGAGGAGACTTTGGGGCAAACCCCAAAGCTGTCTGAAGCAGCTCCAATGGGCCGGTCCGTCCCAGAGCTCCGCAACCCAACTTCCCGAAATCCTTGAGCGTCGGGGTTGAGGTTGATTCTATTTTAATTCAGTTCATTTGGGAAATGCATTGAGAATCAATTCATTAGTGAAAAAATCCTGACAGACATTATGGGCATTTTTCATTTGAGCTGTACTGTTGTGTGCAACCTGCTCACTAACACTTCAAAGTGCAGTTTTAGCATTAATTTATTTTATGTGTTTTATTTATTTATTTATTTTTAAACCTGTGAAAATCACACCTCATGGTGTGTAACTCATGTTAGTAGCACACCTACACTGACATTCTCCACATTATATTCAGTCCTTAGAAGAAATTAAAATTCATCTGCTTTCTTTCTCTGCACTGGTGCACAGCTGGGCTCCGAGCAGTTAGCTCCCCAAGTTTAAGATCCTTTTTCCATTTGATATCAGGCCACTCATTGATTTATACACAGACAGCATACGTTTCAGCGTTAAATTAAATTGAAGTGTTAAATAAAATTTTATTCTGATAGAGTTCATGTGTTCCTTGTTTGACTTGCTGTTGGATCCCTGTATAAACTCTGTTAGAGCTGAATGAACACACGTGTTTAAAGCCTCTTCTGTATGTCTCTGTTTCTGTTTCTCTCTCTCTCGCTCGCTCTCTCCATCCCTCTCCCCATCTCTCACTCTCTTTCCAGAGTGTATGAACTGCAGCAGCTATACTGACATGCGCAACAGACTGAACACCATTGAATCCAAGGTGAGCATCATAATGATATCACAATAAGCTGAGCTCAAATAATTAATAAATATTAGTGTGATCTATTCAACTATTAAAGGTGACTGTTTCTCAAGGCCCAACATGCATGAGAGATATGACTGGTTCCCAGTGGCGTACCGTCGGCTGTAAAAGAGGCCTTCTGAAACCTTACCTTTATACGGATATTACTCTCAACCCGTTTCCATTTATCATTCTTAATTATCAGTCAATTAATTAATTAACTGAATAACAAATATCAATGAATATAGCAAGTTTTTCCTCTGCTAGGATTTTTTTTGCATCATAAAATGTGTACCACTTAAATATATGTATAAGTGACAGCCGGTGCGCTGGAAAAAGTGGGATGTACAGCATTACTTGTTTCTGTTTATTTAGCTTGAGTAGCCTAACAATCAAACCATTCATTCACTGAATAATCAAGACCAATATGTAGCCTATAATGATTAATAAATGATGACGACAGAGACAACTTAATTGTTTAACAAGGATCAGGCAATAATCTGAATGCGTTAAAGAATTAAATTAATTTTAAGACGACACTCAAATTAGTCAAAGCGATTTAAACATTATAAAGCATAGAGGACAAGAGGACAGCCTCTTAAGTGTCTCAAATTATTGAGCGCAATGTATAATTCAGGCTAGAAAAACGAATTTACGAAAATCTAGGAAACATTAAAAATTTAAACATGGAGCATTTATAAGTCATCATAAATGTTCACAAGTTTATGATGCACAGAATGATAATGCTATCTTGAAATAAATTGGTAGCCTAATAATTTGCTTTTTGTTTTTGGTTATTGAGCGAATCAATTCTTTGATTGACAATCAAGCAAAGTAAACAGAAACAGATTGAGAGTGATCATCCATTAAAGGGGAATTCCACCCAAAAACAACATTAACCTTATTGTACAGATCAAGGCGCAACTAATTAAGTCTTTTTTTGTGGCTGGCCAAAAAAAAAATCTGTACTGAGTTATATATAAAGTTGAAAATGGCGTATACCTCTACCAGTTGCTCTTTTTGAAAGACTACAGTGTTTTCAAGTGGGCGTGTAAATTACATAGCAAGTAGGCGGAGCCAGCAAGGGAAGAATTACTGCCTGGATCTCACTGTTCGGAATAGGGACGGGACACATTGTAGATCAAGCTAGCTATCATTGCTATTTTATTATAATGTCAGAAAATTACATTGATAGGCTACGTTATTTGCTAAAGATGTTTTGGCAAACTAAACCAAACAAGACTTGAGTGCTGTCGGTTACAGAGTGGAGCTCCTCCGGTATTCCCTGATTCCCTGTAGCCTACATCTTCCTCTGCCTTATTGAATCACCCGGTAAAGAACCATGTCAACTAACGTTACATTATGATCTATGACCATTATGTAGACTAACATTAGCTAGCTGACCATAATTGAATGGTTTCGCTCTGAGCATTCGATTACAGAAGCAATGTATTTTTTCTGGGCAGTGCGATAGCTGTTGTTATGAAACAAATTGGTTTTAAAATGTTTACCATGGAGAAGGCTATAGTAGCTAACTACTATAATGGAAGGAGGTCGGCTATCGGGGTGATAAATGTGTCGTTTCCATGTTTTTACTGATATCAGTGCGTTCGAGTTGCACTGGGAAAGTTTGGGTTTTGCTAGCAAACATAGCTAAAACAGCTAACAAGTAGCCTACAACAATGACGTTTTAACTTTTAATTGTATACGTTTCATATTCTGTATCGGCATGTTGGTCGATACAAAAGTATTTCATACTGAAAATGGGAGGTAGGGGTTCCGACATGGTACCAGGGTGCGTAGCCTAGCTAAGTATTCCAGATTTCTGACTGGCTGGCTAATATTTTTACGGTACCAAGCGTAGATAAATGAAGGGTCATAATTCTCCCATTTTTCTGGAGACTGAGCAAATGATGGTGGTATTTTCTCAGTATAACTGTTACATTAGTGGCTAACTTGCCAGTGAGCTACATGGCCTCTCTTGTCTCTTAACTTAGAAACGTTGCAGTGCAGACTGGCACTAGTTACAGGCACTAGTTACACTAGCAGTAAAATGCCCAGTGTGACTGGTATTGTCTGACTCCACCCATAAACTGTGTCTGATCAGCAGGATCAGCGCTCTTGGCTCTTGTAGTTCACAGTAAAGCAGGTACCTTGAACATGCGCAGTAGTTTGGGGCTATATTTCTGCTCTCACTACAGGTAGAAAGTTGGCTGAGAGCTCATTTTAATCAGGAGGAGAGATACTTTTCTACAAACCAAACATCATTTATGGGTGGAATTCCCCTTTAATGGTAAGATTACAGAGGGCCTAGTTCTACTCCCACAGTACTCCACTGCTGGTTCCAGACCTGCATAAAATAATGTTTTGAAATAATTTAACCCTTTAGACAGCAGTAAAGTTACTGCTGATCACTGACCGCTCACTTTTAAATGAAAATGGCCATTTTCACAAATATACATTTAAATTGATGAAAGGCTTTGTTGAAAATTCTCCAGGAGTTTTTTCGAACTTTTCCGGCATCTAAAGAGTAATTCAAACTCATATTTGACCCAGACCTGCTCTGTGTACAACTCCTGCACACATGTGAAATGTGATTGGTTCTCATCTTGTTTACTAATTGTGTCCCTTCTTTACAGGAAACTAAACTCCTCTGTTCCAATTGGTTGTAGATTCTGCTCCTGGAAGAGGCAGGGCCTCCACCAGTCAACAGCCTGCCGGAGGGATCGACAGATAATGAGGTTGACACGCCCAATCCCACGGCCTTCTCACCTCCCACTGTTGGGCTACCAGGTGTGGCAGCCACTCAAAACACAACCACTGACTCACACAAAAGCAATATATTTTTCCATATATGGAGATCCAATATATTGTTGTTCTTGATTTGTAATTTTTTTGTGACAGTGAAAGGCTGTTGTCAGCATTTAAATACAAGATTTGCACAAACACAACGTATTACTGATAAAAGAAACTTACTTAAAATCTACAATAATTTATTGAATAATATTAGAAATACATTTCAAAATATACCAAATATTACCACTTCGGTCTCAGTGATACATGCCTTAATCTAACAACAGAATGTATTATTATATTGAAATGACAATATATTGAAACGTATTGTTAAATATACTTAGAGTGCCTCCATATATCCAACAGCAGCATTCAATTAAGTATATTTTTGAATATATGGCAATATGTACTTATTTTCTTTAGACTTCAGGAATCCTAAAGCTCCCAAAAGCTTCAGGTATGACAAATGATTTATACCATCTAGAGACACTTCAATGTGTTTTATTCTTCTCCCATATGCATTACGAACATAAATTCTGTGGTTCGCCAACCTTAGAAGACATTAAGTGGATCATTAGTCAGCAGACCTGTTAAGAGTTTGACTGTGTGGGGGGTTTTGGGGGTTGGGGATTAGTGTACGTATGTGGATTGCTATGCTGTGTAGAGAGCAGGAATGAGCTCTGAGACCTGAACCTGATCTGTCCAGGGCAGATTCGACACTGCAGTCAGACAGTCTTCCAGGAGAGTCTAGTCATACTGATCCCTCAGGCAGAGGCTACTTCTTAAAATCACAATTTCTCCATTTTCACATACCATTTACTGTTTATCTGCTTAGCAGATGCCCTAATCCAGAGCAACATACACATTTTATACACATCTATCTTTTTAAATTACATATAAATATATAAGCAGTTATAGACCTGGATATATGCTGAAATGATCCTGATTAATTATCTTTGCTTAGCAGTTTACTGGCAGTGCCCCACATGGGATTTGAACCTGTAACCTCTGAGTTATAAACATGATTCTTTAGCTACTGTACTACACCCCTTATTCTGCACTGTGGGGTTTATTGTTTGCTGTTTTTTGGCCCTCAGGAGTCAGGGGCCCCCCGGGCCCCAGCGGCCCCCCAGGGATGCCAGGGTCTTCCGGCCTCCCAGGGCCTGCAGGAGAGAGGGGTTCCATAGGGAAGCCAGGGCCCGTGGGACCACCAGGTGACTCCTCCTACCCTCCTACGCCCTTCCACAGAATACTGCTATTCCTCAGCCCTGACTGCTCCCATCTAAATCCAACGTTAACCCCCGTACCCTCTTATGACCTGAAATTACTTAATTCCTTTTGGTTAAAAACATAGGTGCGCAGAATCCTAACTGTGTTTATAAAGAGTTTAGGTTTTAGGTAAGGCTTAGGTATAGACAGACTTCCTTCAGCGAAAAAACACAATTTCACTACCAAAATAGTTTTTTCTTTCAGCTTCATCTTAACTTAAAAAGTGCTGAGCGTGCTAAAGGGCCGTTCACACAGCGGGCGGTAAATACGAGACGAAGCCAGATGTCATTGTTTTCAATGACGGCAAGATGGCAGTCGACGGCAAAATCGTACGGGTTACGGAGGTAACCCTGGTTCTATGAATACGGTCAACACTCCACCATATGGGTCATCGTGGGTCCGCCCGTAGTGGTGGTTAATTTGCTATTCAGTCTCCTAACAGCTCCTCCTCCCGACGAGGATGACCCATATGGTGGTGTGTTGACCGTAGAACGCCGACGGCAGGACGAACTTGCCGTCGGAATAGAAAATATTAGTATTTTTGCCGTCTACCGCGGCGGTAGGGTCACATGCCGATCAAACGGAAGTGGTCCATTTCAAAATGGATGAGAAGTTTGTGCAACTTCCTGGTAGAGAACGAGAGAGGTGGGAGGAAATATCTAACCAAAAAGTAAAAAAATACAGAGAGCTTGACAAAAAGGCTGCAGCATGGAGTGTTGTAAGCACTGACATGCAGATTCCAGGTACACATTATTATTAGCTGTATTTTCAGAAGCTTTTCTGTGTATGATTTGAGGTGTAACTAACTAGCTAGCGAAGCTACCTAAACTAGCTGACATGATGATACATACACTCACACCTCCCATTTATGAAGACACAGACTGAAACAACGGAGTAATACACACACACACAATGTATAAATACACTTTCGGTCATAGTCCATTTTGCAATGGCGCTCTTTGGTACACCGGTAGTCTGTTTCGCGCAGACCGTAAATATGGCAATGGATATAAATAATGCGTTACCGCAACGGACATTTCTGTACCGTCAACTAAATACGTCCCTGCCGTTGTACCGTCCTGCCATCAACCGCCCGCTGTGTGAACGCAGCATAAGAGTGTGAATCTTTTCTGAATGTAGTTACTGAACTCCTTTGATGTGCACACCTCTGTTTTACAACCTACAGGCCTGAAATAAGAGCCTGATCCATTTCTGTTTAAGATGTGCTTATATGTTTATGTGTGTTTCTGTTTAATATGTGTTTATATGTTTGTTTCTACATGTGTTTTTATGGTCTCCCTGTTCACAGGCCCAAAGGGGCAGATGGGGTTCCCAGGGGAGATTGGCCTGCCCGGCCTCCCCGGACCCCCAGGGCCCTTTTCTGCCATCCCCCTGAGGGGCGACGTGTTTGGGCTGAGCACCAGGGAGCGAAAACAGGGTGAGAACCCCTTTTAGACTAACCCTGAACCCCGAAATATACAGTTATACGACTGTTATACAGTGTACGGGCAGTGACAGAATCAATGATAGCAAAGAGCTGTGTGGAGAAGCACCAGGTCTCCAGGCATTTTATCTCTCCAGGAAAGCTAGTTAGTGAAATTGGTTTCTTTGGAATCTTAACTGGCTCTAGAAAGTTTTAGCCAGTATTATAGGTCAGTGATTGAGTTGATTACAAGTTGCTGATTTCTCAGAAAAAGTAATTGAACCGTTTGTACGTTAGCAAATTATCATCCCTGGAAGTTGTTCAAATTTAAATGCTAAAAGATTATATACCATATATATACCATCTGTTGTTATTTCTTTATCACAGGAGTCAGAAAAATGAAAATAATGCCACAAAAATACAGTGAATAACTCGTTTTAATCTGTTTAATCACAATTTATATAATTGATTAATGTGATGTGTATTATATAACATTCGTGTAATCTAACTCAAACTTTCAAATTGCACAAATGCATGACCTTGATGAAGAGAAAAAAAGTGCATTGTATCCAGTAGGGGTTATCATCACCTCAGAATTTTCTCAGATGTCATCAGCTCAATACAAATTATTTGGATATATATTTAATATCTACGTTTATTTATATATTAATACATATACATCTATTCATTACGTGGGCTTCTGAAATAACGTACAAAATACTTCATCTGGGTTTTTTATATTTTTAAATATCATTGTTTATTTTGCACTGAAAGCAACCTTTTATGAACTGCTATATTCTCTGGGTCCTTTTGAAAACGTGATGAAGAACACCAGAAGTCTTTGCGACACAGGAAGTGGGAAGAGCACCAATTACGCCTCAGGTTCAGAAAATATTCGTCAGCTTGCCGTATATGGCAATGTGGTTAGCTACGCTAGCCTAGTGGCTGACGTCCATGCTGCGGAGAAACATGTCTATTGTGTTTTTAGCCTGTCTCCTTCGGCATGGAACATGCCGAAGTATATTTAAATCCAAATAGACAGTCTGCTGTTTTCTATTTTTTGTTTTCCCCCCCGATTGATTCAAGGCTCTTGTCTTATGGCTGTGCTTTGTGGGGACGTTCCAAAAAATTACTGACCTCTTTTTTTGGCGATGTTGGAAGACGAGTATAACTTGGTTTTTTTTGGTCCAAACTTTGAACATTGCAATTGTAATTTATATTTTTGTTTAACTCAAATATTTTTATGATGTTTATTTCTCCTCCAGGCCTTTTTCCAGTCAGCTATTGCTTTGCAAATACTGAGTCAGAACTGAGTGAGAATTTCAGTTAAATATACAACGCTAAAACTATTTTACGGCATGTATGAAATGTTTATTTATTGTAATACTGATTTTTTTAATCAATTGTATAAGTAAAGTCATTTGTATACTTGAATTATACTGGCAGCCATGAGACTCCAGGATATCTTTCATCGGTGGGTTTAAAGGAAATCTGACAAGTACGGTTCTGTGTACACTGTACTTCTCCAAAACCAGCACTAGAGGGAGACATATACGCTCTCTAGCAGAGGCCGTGGAAGGAAGCTGTATCCAATTAGGAGACTGGCTTTGTCTTGGCTTCAACCCTGGCTATGGTCGGCCTGCCGTAAATCAGACCCAATTTGTAACCTGTCAGCGCAGCCGTCTGGTTTTGGAAACCAAAGGCTGCCCCTTGAGCCAAGAACCTGCTCAGTAAAAAGAAAAGAAAGAAGATTGTGGGGTTCTCAAATCAAACCCTGGTGCTTGTGGGGTTCTCAAATCAAACCCTGGTGCTTGTGGGGTTCTCAAATCAAACCCTGGTGCTTGTGGGGTACTCCGAGTGGACTCCAGGAACCCCTAAACGAGTTCCGGAGGGAGATTTCCCATTGGCAGAGCTCCCATTACTGAGATGTTCTGACCGAACTGCCTCCCCACCTCAGCTCCTTGGCCTGGCAATCATGCCAACAGCAAGTGACCATGGGGAGCCCACGCGGAGGTGGGGAGAACGTGCAAACTCCACACAGAAAGGCCCCTGGCCTGGAATATGCAGCTCATTCAGGAAAGTAACAATTAGTGCTGCTGTCTGCAAACTATACTTTTAGCCAGGAGACGGGCACTATAAAACAGCATTAGGAGGATTTCCCACTTGTTTCCTTTATTGAATTTTCTGGAACTTGTAAAAATGTTTGGGGAGACGGTGCCAGCGAACACACGTTTCTTCTAAAGCCTGATTTCAATGACCCCGCTGAGCAGAAGGTGGCTGTACATGGTTGGGGCGGATTGAGCCCGAGGGTTTCTATAGAGCATTTATGTTGGGCAGCATGTTAGCCAATCCCAGATGTTACAGTTCACCGCAAACTTGTGTGGCTGAGCGTTTGTGTTTATACATCAGGCAATTCAAACTCAAACTCAAACTTCAATCCTGGACGGCCGCAGTGTCTGCATGTTTAACTCCAGTCCTAAAGCGTAAACTCTGAAAACTAGCAGATAATGTAACCTTCCAGGACTTGAATGAAAATATTCTCACTCCTTAAATATTCCATAGGACAAGTCCATTTATAGTGGGCTTGTGCTAATTTACTTTCTTTTACATGTATCATACATTTCTATCATTTGTACTGTAATTGTCTGCCAAATAGATGAGAAGAGTCCTCTTCCTGCTACTCTACCTGCGTCTGTAAACCGGAGGGCCACATCTGGCCCCCCAGGACCCCCAGGCCCACAAGGGGGCACAGGTAAAGTGGTCTGGAGCCTCTTAATGAGGGAGATTGAGAGCCATCCCCTCATACACACATCCCTGAAATTACTCAACACTTAATGATTATGGAAACCATTCAATAAAAATCCAAGTTTTGAAACACCAGTGAAATACCGGCAGATTTGCTGATCTTTAAAAAATATATATATTATTTTCAACAACAATATTTGGAGCAGTATTTTACTTGTGAATGGTTTTTATTTTTTGGAATATTTGTAATATGCTTTCTTGGAAAAATCAGGTAACATAATAGATGTTATCAGGTATTGGCAGGAACGTTTTTACTTTGAAAGAGTTAAAGCATTTTAAATGTATTTTCAGCACTTCTGGTTAGAATATGACGAGAATTAGTTGAGTGTGGCATTTGCCTGTTTTAGTGATTGGGTTGTGATTTGGTGTGGGTTGTTTGTATGATCACCCACTTACATGTATGTACTTTTTTCTGGCGGTGGTTTTTGTAGGCCCCCCAGGCCCAGCAGGACCACCTGGGACCCCAGGCACTCCTGGACAGGAAGTGAGTAAAGCAGCGTTTTGAGTTCCTGTCTGCACGCAGCAACACGCTCTGCCGCTGGGTTTCCACACCACACTCATGGATCCGCAGCCCTCTCTCGAACCCCTGGTTCTGACCCAAACCGTGTGTTGTTGCAGGCAGTGAGAGGCCATTCTGGAAAGACCGGGGAGCCGGGGCCCAAGGGAGACCGTGGGGAAATGGTAAGGCTTGGCTCTGTGTTCTCTCTCTCTGTACATTACGGTCGTGTCAAAGTCACCGCTGGAATCACGTGATCATTGGAGACACCACATGCAGTGTTACCAACTTAGGAATTCCGCAAAATCTAGTGACAAATACAGCTAAAACTGACAATGTTGTTTGTTTCTCTCCACTGTGTACTCACTATGACGATCTGGAAAGCTGTCATTTTATTTGCTTTCCTATTGAGCCCAAATAGAAGAAACTGTGGGAGAAGCGATTGGGAAGCTCGACGATGAGTTCAGAAGGCCTCAGGCCTTAAGTTGGCACAACATAAATAAACCGCGCTAGTCAAAGCTTTCGAATGCCTCTGTGCCTTTCCAAACACGCGTTGCATTTCAACTGTACTTCCTGGAAGCTTCCCAGAGCTCACATTGTAGAATAGGGGTTCAAGGAGGCGGGGTTTCAGGCCTGATGGGTGATGTTTTATCGAATCTATCGAGTTACTGACACAGTTCCAGTCTTATAACAGAAAAAGGGTTTTATCTTTTTAAGACAATACACTCTCTCAAAATGAGGAAGTGGGAGGGAAATTACCCCCTAGTCAGGATAGCCTCACGAATAGGAATGGGGGGTGGGGCAGATGAGGTTGATTTCGCCAGAGGAGCCCCCTTTGTTGATGAATTCTAACATGTGGGGGCACCGTGTGGTAATGTTGATCTAAAACTTCACACGTCACAGTGAAAGAATGAAAATGTAGCCGGGCGTGACCCTGAGGATCGGTGGAGAATGCATCACGGACATGCGCCGATATCTTGCGAATGGCCAAAAAGAGTAAGCAAGCGGTGACCCAAACATTTGGGGAGAGGACCCACTGTCCAGTAATTCAGAAAGCAGATCCGGATACTCCCACCTGTAATGGGCCAGGCCGGGGCCTCCCGCCATGAAATCGAAAGACATTCCGACAGGCAACAAGGGACTGTGTGATCCTGATGATCCTCTTTGGAGCCACTGCCAAGGTGCTGACCTGGGGTCAGTGTTTGCACTTTAAAGATAAGGGTAAAACTGTCCTGTCAGACACGGGTCAAATAATTACTACTTGAATAGATTTAACCCTCTTTTTTAGACCCCAGTAAATTACCTGCACTTTTAAAAGGAAGCATTTTATTTTCTCTTTATCTCAGGCTCAATACTCGTCTTTTACAAGATCTTTTATAATGTTTATACTCCTTTTCAGGGGGACCAGCAGGAGTGGTTTAAAATTTTACCGACATCTGAACAGTTAAAGTATTTGAACTATGTACTCGATCCGGGACCCCCCCCACCTCCCTCCAGGTCTAAGAGCCCTTTCATAATTCTAGAATTCCCAGAGGGAAAAAGGAACAGTTTTACTCCAAGATACAAATCACACAAGTATACGCACAAGTTATGGATCTACGCTATGGTAAACATTGTATGACAGTTTTTTTCACAGACCTCAGCTTGTGCAAAACCCGTTTGATTATTTTATTCAATTATGGAAATAGGAGGAACATAAATTTACAGTAAATATGTATTTTCTGAAGACAGCAAATGTGTGACAGGTGCTTCTCTCACAAACAGGGTGCTCCGGGACTGACAGGAGAGCAAGGCCAGCCAGTGAGTATCCTCTCAGTGACCTGACCTCTCCACTGGCATTAACCAAAACAAAAAAATTTGAACATATTACACCAATTCTTAGATCTTTACACTGGCTACCAGTCTCCCAGAGAATTGAATTCAAAGTACTCCTAATTGTCTACAAATCTCTAAATGGTCTTGGGCCAAAATACATATCTGACCTCCTCTCACCTTACATTCCAGCTAGACCCCTAAGGTCAACTGACACCAATCTATTAAACACTCCAAGAGTGAAAACTAAACACGGTGAGGCAGCTTTTAGTCATTATGCCTCGTGTATCTGGAATAAACTTCCTGAAGAACTCAAACAGGCCCAAAATTTAAACACATTCAAAACCAAGCTAAAAACTTGTTCTGCAGTATCTATAACTAAACACCTAATTCTCTCCACTACTTTTATATCGTATTTGTATTTGTATTTTTTCTGTTCCTATATTTTATTCTTATTTTTATTCTTTTACTCTTTTACTATAGAGATCTATATTCTTTTATTCCTATTTTTTTATTCCTATTGTTATTTCTTTTATTTAAATTATTAAACTATTCTCCTGGCTCTGTATTCACATGCTCCCTGTAAAGCACTTTGAATTGCCATTGTTGTATGAAATGTGCTATATAAATAAACTTGCCTTGCCTTGCCTTGCCTTGCATGGGTTTACAAACTACATGTATTTCTCCCAATGGAGGTTAATAACATAGACAATATTTCAATGGTCTCAAAGTATGTATTATTATTATTATTATTATTAAGTTGACACTGGTAATACTGATAGTTGGTTTGAGCAGCTACTTTGATCAGTTGTGACTCTCTGTAGTACTGCAGAGCTCTTATACTCCGGATGGATACACTGATGTTTTCCACTTTGTAAGTCACTCTTTGTCAGAGTGACAATGATGTGATGTAACGTAATGTCTATCTGCAGTTGTTTTGGCCAGTGATGCCCTTTTCTATCTCTGAGACATTGCCTGTGTGTGTTTTCTGCATTGTGTGTATGTGTTTGCTGTGTCTCTGAGAAAGTGTACACCTGTTTGCAGGGTGCCGCAGGCCCTAAGGGGGAACCAGGAGAGAGTTATGCCGAGGTAGGTGATCTACAGACTTCTGTTTCCCACACAATCTGGGGAAGGTCATTCCAGGGCTTACGAGCACTGAAGATCAATATAGTTCTGGAGCAAGTGTAATTTTGTAATTGCGCTGTTGTGCTAGGGGAAGTGATGTCATCACTGTGTTGTGCTCATGGGAAGTGGAGTTCTGTGGCTGAGTGCTTTTCCTCTCCTGAGGGTGAGGGGGTGCAGCAGCTGAGGGAGGCTCTGAAGATCCTGGCTGAGCGGGTTCTCATCCTGGAGCACATGATCGGAATCCATGGTGAGAGGGAGACATCAGTTTGCATCTTTTACACGCACACACACGCACACGCACACACACACAGACACACACGCACAATAACAGTTTTCCATCTCTCCCTCCCTCTCTCTCTCTTTCTCTCTATCTCTCCCCTTCTATCTCTTTTATAATAATTATAATTATTTGTAGTGAGAATTTAGAGCTGAATGCTCACCCACACATCCCATATTTCCCTCTCTGTCGCTGTGCAGACAGCCCAGTGGAGCATGGCTCTGGATCAGATGTTCTGGGTGACCCTGCCCCATTGCCTGTGGTGAAGATTAAAAGAGCAGAGCCAGTGGATCCTACTTTCCAGCTCTAGGGAGCCAGCGACCTGATTGGACAGAACAAAAAGAGGCGGAGCAACAATTAACACAGTGTGGCCAAGGGGGAATGCGGAATGCATACACGACTGAGCTGTGATTGGACAAAAGCTGATGCTGTGGGTGCTTCTGGGGGGCTGGTGCAGACATGTTTATGATTCGTTAACAATCTGGTCAGGTGATCAGCAATTCACTCTCTCCAGATCTAACTCACTTCCTGGAAAGCACATGCATCACTTTCAAGACTTTTTTACAGTAATATGATTACAGTGATAAGATATATAGCTGCTTGCTTATAGTTAGTGCACTTCATGTTTTTTTATTTGTCCACGGTTTGGCTCAGAATTCTAGAAGCTTTGAGAGAACCAACCGTACAGTAACTCCAATTAGTAAGTAGCATATACACAGTATGTATTTCGTAATGTTTGCTTCCGTAAGCTGTTTCAAGTCTGCTCTCCTGTTGAGGTTTGTGAAGCGATGAAAGAAGGTCTCACCTGTGTAGGTTATGGTGAAGACAGGAGCTGAATCTGAGCCCTCTGGAATCGGGAACTGTGGACTTGCAGACTTACTGGCGTATTTCCTGCGTTGATGTGGACTTACAAAAATGGTGGGTAGAGGGTGCGAAAAGTCTGCGTGAGAGCACTTGCCAAAAACGCTGGTCTCGCAATGGGTCAGCCCTAAGCACTCATGGACTTGATGAGAATAAGTTTGAGTCCACGAGTCCGCGAGTCCAGAGAATGGGATTCAGCTCAGGAGTGCACACATCCGCAGAGGGCTGTACTCACATCCGCAGAGGGCTGTACTCACATCCGCAGAGGGCTGTACTCACCTGCTCTCAGTCAGGAGTACAGGGTAAATCCCAGGTGGCTTTATTTTGAAACCAAGCTAACTGTCAGTGGAGGTTTGACTCCAGAAGACGCCTTCTGATCACACGTTTCAGAGCAGGTCCATCGTGAGGAATAGTTTTTTAGCACCAGACTAAAACCACTTAAACTAGGGACTGCTGAACAGAGTAATCTCCTCTCATCCTTTCTTTCAGACTTTACCATGTCAATCACGGTTATCATTGGAACTCTCAGACATCCAACGGGTAGCACACGTGGAGCTTTGGATAGCCTTTTTTAAAAGCCTTTCATTAATACAAATTTAGATTATTTAAAACAACATATTTTGTAGACATAGCTTTAAAGGTATAAGTCATATACGTACATATATATGAATGGAAATTGAAAAGTATGTGGGACTGAGATTTTGTCCTTACTGGGACAATTTGTCCTTACTTAGTGTTTAAGAACATTTGGTACATAGTATTATAATTCTTAGTAACCAAGCAAGCTTTGATGCTTTTTTTTAGAGGAAACATTACATAATTTAACTATTTTATTTCAGAAGGGACACTATTGTTATTTTTGTGAATAAAAAGTACATTAAGTAGAAATCTTGAACATAGAGCAAAAATGAACTTGAACGTAAACATATTCTACACCTTTATTATTTTCATAAATTACTTTTGGATTTGAGGGTGCTCTCAGTATACAGGGAAAGAGCATTACATATTAAGTACTTTTTTAGGATATGTCTTGATGTTCAAGCACTTTTCCAAGTGTCAGAAAAAATTGTGTTATGAACACGTCGTGTGAACAGGCACTGCATTGGGGGCAGTTCTTACAAACTGCCGAATGATATTTGAGCTCAAGTAATAAAATGTATTAGTTCCCCTCCCTGCACTGCAGAGGACAGAGACAGTCCAAATGCTCTCTTCATCTGCACTGGCCTGGCTTCAGCAAAGCATTCCTGTCTTAATCCTACCCATTGAAGACCCGCCTCCTGAAAGTCCCTGCCTGTCAATCATCACTTACTCAAAGCCAGACCCTTCTGTCCATAGAACATGCTGTTCTCATCCCCCAACCTGAATGTTCATTTTAGGATTATTTCTTCTTCTATTTAAGGCAGACTTTTCCAAACATATGACATTTTTAAAAAACTAAGGATAAATAGCCCAGCTCTGCAGCTGTAAATGGAATGAAATAGTGGAAAGAAATGTCTATATCTGAAACTATATTAAAAAGACTGGTTGTTGCTGAAATCATGGCTGTATTTTGAATGGAAGCCTGCCAGCTAATGTGCAGACACTCCTGTTTGCTTTCATTCCCCCCCCAACAACAGCACATCTGTCTGACAGCCACTTATTTTACTGACTGCGTACCAAATTCAGCATGTTACAGTGCTAACTACTAGAACTGGCATTGACTTATGGCTACCTAAAAACAAACAAAAAATATAAAATGTAGCATTTGTATGGAATTACTGGGTTTCATTTTGTCAGGAATTTGTCTTTGGGCTGGTTGGTGTCAGGAACATTTATCCCAAAGGGATGGAACTCTTCATTGCAGGGATTTCAGTGGGGTGGCATGCCATCCCTTTATTATTTTTTCCTGAGTTTGTATTTTTCTGATATTTCTATGCTGATGTTATTATTGTCTTAGCTCCTGTGGTGTAGAGAAAGCTGGCTTTCTGGGGCTGTTTTTGGCTCCTGTGGTGTAGAGAAAGCTGGCTTTCTGGGGCTGTTTTTGCAGTATGATCCTTAAGAGCCATGTTTAACAATTAAATACATGAAAGTGGCCAAAATAAAAAAGAAAATGGCTTTACGTCGCTGATTTCAATGGGAGTTTTAGTCATCCACAGCTGTTTTCAGGATGATCGATGTGCCATTGTTTATACATAGCTTTGAAGTCTGCTTGGCTCCAGACCATGACTCCATGAGGATGTGGAAAGGCCTGACTCATGCTTATTACCACAGCCATCTCGTTTGGCCAGACTGTGAGTGAGATCACTATCCTGGATAAGCAAAAAGATCTGAGATCTGAGTATATTCTCTTCAATTCGTCAGCACTGCATTTGTTTTCCACTGGAATGCATGCTACAGGTGGTGTCCTAAAACCCAGTCCCCCTTAATCGTGTGTGGAAAATTACGGAATTTTTTTTCTTGTATTTGTTCATGTGCAGTATATCAGACACAGTATTTACTGTGTAATATGTGTAAATACAGGATATATTTGACATGTTTTGTAATCCAGTAGTATGTGTCATGTGAGGCGTTTCTGTGTTGTGTGCTGAGCTGGTAGTGTATGTTTCTGGTCATGGGCCTGGCACGGGAGCTTCTTGTGTGTCTCTCTTGGTTACAGTGCCCACTGTCTGTGGATCACAACCTCGCACCCATGGTTCTCAGTGTTAATAAAGGCACACCTGCTGCAAGGCTTGTCCATTGCATCTGTTGCATGCCAAAAATGTTTACTTTCTTTGACTTTGACTTTTCTCAATGAAGAGTCAAGAGTTGCTAATTTTTAAAAAACTTATTTAATTGTTTTTATTTTGTAAGTGGATTGTATGTAAAAAGAAAAATGCTAACTCTACGTGTGTAAATGTTGACAAACCGTATGAAACACAGGGGAAATCCGTTTGGCACAGGGGTTTTTATTGAACTGGTGAAAGGGAGGCGGAGATTAGGAAGGGAGGATGACCATTGACTGTCTGAGGCTATTTACAGGCAGATGTTCTGGAATGTTCTCAGCATTTCTTCTCTCATTCCTGTTCTTTGTCCTCTCCATGGGTGATGACGTAGCACAGGTTCTTGTAGTCCAGGTTACCGGCAACATCCAAGGGGAAGTTGGAGAACATCTGATTCATCTGCAGAAGGACCAGTGCGAGAGTCTGTAACGCCTATGTCACCCCTCGCAACATTAGCGAAGGACTGGCTGTCCCCTTGTCCCAAAGACACCGGTCACGAGAAAGCTGTATCAGATTTATGCTTCAGTGCCCTTTGTCTTCTCTATGAATTCATCCCTCTGTCCCAGGCTCTGTCTGGATATCTGTCTGTCTCTCTTAAGTCAATGGAGTCCAATTTTGCTTTACTGATTAAAACATATAATATCTACAATATACCTATACAGTATGCATTTCTAGATTTGATTATAATAGGCATGCATGCATACATACATACATACACACACTCAAACAATTACAATTTCTGGTGTATCAGGGGTTTTAGGAGCAGGCAGTATATCACAGCCATGGCTGTGTTTCGAGAATGGTAGTAACCGTGCTGATGGTTTCTGCGCCACCGCCATGCTGTGGGAATACAGCTTTGCTCCTGCGTTACGTGCGTCTATTTTCACTGCTTTAAAGCACTACACAATGTAAGCCTGCGTCTCTGAGACGCAGAGAGCCAGAAGCTGCTTAAATTCTCACACAGGAATGAGAGTATTAGCTCACTGTAAGTTTATATGCTTTCTATGAAAACTTGAATTAAAGCAAATGTATGCTGTGTTTGAAAGGGGATCTATGATCTGCCACTCTGTATGCTCCGTGAGTTGGAATATTTCTTTTGCACATTGCAGACGGTTCCAAGGAGACCTCCCTGTCATGGATTTACTCCACCCTGGTGTGCTGTGTGCACAAATCTCAAAAGCTGGGACCCGGTGCTTTTAAAAGCGTGTCATTAAAAACCTGACAGATTAATGGAATAGGGACGTGCGGCTGTGGCCAGATAAAACCGGAGGTAAAACGTCAAAGCCCAGACTAACATCTGCAAGAACTTCGACTCACCCGAGTCTCAGAACATCATGTGGCTTACCTCTTCTTCGGTAAACTTGTCCGCTTGAGACATGAGGTGGTATTTGATTCTGAAATTCAACAGCAAGTTTAAGAACAGGTTAAGACAAAAAATATTTGTCTTTTCCTACACGCCCAGTATGCATCCCGCACGCTACCTCATCCCACCTCCCTCCCCGAATTGGCTCCCCCAGGGCTACAGATGGGTGGTGTCATAAAGCGGACTCTTTCACTGAGAATACCGCAAGTCGCTGTGGTCACTAAAGTGCACCTTCCTGTGAAATAAATCACCTGCAGTTTACCTTATGGTGATCTTTTTTTTTGTTGCATCAAACTGCAATGTGAAACTGATTTTAAGTTTGATAGAGAGAAAAAAAAGTCACTAAATATTTAATAGTGAACTTTGGGGAAAGATCTGTAGGTGGAAATACCAGTTATACCTTACAAGAAAGAGTTGTAAATTCTTGTTTTGTCCAACCACGCAGTTTCAGTTGGTTTTTATTCGCTCAGAACCATTTCAGGTGTATTTAAAACCTTTCAGACCTGGTCATTAGAGCTGCGTTCAGACTAGGCCAAATACAACAACTGTCTGCAATACAATTTTATCCACTGTTTTCTGTGTATAATTTACACACCTCCTGTCCTGTCAATGTGTCACGTTTCCAGCCATTAATAAACTTTAGCTATAATTAAAGTTGTGGTATGAATTGGGCACAGCACTGCACTTACTCGTCTCCTTTGAGAACTCCTTTACCCTCTGGATCAAAGATCTTGAAGGCGTTGAGAATCGTCTCCTCGGGGTCCGTACCTGAGAAAGTGCAGAAGACTCCAGATCAGCCTGTTACTGTGAGAAAAGCCACATCAACACGACTTCATGGGGAAGACTTTTTAGCTTTTTGTGTGAATAACATTATTTACTAATGCTTGCCAGGGCAGTTGACATGATGTCAGCAGTCTAGCCGTTTTTCACTTCACTGTTAGGGCCTCCTCGCTAGGGTGTTACGGCACTTTGATTTCTTGCTTGCGATTGTGTTGCAAGTCGTTCTGGATAAGCGCCTCTGACCAATGGCAGCCATGTAAATGCAATGTAACGTAGAGTGTCAGTCAGATTGTTACTGGATTAACACAAGGTAAAGGAGAAGACTAGGCAGATCTTGGACTCGGTTGCTGCATGAGGCACAGTGATATGAATGACCACGTTATATGTAAAGATAGTGACAGGGTGCATGTGACACAGGGCCGTTATGGAAAGGGCTCTTTGCGGATCTGTTCCCCGACGGACATGCGCTGACCTTTCAGCTTCTCGCCGAACATGGTGAGGAACACCGTGAAGTTAACGGCGCCAGACGCCTCCTTCAGCATCTCGTCCAGCTCGTCGTTTCCCACGTTTACACGCCCTAACAGCCACACAAATGCACACGCACACACACACACGCACGCAAACACACACGCTTTAATACAGACGGCTGTAGCACACACAGACATAAACAGGTTTTACAGATTTTTAACCGTGGTAACACAGCCATGCTTTATTACAGACGGCCGTAGTCATCAGCTCAATACTGATTGTGTCCTTTTTTTGTCCTTTTTTCCCCCAGTTCCAAACTGAATAACTTGTTGTGACAGCATTAGGGGCTGTTTGTATTTGTGTGGCATGCATTGGAGAGAGACAGGTACCCAGGGCAGCGAAGGTGTCCCTCAGGTCGTTCTTATCAATGAAGCCGTCTCTGTTCTGGTCCATGATGGTGAATGCCTGGTAGGAGGAAATAGGTGAGTGGGAGGAGACAGGTAAGCTCGCAGGTGAGGATGGAGGTGTGTCCTCTCTAATGACATCATTTAATGTTTAAAGGGAAAAGGAGTTTGAGAGGGTATCACATTTCCAGCAAATGTACCGGTTCAGCCGAGCTTATTCTTTCATGAGCTGGGCTTTGTGCATAAAAGGGCCATTAAAGCTATTTCAAATGAGTGGATAATATCTTGGACAGCACCACTAATACACAACAACCACTGGCTTTAGAAATAATATGTGTTTATTTCAATGAAAAGGCTACACGTTTAGATTGATTTCTCAATGTCGTTCTGATTGGCTCTCACACCCTATGTCCCACTGACCTCTTTAAACTCCTGAATCTGGGACTGTTCAAACATGTTGAACACATTGGAGCCCGCCCCCTCCTTCTTCTTGGCCTTCTTTGGTGACTAGAGAAAAGTAGAGTAGATTAGACTTGAGTAGAGTACAGGAGAGTACAATAGCGTACAGTACAGTAGAGTTCAATAGAGTACGGTAGAGTAGAATACAATTAATTAAGTACGAACCAACCGTGGTAGACGCTGAAAATGACTAGAACCACATTCTGCATTTGTTGGCTCTACTCTGTCTTGTTTAATTACATTTTATTTTGCAATTAATGAGTTAGCCAATGTGCTCATTGGCATTGATGATATCAAACAGCCAGGTCTGACATGCCTGTTATACCTTCTAGCAAGGCTATCAGCTGCTGTCTCATCAATGTCAGCTCAATTTTCTCAAACACTTGGACCAATATCCGGAAGCATCTGTCATGCCTGGTTGTAATGTGTTCAGCTGTAAACAAATATGCTTCTGGAGATATTAATAAAACAGAGTCAACAATGATATCACATGCACATTCCTGCATTGGGGTTTTAATTATCACAGACGAGGCGTCAAGCAAATAATATTAAAATCTGACCCTGTATAGCAGTACATTACTTCACTGGATTTTAGCAGCCGCTCTTGTCCAGAGCAACTTACAATTCATTGGGATATGTGGCCTCTCAGTGTCTAGCTACCAGGTCAAAAAGAAAACAAGCAGTGCTGCTGGCCTGGAGGCTCAGATTTGAATATGCCTGAGTGGTTCAGTCAGTGTGGCGAGGAGAGAGCAGAAGATCCCTACCATTGTGATGAGCTTCCAATCCCGTTCCTTTGTCTGCAAAGAAGAACAATACCCATTGACCCCTCTGTTTTTTATATGGTTGTTGTTGGCTGGCCCCAGCACCTGTGCTAAGTTTAGAAAAAGCAGGGTAACAGCTGGGCGTGGAAAATGAAATATCTTACCATGCTGGTCAGCATGCGCGTTACACAGGGTCCACTCTCTCCCCTTGTAAAAATGAGGCATGCCAGGGATGCTCGTCTCCTTGATCTGAACAAAAGGTGTCGCTATTTAAGACTGCAAGTGCAAGCCGCCATGGGGAATTCTGTTTCACTGAGCCATGCACGGCATGGATGACTCTTAACATATGTACCCCAGTGTCCGAGATGTTATAGGGCCTGAGGGGGTCTTTTGATTTTTTGATTTTTCAGGTATGCACTGCCCCCCATTTAACTGATTGGTCCTTTTGTATAGGTTTAAATAAAAATAAACCAGAAAATGTTCTGACGCTGAATTTTGATGATTACGTAATATGATGCGTTTTGGGCAGAATGGTAGAGTTGGTGGAGTAATTACATAAGTTAAGTAATATTAGCAGTCGATATGTCCGTGCTGTGTGTCCGCTACACCAGAATGGGATGCTTCCCCAGCTAGCAAACATACAGTGGCCGGCCCACAGTTGTTGGTCCATCAGCGGTTTACAAAGCTGTCACTGCAGTGGTCTGCTACTGGATGATGAAAGCAAGGCAGTCAAGATGAGGATCAGCTACCAAGAGAAAGCAGAATATTTGTTGAATCTGGCTGTTGTGCCATTTTGCAAAACGCTGATCTGCCAAAAGCTGTTACAAATGGCGGTCGAATGGACGCTTGCTTGCTGGTTTAATACATCCGGCAGACTTCAGTAAGTTTGTGCTTGAAGTGGGTTCTTAAAACGACAAGCAAGAACAAAGCAGTACCTTAGGTAACACGATTCATGTCAGCTGAGGTCGTGGTCAATGTGAGTCCTTCTGCAATCTACGCAGACACCTCTGGCTCCCTTTGCGGATAATGCAAGCATCCGTGTAAAAATTTATTTGTGGTGTGTGTGGGGGGTGGGGGGCAGAGTCAATGTTTTATATGTGTACGAGAATTGTTTGATGGGGTAGGGGATCTGTGTAAATCTTAATGTCCAGAAGAGGCCATTGCAATGACCTCAGAGGTGTTAAAATGACTAGAACGGAGGACTCGTGGTGATTTGAGTACGCCAGAAGCTGACTGCTCTGCTCTCTAGATAAGAATGTGGGGTAAACATTAACGCTAAACCCTAAGTGGGGCACTGCCATTGTACCCCTGAGCAATTAAGCTACTGAAACGAAATTACTTGAGTAAAATATCCAGCAGATATAAACTGATGGTATGTATTATAGTGAAAAACGTATGCTGTAAGTCTGGGTAAGGGTGTCTGCTAAGCACAGAGATTGCGTAAAATTTTGTAAAGTTATAGCATCAGTTGTATGTGTGTGTGTGTGTGTGTGTGTGTGTCTGTGCTATAACAGGTTGAAGGCAGCTGACTGGGGCTTGCCTGTCAAACAACAATTACTCATCTCTAATACATGTGATGGACCCCTCCTCCTCTTCCCCCACTGTCTGCCCCAATCACAGCGCTGGCCAACCCCCCCCACTGCTGCCCCCGCACTCTGCCCCTCCAGTCCAACCATGTGGCAGAAACAGTCAGACAGGCAGGATTTAGTGATTAATGTGTGTGGGAATACCTGGCCATAAATCGCAACCCTTCTGAAAGCGAGGCGGGGAAAAATGCAGAATGCGTCCCATTGGGCGCCCAGCAGGCGGCAGGAAACAGGAGGAGCGGGTGGCCAGCGCTGTGATTGGCTGGTACCCGTCTGCTCTGGCTGGGGTTGTGCCCGCGGTTGGGTGGAGAGGTGTAGTGGGTGCCCACGAGTGGTGAAAGGTGACAGCTTCAGAAGCAAGGGCCAATAACGCTGGCAAATGGCATTCCACCGGGCACGCCGCAACTCTAAAATCCTTTCTGCCGGACGGCTGCCGGACGGCTCATCCTGTTAAGGCACTGTTCTGGTGCATGGTGGGACCCCCTAGCCTGGCATCTAAACTGGACTGTGCCGGTAGCATCGCCTGGGAGAGAGGGATTGCGCGGGGAAGGAAACCCAGCTGGCAGGACGTCCGGTGTCATTGCACACCAGCGCCCCCCTCTGGTCAATCAGACGCCCACAGTCTGCCTCCATAAATGACACATGAAGTGTCTTTCTCTGAGCGTCTGTGCCGGCTTGACAGGAGGACTGTGGAGAGAAGCTGTGACTTTATGACACGTGTTCCAGAGGACAGGACGTGTTCTTCTACGCTGTCGCAAATTGACAGAGGAGGTTGTAGGTTTGAGCATAAAATCAATCAAATTGATCATTCAAATTAGGACACATATGGGTAAAAGTAGTCAGGTCTGGCATAGCACAAATATACCCTGTGCCCAGGAAAAAATTAATATAAATGACAAATATTGTATATAGAGGTGCACTTATTCCTTATTTACAATATGCATGTGCTTTCTGAAAAATGAGAATCTCTCGCTTGTCTCCAAATTAATTCCTGGAATGTGACAGGCTGAATTATCTAATATTAGCTCTTCTCAGTTCTCAGGGTTTGCAGGTAAAGTACATAAACCTCACTGCTATAGCCAGAAGATAGGTGGTGCCCCCTAGTGTCTGCCAATGTTGGTGCATGATCTCCACTCTGGATTATTTTCAGATTAGCCTATTTAAAGACATAACAAAGCATTTTCTAGACCATAAGAATTTACAAACAGTTCTCTGTTTTATTCATTTTAGTATTTTCCACTTTAAATTCCATTCAATCTACTTATTCCATCACTCATTGACTCTGACACTCACTCATTCACTCAAAAACATGGAAAGATAAAAGCTCTCAATGAGCAGTAAGCATTTAACATGAGAGGTATTTGACAGATACCACTCTGTTACACATAAATTTCATTTTAAAAAAGGATCATTTTCTGTATTCAGTCAAGGAGACTTGGGCTTTGTCTGAATCAGAGAATCTACTGCACCCTGTCTCCTGCGTACAGTTCACTGGCAGAATGTGCTGTTTAATGTGCACTGTTTAGCACGTGATATGCAGTACGCGAAAAAATATCCGCCATATTATTTTCCAACCGTACTGTGGAAGTGTGTGGCCTTGTGTGGCCATGTCACGTGTTGTTTTTGTTGTATTAGAAAGAAAACGTCAGTGAAGCTGCACTTCATTTTTTTTTAAACAAAGCTTCACGTCATATTTATGCGACCAAAATGTTTGTGTACTTTGCGAAACCCTGGAAGTAAATGTATCATATGGGGGTTTTAAGTATACTACATTTAGAGAAAATTTTGCCTACTTAACAAATTTCTCATCCTGTCTGCTCAACAAGCCTACCTAATAGTATGGAAGGGTGTTGATTCAGACACCGTCTTGAACTATTCTGCTTGGAATCAGGTGCAATGCTGTCAGTATCCACTAGATGACTCTCCACTCTCGTGTGTGAAATGGGTCTCAGGTACTGATATTACTTCTGGTTGATAATGCCTCTTAAATATAAACAAGTACCAGTGCCGCTTGTGGCTGGTAGCCCCACAGGGGACGACGCACAATTGCCTATTGCGTTGCCCAGGGTATGGGTGGGTTCAGTCGGCCAACGTTCATCTGGCAACCCTGCTGGTCATGAAATCACTTTCATCATGGTTCAACCAACATGGAGTACACTTAATTAATCAAATTTTTACACACATCCTCCAAAAGGCCAGCATGTGATTAATTAAAATGAAATCTTGTGTATTGTGCTTTTAGCCTTTTTTAAAATTAGGCCTGTTCTCCAGAGAAGCCTTATTTGATTAAGAAAGAGGTGGAAAAGCAGGATCCTTTGACAGAAGCGTGCGTGGGGGGAGAGACAGGCTCTCCAGAGGCACGCTGGTGGCCCGTGCGGGCAAGCAAAGGGAGCGGCAGGAGTTCTGAAGAGATGGAAAACAAACTGCTGCCGGAAACCAGACTGCTCTGCAGTCCCTCAGCCCCAGTGTGAGGAGAGAGAGGGGGAGGAGAAGCGTCATGAACTGGCCTGATCTCACCAGGGCCCTTAGTCTCCCTCGGGCCTGCTCATAGGGAAGAGGCACACAGAGGCCTCCGTTTTGGGGGGAGTTACCACAGTGAATAAAATTAGCTGAATTTGAAAGAAACCCACTCCAGGACTCCAATGACTCCTGCTCCGACAGCATTAGATTCCTCCTGTCCTCCCTGAAGGGCCTGGTGCTTTTCTATGAATGGTTTTCCAGATAGTCCTGTTGTTTATGCTTGTGAGAGTCATGCATGAAAGAGAATGCTCTCTCTCTCTCACTCACTCTGCTGGTGGGTGGGGTATGATCACATGTGTGGTTGCTTTAACATTATCAACGACATACATACTTAGGAGTGCCAGCATTGTGAGTGACTTGTTAACATTCTGATGGTTTAGGAGTTGAAAGCATCTGCTAAAGTACTTTAAATCCCCTGGTCTGTCAGCATTCTCCATGACACCTTGCTACAGAATTATCTCACAAGCTTTTTTTTTTTGTTCTCTGCAACTGTCTGATCTTGATTTTGTTTAACATTTTGTTTACCATGATGGTACAAGCCACTTTTTGGTCTTGGGGCTGCATAACTGCCTCTACACAACCACCAGCAACATTCTATATTCTTCTGGGTGGTGAACAGTATCCCTTTCTTTTGTTTTTATTTCTCCCAGGGGATTGACTGTCTCGGTGCTGTCTGGTAGGGGCGTGGAAGACCTGGAATGGTCATGATCTTTGCCCTCAAACTTGATCTCCTGGGTCAAAGGTTGTGCGAAGTAGGTGCCCCGGTGGTTTAGAATTCAGTCTGCTATGACCGCAGCCTGCTCTTTGACTTTGGCTCTTTTTTTTTTTTTTGGTAAGTATCTTCAATGTCTAGAAGCTGAATGTTACCACGTGCCCCTGTGTAACACTGCCAGTGTAGAGACATCAGGAAATATGTATAGACTCACAGGCTTATCAAAAAAACAACAAGAGAAAGAAAGAAAGAGAGCAACTGAGGCTTTGGGGTACTTACTTACATGCAGAGTTATGTTCACCACTATGAACATGTTCATCAGACTAGATCATGTGCCATGACACAGTGTATCAGGTTTTGTATGTGAATGTGTGTCAAAGGTGGACCTGTGTTCTGCATAATTTTTTTAGTTTTTTTAACAGATAATAAGTCAGGAATGTTCCAGTCTCCCATAGCAGACTGTGAGATTAATGTGAAGCAGTGAAGTTAAAACAGTGTCATTATTGATAAATAACAAAGGTATCTGCTGTGAAGTGAAGGGCAATGAAACCTGTCTTTCAGGTTTGGTGGAGAAGTTGCTTACCCCACCTAAGATAATTATCACTTCACAGAAGAGAAACTGGAGTAAGGGGCATTGGTCTGAGCATACTGATACATTCCTAATCCTGCTTTTGTATGGATGGGTGGTTCATTGTGTTCAAGTGCATTTTTCATTCGTATGAGTACGGACATATGGGTTCTACCTGATATGTCAATATTAGCTATGTTCATCAGAATGGCTGATGCTATGCCCTTTCTGTTATTTTAAAATACATACTTATTATATGTTCAAAATGTACAAACAAAACAACACTACAACACATGTCGTGAAAATACTAAATGCTGCACTTTTCAAAACTACATAGAACCCCATATTCCTCAAAATCTGACACTTACTAGACGGTTGGTATAAATGTGCACACGTGAACAAGATGATTTGATGATTTGTCCGTTTTGATAGCCTATTAGGCCTACTGTGTAATGGACATCACTTGGTATTGCAAATGTGACAAATGCTAGATAGCTGGCAAAGGTCGTTTAGGTAGTGGCATTATTCCCAATATTTAGATGAAGATGGGTGACAAAAAATTCAGAGGCTTACATGGTCTATTTCAAAACAATGAAATTAGTTAATAACCACATTAGCCGGGCAAGACAATGCACTAATCAAATTATCAAAGAGGTTATGTGTATGGGAGCATCCCTTTTATAATTCATGTTTCATTGACATATGTTGCAAAGGTAGAAGACCAAATTTGTCATTTAAACTACACTGCTCAAAAAAATGAAGGGAACACTTCATCATCACATTATAACACCAAGTCAATTAAACCAAACCGGTCATGCTGGATGATGTTGCAGGCAGCATAACATTCGCCACACTTTCACGTCTGTCACATGTGCTCAGTGTGAACCTGCTCTCATCTGTGAAGAGAACAGGGCGCCAACCTGCCAATTCTGGTGTTCTCTGGCAAATGCCAATCGAGCTGCACGGTGCTGGGCTGTGAGCACAGGTCCCACTACAGGACGTTGGGCCCTCATGCCACCCTCATGGAGTTTGTTTCTGACCGTTTGGTCAGAAACATGCACACGAGTAGCCCGCCGGAGGTCATTTTGTAGGGCTCTGGCAGTGCTCCTCCTGTTCCTCCTCGCACAAAGGAGCAGATACCGGTCCTGCCTCTGGGTTGTTGCCCTTCTACGGCCCTGTCCAGCTCTCCTCTTGTAATGGCCCGTCTTCCGGTATCTCCTCCACGCTCTTGAGACTGTGCTGGGAGACACAAACCTTTTTGTGACGGCACGTATGGATGTGCCATCCTGGAGGAGCTGGACTACCTGTGCAACCTGAATGGGCTGCAGGTACCGCCTCATGCTACCAGTAGTGACAAGGGCACTAGCAAAATGAAAAACTAGAAAAAAATCAGTCAGAAAAGATAAAAAAAGAGAAATGGTCTGTGGCCACCACCTGCAAAACCATTTACTTTTTGGGGGTTGTCTTTCTGTTGCCTCTCTTGTCCATCTGTTGTCACTTTCATTTGCACCAAAGCAGGTGAAATTGATTCACAATAGTTTACGCTTCATAACTGGAAAAGATCGATATCCCAGAAGTTTAATTGACTTGGTGTTATACTGTGTTGATTAAGTGTTCCCTTAATTTCTTTGATCAGTGTATTTGTCCATGGAGGTGAATTGCTGTAAATAATGTGTGGTGTAATTTATATTTTAGCCTTTAGGGGCGCTGTTATCCAACCTTTCAAGTTCAAGTTCCTTGTGTTTATTCCAATGGTCCCATTCTGAGAAATTATTGTTGGCAGGTATAATGTGCAACACTGTGGTATAAACTAATTCACATCATCAATCAGAGACCTAAATATTAACTTTTGAAGAAACTCATTCCAGGTTCCCTTCAGATTACGACACTCTATTTACTTGCTTGGGAACACCATACGAAAATGCTTCACAAATACAACCTTAACTTTGTGCTATATTACAATCGTACAATCACTGGGAATTAGTTTAAAGTTGTAGGAATAGAAAAAACAATCTAGCTTCGGTGCAAAATTAATAAATAAAATATAAATCGCAAAGTTGGTAAGTTACTAATATATATAATTTATGCCTGAATACTTTGTAACATAATACCAATACTACATATACATATTTTTGATGTAAGCTAGAGAATACATAATGAACGAATTACAAATAAATAGAATATTGCATACCATTTAAATATATGTAGCGTTTGTGCATAGCGTCAGTATCGACTTAATTGCACTTTTTTTCATTTCATAATGAAAAAATGCATTCAAAATAGTTTTTGTTCAGTCTACACCATGTGTCTGTATGTAAAATCCAGTCCGCGTTTTACCAGTTAAAGAAATTGCCGGCTCCCGTTCAATAACCCTACTCCATAGCACTATTCAATACCGCAGGTTTCGTTCAATAACTCCATTCCGCGCCACTGTTCAATAAGCGAAGGCCCTGTTCGATAGCTCCGCTCCTGGTTTTGTAAGCTTCCCCCCTCCTTCCCTGTGAACTCCAGCCCCTCGCGCTCTCTGTATCAGCCTCTCACTCCGTCTCAATATGTCTCAAGATGGCGGCCAATGCGGGATCGATGTTTCAATATTGGAAGCGCTTTGATTTACAGCAACTGCAGGTCAGCCTTTCCCCTTAAGTTGCTTTGCTGTCTTAAAGAACGTTGCAATGAAAACTGTTTTTTTGGAGTTAGTTCTTTCGCTGTTGAACCCCTCTCGGTCGGTGTTTGGGGCCGCTTTCGGAGCTCTCTTCTCCCATTGATTAAAGCGGCTTTCTCGCTGATCGGAAATTGATCCTCTTTGTTCAATTCCCATCGATCAGCCATCATGGCGCCCCGGCGCCGCCGCGGGGAAGCGGCAACCCGGGCCGTTCGGGGGCTAAAGCTGATTTGAACACCCGTCAGAGTGTACTTTACTGCCTCGCTGCTAACTTTGCGCCCTGTAGTGGATATTTTTGACATGTTTTGTGTGTTTCGGTTGAATTATTTTGTGTAAGAAATGAAGTGCACCCGTTGGTTTTCGCTTTCATTGGTGGCGCTGTGTGACCGGAGCAGCAGTGCCAATAGCTTAACGTTAGCTAGCTCAGCTGGCTAACTTAAACAGCAAGTTAACTTGACTAACGTACGTTACTTTTCCGATAGCTATTTAACAATTGTGTTGTACTTTACAGTGGAAACACGAATGTGCATATTTCATATTTTAGTGATTGTGTCTTTGTGTGTCCTACGTGTTTCACGAACCCAGGCTTTCACTTTGGGAATGGATTATTTTGAGACATTGAGATAGTTTGCTAACTGGACAGATGGCTTAATTGCTAGATAGCCATTGATCTTTTCCTCATAATGAAACTATTGACAAACTTGTGATAACTTCTCTAGAAGCATTTAGCTATGTATTTTTTAGGCTAAGTAACGTTAGTTAGCTAAGTTGGTTAAGAAAGGTTTAGGTTAAATTAGGTAACGTTAGTTTTAGCAACGATACTCATGTTAGCTGGCATTTCTTGTTTTGTTTAGCAGCCAGCTGATGTTAGACGGTTGAGGTGGGTAGGTAACGTTAGGCTAACGTTAGGCTAACGTAACGTAAGACATAGTGAAATCCAGCCAGGTAATGTTACGTAGAACTGGACCAGCTAGCTATTGTAAGGATAATAATAGCTAACGTAAAGTTATGTACAATAACATTGAGGTTTGACTAGCTAATCATGGTAACACTTTTTAGCCAGTAAACACGTTAGGTAACGTAACGTTAGATGAAGCTAACGTTGGTCCACTTAAATTGCAGCTTGCGTAACGTTACATGATAGCAATATAACTTAGGTTAACTTACATTATTAACTGACTGTTTGCTAGGCTTGCTAACATGAGCTAGCTACGTTAGCCATCGTGGTCTGAGACCTTGACGGGCTTAATCTGCCTTTCGCTAGCGCTATCGCAATGCAAAGTATAGCTACTGTAAATTGCGTTTAGCTTCAGTGACGTTAAGGTAGTAACGTTAATTAAGGTAGTTAATATAGTAACTAGCAGTTAATTGCTAGATCTTAGTTGCTAATCTCTTAGTTAATTCAACTAACGTTAGCTAGGTAACTAACTTGTGCTAACTTTCCTAGTTAAATCAACTTGACCTCGCTTCTCTATTGCTCAGACGGTAAAGGAACTAACGCGAAGCACCTTCGCTACAGTGAATGGATTGTATTCATTAGAAACGTGCCTGGCCTATCAGAAGACATTGCATTTATCGTTTTGGTAACGTTATTCTGTTATACAGCGGGTTCTGCAGGCAACTTAGGCCCTTGTTTTATTATAAGGTGTAATTAAAAACTGTGCCTACCTTTTCACTAACGTTATAAAGTGAAATTGGAGTAAAACAGTAGCTAATGCAGTTAAACTGTCAGTAAGCTGCGTTAAATTTACCTTGACTTTAGCTGAGTTTAATTTTTAAACTAGATGTTACGTAGTTTGTTTGAAGCACAACGTAATGAGTGTTTTCCACAAGTAAAATATAGTTTCCTTTAATTATTGTTGTTGTTAT
Source organism: Ilyophis sp. 1 JC-2022 (assembly GCA_022702515.1). Taxonomy (NCBI): domain Eukaryota; kingdom Metazoa; phylum Chordata; class Actinopteri; order Anguilliformes; family Synaphobranchidae; genus Ilyophis; species Ilyophis sp. 1 JC-2022. Next base: position 88,387,814 of record CM040402.1, on the reverse strand, counting down.
ATTGGACGAATTGGGATTCCTCAACCTTCATAGCGCTGACGGCATGAGCGTGTCTATGCATAAAGCATTGTGTAATTTGATCAGTTACTGGGGACGTAAACATTCCTGCAAGTAGCAGACTAATTCCCCTTTCAAGTTCTAGTATCACCAGGTATTGGTTTCCCGGTATTTCAAATCTTTGTTTCGTCAAAATAGCCATATATGTAGGCTATTTTGTAAATTGTTGGAATTTCTTCTCATTTTTGTTGTCTGAAGCCCATGTCTACAAAGTCACTGTTAAATGTTTTTCTCAAAACAAACGAACAAAAAAACAAAACACGAATCTATCAGACCAGTGAATCGCCACCCTAAATGTCATTCCAGCACTCAGTTAAAACTTCACCCAATTATAATAATTAAGCCTGGCTAGAAATTGTAGTCTTAAAGTATAAATAAGACTAGGAGGTGGTAGTTTGAGGCATTTAGTCTAATTTAGATTTACAGATGTTCCCAGTCAGACTTGATTATTATAATTTGGTGATGCTTTGACTGTGTGCTGTAATTTGACATTAAGGAGCATTAAGCATTATGGTGATTCACTGGTCTGTTTTTAAATGATTTCTGTAATGTCTGGTTCTTGTGTTCATAGATATTGAGAGCACAGGGACAAATGCATAGTCTAGTCTGTTCCACCACTCCTTTGTATAACAATAAATAAAACTGCAAGCATGGCGAATCATAATGATGTAATTCAAGTAGCATTACTGGAATTTCAGCAAACTTTAACTGCAGGTAGGCTGTGGTATTAGATTTCCCATATCACTGTTATGTCTGTGCTTATCATACACTCCCTCTGGGTTTTTGTTTTGCAAAGGGTACCGTTTCAAATGTGCGAGTGGTGGTTGAAGTCATCCTGTGAAGATCTGCTTTGAGAGTGCTTTTGCTTCAGATTAAATGCTTTTGGAATTCATAAAGTGCAGGATTTTGTTTTTTTGTTTTGTTCACCACATTTCACTTGACTAGAGCATTCTTGAGTGACATGTGTTGCAGTTGCTCACTCTGTCTTTTCAGATGTGCAGAAAAATGTCAGTACTTCCATGTCTGCTTTCAAAGATCGACTGTCATGCGTGGCTTCAGCATAAAATATATATCACATAAGGTTGTGATAAGAGCCCTGTTATAATTGCACGGCCTATCAGATGCCATTAGCGGAGACAGTCAATCTTAGACTGCTGGAGCTTGGCGCTCTGTCTGGAGGATGGAAACCAGCCAGCGCCGTGTGTGTGTTCTGTAGAGAGTAGAGACTGTCTGTTACTGATGACAACTTATTTGCTTTGCTTCCACAGAATGGTTTCCAGAGAATTCCTATTTGTGGACAGTCTTTCATGTGATTGTCATGTGATTGTCTGCGGTATTCAGTCTCGTTGAATCCCCCCCACCCCACCTAAAACTACTCCCTCCGTCTTTGTTTCACCATTGAAAACAGATATCCCCAACAATGTTGTTTTACTCTGCTGACTGGAGAAAAACACATGTCCATTTGGAGCCCAGTCTGGACAGTTACTGTCTAATGGACAGTTACTGACATCAGCCTCAGTTAAGTTTCTTCAACTTCAGTGGAAAGCATGGTACTGCAACACTACACATGCTCCACTCCCACCAGAACCAGGATAGATGTAACCCCAAGAGTCATCACGAGCACAAGTCCTGTAATTGGTGGAACTGACAATCATGACAATTATTGACTGACATTAATCAGTCCAAACACATTATTCACCACTCATTGGTTCAAACCAATGAGCCCAGGAAAGCACATCTTGCACTTATTAGAGACGGGGTTTCTGTGGTGTAACATTCATGTACCTGGATGTGCTGCTTCTGCCTGCTGGCCAGATCTCTTGCTGTTTATTAAGCTCTTTGACCTGACAAGTTACACCCAAGGGAAATGCCTCTACAGGCCCGAATGATCCCTCACTGTTATGATGTGGCTCTTGTTCATGGTGTGTTATTTGAAAGCTGTTTCTCCATTTGGACCAGCACTGTATGTCTGGTTTTCAGAAGATGAGACTAACACACACACACACACACACACACACACACACACACACACACACACACACACACACACACACACACACACACACACACACACACACACACACACACACACACACACACACAGGTTTCACAAGCAGCCTGTAAAATGTGGTGACTTGAAACATTCTTCATTATAGAGCTTTTGCCTTTGTGGCTTGGTGTTCTTTGGTAAAGCTGCTAATGAAAAGTTTCTTTTCGGGTTGTCAAGGGACACTGGTTCTCCATACTGGCTTGATAATGGGAATCTTTGAAATGGGTCGGTTAAGAATATTCCTGTACAGTTAAAATGGTTTACACTTTGCTGTGAAGTCATTCTATTTTCAGATATAATTAATAGTTTTGCTGCATGTGTTTTACACCATAAGGTGCAAATCCCGTTCTTGTTTTACCTACCAGACAATACCACGTGAGTCCTGGTGTGAGATTGTGAAAATCTGATGTTAATTAGTCCCTGTACTCAGAATGCTTTTTATAATCTCAGAGTCTTGGGCTCCAGTAATTGTTGACAGATGATGTTAATTTAAAGAATTTATGGATTTTTCCATTCCAAATGTTTCCTGTTGTCAGGCTGAAAATGAATGCTTTTTTCAAGGCAAGGATATAGGGCAAAAAGAGTGAAGATAATCATCAATTATGCCTCTTTTGGGACAATTGTAACAAGATTTGTCTGGTTTGTGGGAATAAAGTTACAGGAGCGTTTTGTAGGTAGCTGATGTTCAGAGTTAGGCTATATGAAGTAAATTTTCATTGATATTAGCTCGAGATGCTGGATAATATAAGGGTTTTGGCATCTGCTAAGATATGCTTAAAATGAAATTGGCCCTATGCTAAGATTATGGTTGATGTGAGGGTGCAACCTATGTCCCAGAGTTGATTGAGTGTGCCGTCTGCTGTAAATGGAGTGAAAACGTTATACTCATAATGTAATCTCACCCTAGTGATTGAAAGCTCTTACTTTATTTTTACCAACCACACGCTCTAGCTAAGCTATACAGAAGCTCTCCACATCCTGGGTTTTCAACAGGGGGTCTGTGGAGCCCTGGGGGCCCTTGAAGGTACTGTAGGGGGTACTGTAGAATTGATATGCAATGACTACGTAAAGATTTGGGGAAATATTTACGATACAAAAGTTACAAAACCTTTTTTTTAAATGTAACCCTTTTTAACTTATGATGGCCCTGGATGCCTTTGAGCCTGGATGGGGGGGCGGGTCCCTGGATCATAAAAGCAAGGTGCTCTAGATACATGCTTTCTCCTTTATAATAAAGTAAGCAAGTTGAATTGTTTGGTTGTACAAATAAAATTTCTTTCATTCTTGAGTTTGTCCTCATGCACTTCTGATGAATGTGGAAACTTGGTTGCAGTTTCCGCTAATTTAAAACGGGGGAGCTAATGTAGAATGGGGAGCTATTGGCATTAGCTAATGTGGTCACTTCAGACCAGTATCAGTTATTGGCCCAGCATTTCCATATGGCACATCCCTGGTATTAGTCTAGGCTGTTACAAGTAGCCATTTGTGAATTTGGCTTCCTTCACTTTGTGTGAATTGGTACGCATTCCATTCACCGAATAAGAAAAGGAAGCCTGACATTGGGCAGTACTGTAGATTGGGGCTCTGTTACAGTAGTGGGATGTAGCTTATATGTGCAGTGAAGGAGTTAGCGAAACGTATGCTAGCCCTGAGAATCTGTGAGAAGCTCATTTAGAGTCTTGACATTTAAGGTGTTTTGAAGCTCACACAAGATGGAATTTTTTTTGTAAAGGGCTTTTTTTGAATTGTGAAAGGCATTTCTAAATATATATATATATATATGTGTGTGTGTGTGTGTTTACATGTTTTGCTGTTCATGATTGTATTTGCTATTTGAATTCTACTTTTTACCGTCTGATAGCTTTGCATTTGCTATGGCATCTACCGTGATGGGCTCTAGGGGGAAATATCTGTTAGTGATTTTTCTACCTCTTAAAATTAATTTCTACTTATTCGCACCACAGAAATGTTCATTGTAGACCACGTCTGGGTAGTCCAAAGCAATTCCTCCCCCCTTCATAGGATAATTAGCCAATTGGCTTCCGCTCAGGTCCTGTGCCATTTTTGACTTGAGTTGCATTTCTTACGGTATGTTCGCTGGAGCACAATACTGGACCACGTTTTCCTCTTAACGTCACGTGACATTTACATGAACAAACATGCACGTTGCACAACGTTAGTGTGGTTTCAGTAATGGAAAGAAAAGCTGGGGAAAATGAGAAGGGAAGGCATATTCTTCAACCACATTTTGAATGATAAAACGATCACTGTAAGCACCTGATAATAACTAAATTAAATTAAATATTTAATATAAGTCGAGTGCTAAAGAGCGCAGCATTGTTTTCACATGCTTTACTCTCTACTCTGGTAGCATGAGATATTTTGGCAAATTTAGTTTGACATCATAGTTAGATTTCTTTGTTTTGCTGTCAGTGTCTTTGGCTGCCTTCACTGCACGTCTGGGTTCTGTCTTTCATCTGGGCCGGTGGTGTGTTGATGTACATTTCCAGGCACTGGGTTACTGAGGCGAACAGACCAGGAGACTACAACTCGGGAACTGCTACCTGTCTCGGCTTCTCGTAAACTCGAAAGTCACATTTGGTGTTAAGTTCCGTGTCAGATGAGTGTTTGCATTTATAATTCTTAAGCCAAAGTCAAGAGTTTAAGCAGATTGTATTTCACATGGCTCGTCTGCACTCTTTATAATGAAACGCAATTGTTAAATTAATTTTAAATGGTCGCTTAGTGTTTTGTAGAGGAACAATGGACTAAGGAGTGTAGAATGAGTTTGCTGTGTGAGCCCAGTGGTGCAGCTGGCTGTGTATAGTGTTTTGGCTGTGTGGGCCCAGTGGTGCGGCTGGCTGTGTATAGTGTTTTGGCTGTGTGAGCCCAGTGGTGCAGCTGGCTGTGTATAGTGTTTTGGCTGTGTGGGCCCAATGGTGCGGCTGGCTGTGTATAGTGTATTGGCTGTGTGGGCCCAGTGGTGCAGCTGGCTGTGTATAGTGTTTTGGCTGTGTGGGCCCAGTGGTGCAGCTGGCTGTGTATAGTGTTTTGGCTGTGTGGGCCCAGTGGTGCAGCTGGCTGTGTATAGTGTTTTGGCTGTGTGGGCCCAGTGGTGCAGCTGGCTCTGTATAGTGTATTAGCTGTGTGGGCCCTGTGGTGCAGTTGTCTCTCTGTAGAGTGTTTTGGCTGTGTGGGCCCAGTGGTGCAGCTGTCTGGCTTGGACAACAGCAGTAGTCACGGCCAGGCACCTGAGCATGAGTCAAGCTGCTTTAAACAGGAAAGTTACTGCCTGTGTCTGGCAGACATCACTGAAAAACAGGCAGACTTTTCCCTCAGACTAAATTTAGACATGTCTTCAAAGCAGTAATTCATGATGCAGTGAGCAACAGCAGATCTGCGCAACCTCCCCCTTCCCGCTCGGTTCCTTACTGGTGTGCACGTCCCAACCAATTTCCACATCAAATACACAACATCGACCTGACGAAGTGCATAAACAAAGCAGGAACAAGTACAGTATTAGCATATCCCCGGTCAGTTCTGCCTTTCAGCTTTCTTCTGTTTTCCCACTAGTTTCCCCCAAGGGACAATGGGTGCGCACCGTGACGCTGGAGCCACAACATTTGTAGGGTTCTGTTGCCATTTGTATCCATGCGTTTCCTTATTATCTGATAGTTTGTGGACAGGGCTACTTGTGCTAACCCTAATCATTTGATCAAATCAGTGTGCTTTGGATGGAATGATCTCAGCTGGTGTCTGTTTATTTCTCTTTAAAGCGATAAAATAAAAAAAATGCTCTAAGTTTTATGGGCTTTGGTGTAAAAGGAAAGTAATGTTGTAACACTGTGTTCCGCATTCAAGATTATTGGCATTTTCTATTGTGGGTTTTTTTGTTTTTTGTTAAATGATTAATTAGTCTGGTTAGCAACGTGACGGTTGCCGTTTGACAGACCAATTAAAATATGTTGTTCAGACCCTATTTATGTGAAACAGTGACATTATTGGGGAAAAGTTTTTTTTTCTTTTTCCTGATCTCCCCCACAGCCAAAATAGGTCACATTGTGTTGAACAGAATTGGCCTAATTATTCATGGTTTGGAAATGACTAGATGCCGTAGCCAGCAAGAAAAAGACAAGATGATTGCCTTAAATTTTTTTTCCATAAATACATGCTGGAGCGTTGTGGAGTCGCGAGGGTTTAGTACACAGTGGAGCGTTGTGGAGTCGCGAGGGTTTAGTACACAGTGGAGCGTTGTGGAAGTCGCGAGGGTTTAGTACACAGTGGAGCGTTGTGGAGTCGCGAGGGTTTAGTACACAGTGGAGCGTTGTGGAGTCGCGAGGGTTTAGTACACAGTGGAGCGTTGTGGAGTCGTGAGGGTTTAGTACACAGTGGAGCGTTGTGAAGTCGCAAGGGTTTAGTACACAGTGGAGCGTTGTGGAGTCGCGAGGGTTTAGTACACAGTGGAGCGTTGTGGAAGTTGCGAGGGTTTAGTACACAGTGGAGCATTGTGGAGTCGCGAGGGTTTAGTACACAGTGGAGCGTTGTGGAGTACACGGAGTGTTCTGCGTACCGAAAGCTAAGGTATACAGTCTCACTACAACGTGCAAATCTCATTTGAACGCATTTACAGTTTTTGTGTTTGCAATGAGGGCATTATTTTCATATGGGGTCAGGTGGGGGGGGATTTCAGGGAGTCAGTTGACAGGATGTTTATTTTAGAATATTTAAAAGAACTTTATTAAAGTACACCCTAGATCAAATTTGTTTTAGCTGTAAACATGTTTGTATGCTTACCTTATAGTGAAACTTATTCATGCATTCTGTTATTTCAACAAATCTGAAATGATATTGTTTATCATAAGAAACTGGTAGGAAACCATCTTTGTGCTGCCCCTAACGGTTGAAATTTTCTTTCTGCTCCCCACATTGCCCCCACCCCAATCGTGATGTCAGAGTACCTCTTTGGAGGTACCTCTACGTCACATGGATAATTGTTGTCGCCCACAATGGAAACAGCCGGCACCTGATTGGTTAGACCCATTACGTTACTTTCGTTTCGGTTCCACGTTTTTAAACCGGAACCGGCATCCTGTTCAACTCTCTTATTCCACCCAAATAGTCCACTAAAATATGTTTCAGAAAATATTTGAGGTGAGAAATAGGCCATGCAGTTGCTGTATCTTGATTCATGTTTGATGTGCAATGTCTAGTTTGACAGTTTAATCTGAATTTTACGAGTCATTTGTACAATGTATGTTCATTTATGCAAATGACGATGGACACAGCTCCTCGACGATGGATACCAGTGTGGATATGACGGCTGTGAAGTTTTCCTGTGAACTCTTCTTCAGTCCCCATGCAGCCTCCAGATTGGGGAACTCTCTTTCAGTCCCCATGCAGCCTCCAGATTGGGGAACTCTCTTTCAGTCCCCATGCAGCCTCCAGATTGGGGAACTCTCTTTCGGTCCCCATGCAGTCTCCAGATTGGGGAACTCTCTTTCGGTCCCCATGCAGCCTCCAGATTGGGGAACTCTCTTTCAGTCCCCATGCAGCCTCCAGATTGGGGAACTCTCTTTCAGTCCCCATGCAGTCTCCAGATTGGGGAACTCTCTTTCAGTCCCCATGCAGCCTCCAGATTGGGGAACTCTCTTTCAGTCCCCATGCAGTCTCCAGATTGGGGAACTCTCTATCAGTCCCCATGCAGCCTCCAGATTGGGGAACTCTCTTTCAGTCCCCATGCAGCCTCCAGATTGGGGAACTCTCTTTCAGTCCCCATGCAGCCTCCAGATTGGGGAACTCTCTTTCAGTCCCCATGCAGCCTCCAGATTGGGGAACTCTCTTTCGGTCCCCATGCAGTCTCCAGATTGGGGAACTCTCTTTCAGTCCCCATGCAGTCTCCAGATTGGGGAACTCTCTTTCAGTCCCCATGCAGCCTCCAGATTGGGGAACTCTCTTTCAGTCCCCATGCAGCCTCCAGATTGGGGAACTCTCTTTCAGTCCCCATGCAGTCTCCAGATTGGGGAACTCTCTTTCAGTCCCCATGCAGCCTCCAGATTGGGGAACTCTCTTTCAGTCCCCATGCAGCCTCCAGATTGGGGAACTCTCTTTCAGTCCCCATGCAGTCTCCAGATTGGGGAACTCTCTTTCAGTCCCCATGCAGCCTCCAGATTGGGGAACTCTCTTTCAGTCCCCATGCAGCCTCCAGATTGGGGAACTCTCTTTCAGTCCCCATGCAGCCTCCAGATTGGGGAACTCTCTTTCAGTCCCCATGCAGCCTCCAGATTGGGGAACTCTCTTTCAGTCCCCATGCAGCCTCCAGATTGGGGAACTCTCTTTCGGTCCCCATGCAGCCTCCAGATTGGGGAACTCTCTTTCAGTCCCCATGCAGCCTCCAGATTGGGGAACTCTCTTTCAGTCCCCATGCAGCCTCCAGATTGGGGAACTCTCTTTCAGTCCCCATGCAGCCTCCAGATTGGGGAACTCTCTTTCAGTCCCCATGCAGTCTCCAGATTGGGGAACTCTCTTTCAGTCCCCATGCAGCCTCCAGATTGGGGAACTCTCTTTCAGTCCCCATGCAGCCTCCAGATTGGGGAACTCTCTTTCAGTCCCCATGCAGCCTCCAGATTGGGGAACTCTCTTTCAGTCCCCATGCAGCCTCCAGATTGGGGAACTCTCTTTCAGTCCCCATGCAGCCTCCAGATTGGGGAACTCTCTTTCAGTCCCCATGCAGCCTCCAGATTGGGGAACTCTCTTTCAGTCCCCATGCAGCCTCCAGATTGGGGAACTCTCTTTCAGTCCCCATGCAGCCTCCAGATTGGGGAACTCTCTTTCAGTCCCCATGCAGCCTCCAGATTGGGGAACTCTCTTTCAGTCCCCATGCAGTCTCCAGATTGGGGAACTCTCTTTCAGTCCCCATGCAGCCTCCAGATTGGGGAACTCTCTTTCAGTCCCCATGCAGCCTCCAGATTGGGGAACTCTCTTTCAGTCCCCATGCAGCCTCCAGATTGGGGAACTCTCTTTCAGTCCCCATGCAGTCTCCAGATTGGGGAACTCTCTTTCAGTCCCCATGCAGCCTCCAGATTGGGGAACTCTCTTTCAGTCCCCATGCAGCCTCCAGATTGGGGAACTCTCTTTCAGTCCCCATGCAGTCTCCAGATTGGGGAACTCTCTTTCAGTCCCCATGCAGCCTCCAGATTGGGGAACTCTCTTTCAGTCCCCATGCAGCCTCCAGATTGGGGAACTCTCTTTCAGTCCCCATGCAGCCTCCAGATTGGGGAACTCTCTTTCAGTCCCCATGCAGCCTCCAGATTGGGGAACTCTCTTTCAGTCCCCATGCAGCCTCCAGATTGGGGAACTCTCTTTCAGTCCCCATGCAGCCTCCAGATTGGGGAACTCTCTTTCAGTCCCCATGCAGTCTCCAGATTGGGGAACTCTCTTTCAGTCCCCATGCAGCCTCCAGATTGGGGAACTCTCTTTCAGTCCCCATGCAGCCTCCAGATTGGGGAACTCTCTTTCAGTCCCCATGCAGCCTCCAGATTGGGGAACTCTCTTTCAGTCCCCATGCAGCCTCCAGATTGGGGAACTCTCTTTCAGTCCCCATGCAGCCTCCAGATTGGGGAACTCTCTTTCAGTCCCCATGCAGCCTCCAGATTGGGGAACTCTCTTTCAGTCCCCATGCAGCCTCCAGATTGGGGAACTCTCTTTCAGTCCCCATGCAGCCTCCAGATTGGGAAACCTTTTTTTCTGCAGATGAGACCCAGACATTTAAAACTTTCTTTTGCACATTTACCAGTAACCTCTTGGGGTTACGTAAACGAAGAGCCAAGAGCGTATACATGGGGCTAAACTGCTCTGTAAAAGGAAAGTGACGATGGATCTGCTGAAAACACGAGCACTTTTAGACTGGAATGAATCAGTTAGGAGGACAGCGAGTCTCGTTACGGTGGGTTCCCGTGGATAATCCCGCCATCAGTATCCACATGGAATGCTTGTCTGTGGGGTGGCGGGGGGGAAGGTTAAAGTAAAACAAAAAAAATTATTCGGAAGAATTTTATCTGCCTTTGTGCGGCACCATCTGGGAACGGTTATGGAGAAAATCAGTGAATATGGAGTTCTCGGGAATTAGGAGTAAGCGGGAGAACATCCAGTCCCTCCTCTTCTTCCGGAACATCCAGGATATCTACTGTCTGGACATATCGAGCCAGGGGCGCCACTGATGGAGCCACCGGTTCTGATAGAGCAGCACCCATGGAACTGTAATGCCTAAGAGCCTGACTCAGTCATTCAAAAATGTGGCCTTTTTTCCTGTAAATTGCTTCTGAAAAGCATCTTGTAGCAAGACATTATACCACAACACTGCTGCTCTTTGCTGTAGGAATATAATGGGGTTGGGGGAGGGGTTTATTATGTGTTTTCTTTTTTTTCTTTTTTTAGCTACGGTTGGCACGCTTTTTTCATTTGAATTATGTAACTTTATTTATGTAACATTGCCAGTACACTGTGACTATACCCGAGGCTAAACATGAAAACATGCATTCCTTCAGTCGTAGAAAATGTTGTCTGTGAAAGGGTAGGTCACTTGTTCAGATCCTTACTTGGCTCTGTTCTACACCTGCTCAGTGCACACGTCTGTAACTCACAGCAATAAGCACAAGCAGATATATTTGATATGTAAAATGTAAAAGCATCTGTGCAAGCTTATGAATAATTACATTAAATCATAAAGCCCTATATTTTCAGTCCCTTAACGGTACCTCTGTAATTTACTCCAGATGTTGTGGGGGGTGGATTCCAGAATGACAAAGATCAAAGCCAGAAGAGAAGTAGCAGCTTATATATACAGTATAATTGCTTATAAAACTAATGAGCAGCATCTTGCTGAAATCTTAGATCTTAAAAAAAAAAAGAAGAAGAAAAAAAGAAATACATTTTTGTGCTGTGTTGCTTCAGAAGACTGCTGTAGCTATCAGTGGTCAAATTGGATTTTAATACAACACCATAGTCCAGAACCTCAGAGTTTCACGCATCACTGCTTTTTCTCATCGGTTCCATCGTAACACTCTTAAGATGATTGAATTGCAGACTGTGAGAGAGCTTGTTTTTGGCGGTTGTCTGCCAGACTGAGAATCCCTGCCACCCTCTTCCGGCCCCCCGGCTGTTTGAAAAGACAAAGACCTTATATTTTGACACGGAACCCTTTTACACCTTGTTATTTTTGGGCAAGAGTACATAATGAAGGACAGTGCGGCATTAGTCACAGTCTGTCCCCCCCTTGAGCTCCCAGCAATGCGGGCAGCTTGGGTCAGAGAGCAGCGAGATGTGCTTGGGACTCCCATTAGCTGCACACTTTATTATTCAGCCCTTTTATACCCATGTTAAAATAGAATTCCAGTTGGTGGAGGTTTGCAGGTGATGATGGAAGACGTGCGATTTGTATGTATCCCGAGGGGAGGGTGGAAGGCTGGGAATTCAGTTCAATTCAACACTGCTTTTATTGGCTGAACAACCAGATGAGCGCTGCCAAAGCAGCAAAACACGTAGAACATGACATATAACACCATTAACTATGCTGTTTGACATGCAAACATTCCTCAGTAAAAAGACATTAGTAATAATAATTGTGCAAGTAATTTAAAATGGACAACTAACAACTGCATTTAGAGTTTGGACAAAAAACGGTTAATTTATTTCCATTTAATGGCACACTGGGGTTTCTGTGTGGATCTCTTATGCTGTGGAACCTGGGTGTTAGTGGGGCTGTGGTTCGTTCCGCTAGGATCGGATGGTTTTACTCATTCAGGTGTTAAGTGGGCATCAGGTCCGTCTTTTATTGAATGTGAATATCTGCGAGTCCCTTGGTTCCCACCGAGGGCATGAAATGAACTTTTTCACCCACTGGCCAGAGTGGCTTGTGGATTTAAAAAATCACCAGCCATTTTCAACATTTTACCAGCCACATTAACTTCTACGATATAACAACCTGATTAGTTGCCTGCCAAAGTGACTGCTAGAAAAGAAATCTTACCAGCCATAATCAAAATGTTTACCAGCTTGTGGCCGGTTGCCGGTGTTAATTTCATACCCTGTTTCCAGCCCAGTCTCATTCACCTGTCTGTCTCATTTCACTTCTTATTTTACATTTTTTTTACCTGCCTTGTCTCAGAGTTCATAGGTCTAAATAAAGAAGAGATTAAAGAAAAGATGGGTTGTTCATTCTTAACGCCTCAGTGCTGCACGAACATCTCCTGCTTCCCCCCCCCCAAGAGTGTAAGTGTGAAGCAGAGAGCACTTTCCTCTCCTTTCTGCTTTTTGACGAAATGATTCTCTTTAATGTGCTGTTCCAACAGGCTCTGGCAGCGTCTGCTGATTTTCAGCATGTTCAGCTTTTAAGTGCTTAATTTAATTCACCTATTGGCTAAACGGTCCACGCTCACACCTGTTTTCCAAGGTTTTAATTGGCTGCTGAATGAATGGAATTCCACAACTTGCTGGCTGCGAGAAGTTATTTTATTGAGGCTGTAGCTGTCGTTATGGAAGAGGAAATGGGCAATGGTCTTCTACCCCTTTCACACCGAAACAATGACCTGTGTAAAATCCATTTTTGTGTGAATGGGTCCATCCGGGTTATCCGACCCTGATCACGGCCTGGGTTTTACGCAGGTTCGACATGGCTCGGCTTCATTATGAAAGGGGGGGGACACTGGTTACTCTGCACAGCACGGTTAGCTGACCGAACCTCCATCTTGTCGTGTTTAACTTGCAGAAACAATGTTCCAAAACTTTTATGTAAATGATAGGAACCGTATTCATGTAGATGTATATTACACCAAACAACTTGGGGATTATCTTCTTTTTGGCTAGCTAGATTCACAGAAGAAGTCTATTTCTCCGTTGTCACAAGTAAAAAGGCTATATAATGATATAGCCTATTAAACAAGAAATAATATGTCATTTAAAACTTTTGTGACAGTTTGAGATAAAAGCATTTGCAAGATTTGAAGCACATCATTAGGCTATCGTTTCAGGAGTTGACATACTGGGTTAAGCCAGCGTAATGGCAAACTACATTGGTAGCCAGCTGGTGAGTGAATACAATCTAGTTGTATTAGCAGAAAAACTAGACTTCAAGCAAGCTGACTAGGTCAGCTTTTAATGCCCCCGAAACGTGACTATGCCGTTCGGCAGTGTCATGTACAAAAGTAAACTTGTGCACCAGGGTCTCGTGTGAACGGTGAGGACCTGGTACTTAACCGTGACCATAGTTTGGCGTGAATGGGACAAACGTGGGTTGAACCCGTGTTCAGTATTCCTTGTCAAACTCAGGTTTTGTGTGTGTAAGGGGTATGTCTCTCACGCACATCGCATAACGACAGGTCACCGTCCTGGGGGATGATTAAAGAGCATGATCCAGGTGGCGTGATGATCGGCCCTGACCGTGAGAAATAATTAAACAGCGGGAAGTGTTCAGGGAATTCTTAAACAGCCCTGCTGCTTCATATTCTGGGTCGCGTGGAAGGGGGAGGGGTGGGGGCTGAGGGTTGAGGGTACGTGAGGGGTAAACGTCAGGTGTATTCTTTCACATGCAGTGCGATTGGTTTGCGTGTTCCCGGCTCAGGGAGTTCCGCCTGTCGGACTAGAGCTCCATTTTCGCTCTCTCTCCGTTCTTACGATCCGCATAAATGATGGATCGAGTTTGTCTTCACTTATACAAGAAGTCAATTCCAATGAGTGCAGCGGAGCTCCTGCTCTCTTCCCACGCCGGCTCCTTTCTGCCACCGTCAAGCCGGAAAGCGTTCAAGACCGTCCCGTTTCCTGCTCACCGCGAATGTCCATCTCAGTTAGGAATTTGGAGATGGCGCCTCTCAGACAGTCGGTTACTGAGTTTTGGAGTTGCCGTTTAAATTACGAGTCAGGTCACTTCAGTTCTTTTATTCCTTCCTGTATTCCAAGAATGTTGCATTCCTGTTACCATTGACAGTAAAGCAGATAGCCATTCATGGTTACCTTGGGTGGTAAAAATGTTTAGTTCTTTAGAAGTGGAGGTGGACCCCATTGAAATTTCAAACACAGCAGTTAACTGTAGTTTGATGGAAAATTTTGAGCTTCTCTTGATCAGGGTGTTCCCCGGATTTTCAGGTTGCCGGCTGCTTGTGAAAAGTATCAGGTCAGGGGGTTTGGAAAGAGGAGGTAGGTGTTTCTTGGCTGTCTCTTGTCTTTTGGAGTCAACAGTGTGTGGAGTACTTCTGACAAAAGTCACGTTATAAAAATAAAAGCTCTTGTGTGTTCCTGTGTGCATTTTTGGATTTAAACCCAACTTCTACTCACTGCTTTGTATCAAGCTTAGGCCTGTCTGCCTGCTATGTGTAAAATATGCTAAATCGGGACCATGAGATTTGAAATCATGTGATATTGATAACTGAGCAGGGCTGTTGTGTGCCGTTGGTTCTAAAGGCTCTGTTGGAGTGCATGTTTATGGCCCCTGAACTCTCGGCTGCTGTGTCTATGGGGAGCACATGAAGTAAAATGTGCACTCCCCATAGACACAGTAAAATGCATGAAGCCACAGCTGGGTGTGTGGAGCCATTTAACTGCAGCGCTACACAACTGCGCTGGGTTCCCAGACTCCCCTCAACACGCAACACGTACGCTAAAAAACACGCGTGCATCCACAGCGCACAAACCTGCAAGCGCACAAACACATGTGCTCTCACATACTCATATACACCATACGCGCGTGCACACAAAAACACGCGTGCAAATGCGCACACACGAGAACGTGAGAAGAATCTCCCGTGGTATGAAATATTAACCTTTACTAACTGATGAGGGTTTCGTGACTGGCGCATGGCACTCTAAAAACAACGTAAAAAAACATGCTGGTTCTCTCTAAACTCACACGGAGCTGGAGAAACCGGTCCCTCATAAACCCATCTCTTATAATAACGCCCTAGTTCCTCCATCTCCGTTGCTACATTTGCATAAAACGCCAAACTCTGTTGATTGGACCAAGTCCCGGCAGTATTTAAAATAAATAAATAAAAATACCTTGTAGAAAAATACCCATTAATGTAATAACCATTAATTTAACCACAAGCCTTTATGGCGTTTGATAAATGGGCATTTTAGTTATACAGCCTACCTGTGAAAGAGGCTTGACTGAATGGAAACACTTTTACTGCCGAGGGCTGAGTAACTGCCGGCCTGAACCCAGTGTTTTCTGTAATATATTCTCCTTTTTCCACAGAGCGTTCTGTAAACCTGCACTTCATTAGATAAATAAATGGGCTCTTCTGCTGGAAATATGCAGCATAGAGATCTCATTAGAGCAGGAAGCAGGCCGCTTCATCAGTCATGCGTCCCCTGATCCGAGGCGTCCCGTCCCGGCCTCGCAGGGTCTCGGGTTCGAGGAAGTTGGCTGTGCTCTTCCAGGCCTCTTCATGTAAACAGATGCCGGCGCTTGTCAGTGCTGAACCATCGCGTCCCAAGTTTCCACATCTTTTTTTTTTTTTTTTGGAAGGGGGGGGGGGGGTACGTTCAAAGAATTGCATTAGCCTCGTACCGTACAATTGACGGTTACTAACAGTGCATTCATTTCAATGACTGAAATTGAATAAGGCAGGAATTTTCGTTTCATCTGACTGTTCGTTATTTAAAAAATGTTTTTTTTAATAATGTTGGCTCCGCCCCTTTGGGGCCCGGCTGTGATTAAGGTGCAGTTTAGGTCAGGGGACTAAAAGGCTTCAGTTTTCCACATGGCCTATAGGACGTTTACTATATTACAGAGAGATACAAAACCGTCATTATGAGCATTTAAAATATCAATTAGCCTATAGCTAAAAACACAGATTGCGATTTGCTGGCCTGCGTTGCCTATTAACGGCATCGGTTTGCTTATGGCCAGCGCTGTATTAACGGCATCGACAAAGCGGTAGATGAATGTGTCGGAACAACAAGCAATGAGGCATTTAACATTGTTATTTTTATTTCCACTCTTTTAACAACACACAACTTAAAAATAGTGAATAACTAAATAAAAAAGCGGCCTTTTGTCCGGTGATAGATAGCCTACTTGTGACCAGCGAACATTGTCACATTAGGCCTACTCACTGCTGTTTTTTCACCGATCGCAGTTTTCTCATATTATGCGTGAGGAACAGTTTGTTGACGTTGCTCAGGAGAACTGAGCTCCGCGTTTTGCTGACAATGAAGCCGGTCTTTGAGAAGATGCACTGAATGATAGGGGAATTATTGCTTGCAAAGTTTACATTTAACCTTTTTGGGGTCATCGAAATGCTTGCATACTTTAGATCTTTTCTCAGACATTCTATACAACTGATCTATTCTTTAATTAACAGACAACAATTGTTCGTTTCAAGGCGCACGTCCGGAATTAATAGTTCCACTCGCGTTCTTTCACACTGCGACAATTCGGCCGATTAAAATTTTGGTCGACCAAATTCTTTTGATTGACTAATGGTTTATTTGACTATTTGGGGGTAGCCCTAGTGGAAACTGCGAATAACTCTGAAACGGAATGGTGCCACAGTGATACCAGAAGGGTGCCCTTGACTTCTCAGAGTAACATATGGGCTCTGTGCAGTTTAGATGCTCTTTGGGCTATGCAAAAATCTCCCGCTGTGTGGAAGACTGGACACAAGGTCAGGGAAGGATACTGGCTCTGAGCAACACCGTTACATTTCCAACCACTTGGCCCGATGCAGTCTGTTCTATTTGAAGTGGAAGTATATCTAGCTGCAATAAAGTTGATTAAATAAATAGTGATTTTAAAACCTTGACAATGGTGCGTTTGATCTTTTGAGATGCTTTTATGTTGGAGGCATGCCTCTCTAACCAGTTTAACTGTTTGGACGTGCACCGTATCCTCAAAGGCCATCTTGTGTTCTGTAGTGCGTGTTGCTCCATATCTGATTGGCCAGCAGTGGCACATCGCTAATCCCGCTCTCATTGAGCGTGAAGAACATTTCTAATCCCGCTCTCATTGAGCGTGAAGAACATCGCTAATCCCGCTGTCATTGAGCATGAAGCACATCGCTAATCCCGCTGTCATTGAGCATGAAGCACATCGCTAATCCCGCTCTCATTGCGCGTGAAGAACATCGCTAATCCCGCTCTCATTGCGCGTGAAGAACATCGCTAATCCCGCTCTCATTGCGCGTGAAGAACATCGCTAATCCCGCTCTCATTGCGCGTGAAGAACATCGCTAATCCCGCTCTCATTGAGTGTGAAGCACATCGCTAATCCCGCTATCATTGAGCGTGAAGCACATCGCTAATCCCGCTCTCATTGAGCGTGAAGAACATCGCTAATCCCGCTCTCATTGAGCGTGAAGAACATCGCTAATCCCGCTGTCATTGAGCATGAAGCACATCACTAATCCCGCTGTCATTGAGCATGAAGCACATCGCTAATCCCGCTGCCTGCCTTATTCAATTTCAGTTATTCAAAGCACATCTCTAAATGGCCGCAAAAAAAGTCACTGTAAACTGAGGTGATTCCATGGCCACGCGCGTGCTTCCTGTTAGTCATCATGGAAGCTGTATTTGGATTTGGCTCTAAAATGGAGGCTGGCAAGGCTGGATTTGGCTGTGAAATGGAGGCTTTTGCAGAGGGGAATTTGGCCTAGGCGTGGCTTGTGCTTCTCCGTTGTCTTTAAAATGATGAGTCACTTCCACGTCTGCTCACTCCCGAGTCTCCCAGTCACACGCTTCCCTTTCGGGGTTGTTATTGGCCTTTGGAGCTGAGAGGACTACTGTGGGCAGTTACTTCTCAGTGGCTCTCTGGATTAAAGCAGAACTAACATTGGTCATCAGAGCAGCTGCTGGTGTGTTTTTAAAACTCCAGACATGCAGCTGTGTGCTTACTGACCTGTTTCCAGCAGTCCCTGCAGTGCAGTGTTTCTCAGTACGGAGTGTGTTGGCATCAGTGGGGACTTGTTGAACCCAGACGGAGAGTTGGCTGTGGCTGGTAACTGCTCTGGCGCTCAGCCGTGGAGACGAGAATGCTGATCTAGGATCAGGATTCCCATATGCATTTCATAGCCTTATCCACTATGAGCTAAAAGGCAAAACTGATCCTAGATCAGCCTCGCTGGGGTTGTTATTGTTGGAAAGCCCCGCCCCTTCCTTCTGGCCCCGCCCTCCCAGGTCCCCAGCCGGCCGTCCCATCAGCTGATTCCAGCTGTGGATCCGCCCTCCGGCGGCAGCAAAACTCAGGCCTCCCTCCTCTCAGGGTTTAGACTTTGGCTGAACTCTGAATTTAGACTGAAGCGGTTATTATTAGTGACCCGGAAACCTGCAGGTGTCCTGGAGATGCAGTCCAGATGCAGCTGAAGACTGGCGACGGATATGATGCGTTTGGATTAAGTGTGGGGTAGCGGGGGGACTCAAGGCCAGCCCCCCAAACTGGCAGGGCGGGACAGGCTGGGGGCGGGGCACGGTGGGGCCTGTCCTCTCGGCCAGGGGCTGCTTTTCCTCTCCCCGTTGCTTCAGCTTGGCCGCCTCTGGCCCTGGGCTCTCCTCCAGCTTCCAGAAGGTCACCCCTTCCCCCCAGCGTCTGTGTGGGCTAAAGCGGTGGGAACAGGACCTGATTATTCACTCTGGCTCTGGGGTTTTTATATCTTACTATCCTAACAAGTGCCTTTTTTATTCCATTAGTTTTTTTTAACATGCTGCTGATGTTTCTACGTTTGAGAGCCAAGCTTAATACTTGTGTTCTCTCCTCTCTCTCAGCTCTGTCTCTCACAACCCCCCACCCCCACCCCCCCGGTCAGTCTCTCACAACCCCCCACCCTCCCTCCATGTCTCACAACCCCCCACCCCCCTCAGTGTCTCTAAGGCCCTGTCTATTTACAAAGACTACAGTTACACACAAGCGCTCTTATCCAGACTGACTTGCAGTAAGCGTCATTCAGCTAATGTGGGTGAGACGGCACCGTATCGTCAATCGCTGCAAGTAAAGCCTTTCTTCACAAATACCGACTAGTGCCAACCACGCGGTGCTAGTAGGGTTAAAAAGTACCTGAGATGGACTCGTCTGGTTCCTTTATCTCTTCTCCCCTGAGATGCAGAGGCGGGAGGATCTCGGACACCACGACTGTGGCGGGAATTAATTCCTTATTTTTTTCCTCTGAGATTGTGAATAGGGTACGTTCGTTCACACAGTAAATAGGCCTGGACTCAGGATCACTGAATGATTGTTTTATAATCTATAAATAGAAGCTCACTTTGGCGCAAAAACTACAGCGGAAAATGTGATGTTTACAAACACAGCAGCATGACGTGTTCCCCACCTCCACTTTAACCAGCGCCAGCTGGGTTGGAAGTGGATAAATGAAATAAGGCCCTAAAAAGCCTCCATTGTGTTGGTAATGGTCAGGGTCTTGTAAAAGCCTGCAGTAAAACTGTCCGAAATGCAAAGCTGTAAACAAGTCCAGGTTTTCCATTTCAGAGTGGCCGGTAAGTAAGTAAGTAACGCAACGCACATAACTGGGTCACGTCGGCAAGCTCGACCAGCCTCCCCGTCCAAACGGATCGCAGGGCTGAAAGTCATTAACGTGTTAACATACATAGGAACAACCGACTAGAAACCACAAATATCATTATACACTGTTAGTATACGTTAATGTCTGTGTAGAGACGCACAGTGCACATACGGGGGCTAATGCCTTTAGTTAATTCAGAATCTCGTCACTTTTTAAGGCGGAGCCTTATGAACTCATGAATTGATTGAGAGCAAAACAATTTTTTTGAAAACAAAGGTACAAGACTGTGTACTTAACGTTTTTAAGGGGGAATTAACTACTCTTTCCGTAAAGCATTGCGATTTATGCATTCAAATCACTTTCCCCACGTTTTCAACCGGTTTCAACCATTTCTTTCAATCATTTTAGGTTAATTGCATTTTATCTTTTGTGCTTTCTTGTATATACTGTATATATCTTAGTGTTTTGGGATTCCGGAACCAGACTGTTCAGCTCTATTGCCTCAGTCTGTTTACTGCTTTGACGTAGTACTTGGGTGGGAAATAAAGTGGGCGTCATTACCCTACAAGTTTGCTTGGCCGGGACGGCTTTAGTTTGGATGGAGGCTGGGACAGTGTGATCTTTGAGCTGTGGGCTGTGGTGGCTTTTTATTAGTATCTCCTAGTCCTAGCATGTGTGCGTCTGTACTAGCGCTGATGTCCTCCTCCCTGGCATTCTGCCCACACGCATTTCTGTCAACATGGACAGGCTGTTTTTAATTAGAATTTTTCAAGTGGGAGGAAACTTGCTCTTGTGTTACGGTGTTTGCGCAGTGATTTGATCCTCTGTTTAAAAGCTCAGACACCCGACAGCACCATGGAAACCGTAATGATCTACCATAAAATGTTCTGTCAACGTTGGCGAAGGAAACCAAAATAAAGCCGTGGCCGCATGGTGAATGCGTCTCGTGTAAAAAAATTTGCAGTCCTTCAGTGGAGCATTTTGGGGCCGGTTTTGTGGGCGCAGTATGACCATGTTCCGGAGTGTTTCTTATCGAGTCGTTCATTTTTACACTTTGTTACAATTGAAAGTGGCTTGTTTTGTGTCGGTGAATCTAAGAGTATCAATTATGCCTCCTATAAAATCTGGCAGAATTGGAATTTTCTGGGAGGAAATAGAATGCATTGATGTGGCTTGCTCTTTTTTTCCATCTTTTTTTAATGTATTTCTTTCCCTTGTGAAAAGAGGTACAGCCTAAACATCGATGCGTCAGAGCAAAATATATAGTTGGCTATGATTTGTTTTTGGAAGCAGCCTTGTCTTCATTCATCTTTTCTGGGACATCATAATCTTTTATATAAAAAAATTTGTAATTTAAGACACTGCGGCTTTATAGGCCAGGAGGTTGCACTCAGGAAAGATGGGAAGGGACAATTAGAAAGATGCACAGGAAAGACCGTCAGGAACGATTAGAGCGATGCACAGGAAAGACCCGTAGGGACGATTAGAGCGATGCACAGGAAACAATGAGTTCCCCCAATTCAGCGCCCAGTCCTGCAACCCTTCTCTGCCCGGGAACACCTTAAACCCATCCCCACGACCCGGCCCGGCCCAGCCCGGCCCAGCGACTGAGCCCAGTGTATGGATCCTGGCCTGTGAGTTTCCCGCCGGACTGGCTGGGTGTAATGCGGGAACGTTCGCCTGGCTCAGACGGCTGATCTGGCTCCAGGCTCTTCTTTCATCCACTCATCGGCTTTTTCCACACAAGAATATCGGAGAATCACCCACCAGAGCAAAGCGTCTCTTCTCCCCTTTGAATCCCCCTGTATTACACGTATGAGTCCCAGGTACAGACGGCCCAAAAGAGCGCAATTCTCCCAAACTCGCTTTCAGGCCAATCAGGCCTCCATTAGTACCTTGTGTTCCGTTTCAAATGAAAGTCAGGGTCGAAAAGCACAAAGTACACTTAATATAACTGCATAATGAGTGGTGTATTTAACATATACATAATGACGCCCCAGTCTCTGTCATGGATGCAGATGATGGAGGCGCGGTGAAGCCGAGTGATCTGTACGTAACCCTGCGTGCTACGTACAGCTGTCCAGCAGTCGCACTGAGAGCAGGATCAGGACACAGTGACGGATGCCTTATGGCTTTGACGGCCCCTCCCATCCCTGCGCCTCAGTTGTGGAAACTGAGCCAAGCGAGAGATCCGGGTTGTTGTGTGTCACGTCTTTCATTAGGCTCACACGGAGAGAGGGAATGGGAGGGAGGGAGGGAGGGAGGGAGGGAGGGAGCGAGCGAGCGAGATACAGACAGAGCTGTAAAACTGCAAGCCAGATGAGCTGATTCTCCTTTAGGCTGACACCATGTTTCCTGTGTTCCAAACACAGTTTTCTCTGGAGTGCGTCCAACAAATGGGGAACCCCCTCTGTCTCCCCCCCCCTCCGCACACACACACACACACACACACACACACACAAACACACAAACTCTTCTGGGCTCTGGCAACCCCTCTGTTCATCAGGAGAGATGGCTGTTGAAATTATAATCCTCCATTTTACAAGGTGGAAAATTAAACTAAGCAATAGAACACCCCCCAACCCCTGGAGTTACTCTCATCCCCCCAGACCTACTACACTCCACACAGGCATGCTGTACAGGCTCCACCGGTCTAGCTTAGTAGCACTCATCCTCAATCAGTTCTTTTAAAAATGGTTAGGGTTAGATTTCAGCCTGTCTTCACATTTCCTATGCAGTTAGGACAGATTACATATCCCCGCCAGATACTCAACTCCATGTTGTTAGCATTGATTGATTGGTTGTTGCTGTTGAAGTGTTGAAACGTACTGAAACTGGAAGTTGAGTAATGTAAAATGGCTCTGAAAACTCCAACTGGAGCCTCTTGAGTAGGGTTGTCACGATATCCCATTTTAATATCGTCGATATGCCTTGAACAAATATTGCGATATCCGATATTGTGACAACCCTAGTCTAGATAGCCTGTATACAAATAATAATAACAAAATAATGAATACAGATAAAATAATAATAACCAAATATTTTAAAAAAACAAAGCATGCAGAATTTGTTGAGGCAGCAGAACTAAAATAGAAAATTGAGCGGGAAAGGACACTCCACTCAGATTTGTCGGGCAGGTCATGGCACACGCAGTAATGCAAAGATTTAGAGTACAGATTTTGAAATATTAACTCACCTATTTCCAACAAATATTATTATTTTAAATCATGTACGTATGTTTTGTTCTTAGAATATCAATAACAATGATAATAAAAATGAGTATTTAAGAAAATGATATATATATATATATATATATATATATATATATAAATATATTTTTTAAATATTGTGGCTATAGACAGTCATCTCGGCGATATTTTGAAATATCGCGATATCCGATACAACCCTACTCCTGATAGGATTACAGACCAGTAGGAGGTGAGAATCTGGTGAGTTTGAGGAATCTGTGACAGCCTTCTCGCATCACATGCAGGATGATTCTGGCGTAGCACGTGGGTACTGGGCATCAATACATCCTCATGTTCTTTTTGTCATGCTTTGCGCAACCTGCTGAAAGCTTTTAACCCCCTTCTCTAGCACCACCTTTTTTTGAAGCCTGAAAATAAAATGTTTACTGTTCTTGAACCCTTTTGACTGCAGGCATAATTCTTGTCTCTTCTGCTAGAGAAACCTTGGTAGTTTGTTTTCCAAGAGTCAGAATTACTCTTAAGTATTACTGAAACAATGTAACAGAAGCTCAAACACGATGGAAGTGCAATTTTAGTTTTTTCTTTTGTTGCTATAACATTGGACCGTAAAAAAGTTTATAGAGGATAGAATTATTTTAGTTTTAATGCTTTCAAACTGCATATTGTGTGACTAGATATTGTGTGACTTAAAAAATAAAATAAAATTAAATGCGACAAACACAAATTAACTAAACCACTTCCGGCCCGTAGTGGAGGGGCTAACGACATCAATCACTCTAGCCACCTGCTCATCAGCGGCTACCGCTCCGCTGGGTACACTCGGGGTATCCAAGACACAGTCCAACTGCTGCGTGACCGTTCTGCACGCCGGCTGCATCACTGCCCTCGTTCTTCCTCTCTGCAGCATTCCAGAAGTGCGGGGCATACGTGACGCTCGCCTCTTTTAAAAAATAAAGCTGTGCAGTATGAGGAGTAAATAAGTCGGCGGGTTCGCGGTCGGAGGTGAGGCGAGGTGAAGCCGCGACGGGGCGATTAAGCGACTTTGCCGGCGGTTTTGTTCCTGATGAATAATTTACATCTCTGCGAGCGTCGTCTGGAATCCTGAGCCCCGTTTCATGCATTATTAAGTTAATGAGGGCTGAGGTGTTGGTCTCTTCGTTCCACAGCGAAACTGAGAAAGGAAAGATCCGGCGCTTTCTAAAGTCTGTGGAACCTGCTTGTGCATTCAAACAGACCCTGGGAATTTAGGCAGGCTTACAGCGAATGTGTTTGTGCTTTTTGGTAAATAAGCACAGCCGCCGCTACCCTGCGTGCCCGCATCCTCTCGTCAGCCCCCAGGATGTTTTGGCAGGATTGTTCATGCACGTTGGAAAAGTAGTTCTAGCGTTTTGTATCTGAAGCTATCGCGGAAGCTTATTGGTTTGGATGCAACGTGAGAAATGCTATGTGGTGTTTTGTTTTCATCAGTGAGTAAAATGTCCCAGCGTACCAGGCCTGCGTATGGGACCATATTTCAATTTGCTTTGTTGCCAGTTTTCAATATTCGAGCGTGTCTACCGAGCTTCAAATGGAGCAAGGCCTTCTTAATCATGCCCTTATTGAATTTGAAATGGGGAGGGGGCAGGGGTGGAGTGGGGAGCGGGGGGGCAGGGGTGGAGTGGGGAGCGGGGGGGCAGGGGTGGAGTGGGGAGCGGGGGGGCAGGGGTGAGGGCCGCGGGATGTCTGGTTAGGTGGGGGGGGCAGGAGGTTCTGTCAGGCTCACAATCCTTAAATCTGCTTGTTTCTGCACTTGAGGCAATATTTTTGCAGACAGATTTTGCTGTGTTTTTCTTTCTCAGTTTTCATCTATTTTTCCTGTGAATGGAGATTGCTGTGCTGTGGGATGACTTGCGGCCTGGATCGTTATGGTTTGGCCTTGAGCCTCTTTTCAGTAAAGTGGCTGAGTAGCAGGTAGCAGCGGCACATCGATGAGAAATGAAGCACTACCAAAGCGTTTTTTTCTGCCTTTGGTGTCTGAGTGACATAACCCCCGCCCCTCACCGTGTCACACTTCCCTGCCCCCCGCCCCTTACCGTGTCACACTTCCCTGCCCCTGCCCCTGCCCCTGCCCCCGCCACACTTCCCTGCCTGTGTTTCTCACCCTCATGCTCCTACCTTTGCGTTTAGTCATTGAGCAGACGCTCTTACCCAAGGTGACTTACAAAGCACCCGGAAAGAGGTTAAGCAAAGCTCAGCAATGATACCGAGTTGCCACAACCGATAGCAGCTGTCATTATGCAAACCTACAGCATAGCCTTAAATGGCACAGTGCGCATGTGCAGGAAGTAGCATGAGGATATCAGGCTATGAGTAGCATAATGGTGTGCGCATGTGCAGGAGGTAACATGAGGATATCGGGCTATGAGTAGCATAACAGGGTTTGCATGTGCAGGAGGTAACATGAGGATATCGGGCTATGAGTAGCATAATGGTGTGCGCATGTGCAGGAGGTAACATGAGGATATCGGGCTATGAGTAGCATAATGGTGTGCGCATGTGCAGGAGGTAACATGAGGATATCGGGCTATGAGTAGCATAACGGGGTTTGCATGTGCAGGAGGTAGCATGAGGATATCGGGCTATGAGTAGCATAATGGTGTGCGCATGTGCAGGAGGTAACATGAGGATATCGGGCTATGAGTAGCATAACGGGGTTTGCATGTGCAGGAGGTAACATGAGGATATCGGGCTATGAGTAGCATAATGGTGTGCGCATGTGCAGGAGGTAGCATGAGGATATCGGGCTATGAGTAGCATAATGGTGTGTGCATGTGCAGGAGGTAGCATGATGATATCAGGCTATGAGTAGCATAATGGTGTGCGCATGTGCAGGAGGTAACATGAGGATATCGGGCTATGAGTAGCATAATAGTGTGCGCATGTGCAGGAGGTAGCATGAGGATATCAGGCTATGAGTAGCATAATGGTGTGCGCATGTGCAGGAGGTAGCATGAGGGTATCAGGCTATGAGTAGCATAATGGTGTGCGCATGTGCAGGAGTTAGCATGAGGATATCAGGCTATGAGTAGCATAATGGTGTGCGCATGTGCAGGAGGTAGCATGAGGATATCAGGCTATGAGTAGCATAATGGTGTGCGCATGTGCAGGAGGTAGCATGAGGATATCGGGCTATGAGTAGCATAATGGTGTGCGCATGTGCAGGAGGTAGCATGAGGATATCAGGCTATGAGTAGCATAATGGTGTGCGCATGTGCAGGAGGTAACATGAGGATATCGGGCTATGAGTAGCATAACGGGGTGCGCATGTGCAGGAGGTAACATGAGGATATCGGGCTATGAGTAGCATAATGGGGTGCGCATGTGCAGGAGGTAACATGAGGATATCGGGCTATGAGTAGCATAATGGTGTGTGCATGTGCAGGAGGTAGCATGAGGATATCGGACTATGAGTAGCATAATGGTGTGCGCATGTGCAGGAGGTAACATGAGGATATCAGGCTATGAGTAGCATAATGGTGTGCGCATGTGCAGGAGGTAGCATGAGGATATCAGGCTATGAGTAGCATAACTGGGTGCGCATGTGCAGGAGGTAGCATGAGGATATCGGGCTATGAGTAGCATAACGGGGTTTGCATGTGCAGGAGGTAACATGAGGATATCAGGCTATGAGTAGCATAATGGTGTGCGCATATGCAGGAGGTAACATGAGGATATCAGGCTATGAGTAGCATAACGGGGTTTGCATGTGCAGGAGGTAACATGAGGATATCGGGCTATGAGTAGCATAATGGTGTGTGCATGTGCAGGAGGTAGCATGAGGATATCGGACTATGAGTAGCATAATGGTGTGCGCATGTGCAGGAGGTAACATGAGGATATCAGGCTATGAGTAGCATAATGGTGTGCGCATGTGCAGGAGGTAGCATGAGGATATCAGGCTATGAGTAGCATAACTGGGTGCGCATGTGCAGGAGGTAGCATGAGGATATCGGGCTATGAGTAGCATAACGGGGTTTGCATGTGCAGGAGGTAACATGAGGATATCGGGCTATGAGTAGCATAATGGTGTGTGCATGTGCAGGAGGTAGCATGAGGATATCGGACTATGAGTAGCATAATGGTGTGCGCATGTGCAGGAGGTAACATGAGGATATCAGGCTATGAGTAGCATAATGGTGTGCGCATGTGCAGGAGGTAGCATGAGGATATCAGGCTATGAGTAGCATAACTGGGTGCGCATGTGCAGGAGGTAGCATGAGGATATCGGGCTATGAGTAGCATAACGGGGTTTGCATGTGCAGGAGGTAACATGAGGATATCAGGCTATGAGTAGCATAACGGGGTTTGCATGTGCAGGAGGTAACATGAGGATATCGGGCTATGAGTAGCATAACGGGGTGCAAGGTTGAGTGTTAAATGAAGCCTTATTATGCCTTGGAGTGCTGAACTCAGGGTAAACGCTCACAGTTTAGGGAGAGTAGAGACGCTGTTTGAACAGGCTGGTTTTTACCTCAGGGAGTTCATCCACTTGGGCGCCAGACGTCTCCGGGCTTCCACACCAACGGGTTCTTCCCAGGTTAAAAAAGGAAGGAAAATGTTGAATTGCATTATTTGCACCCCAGGTGTACCTTTGCCATGGGACTCTATAGCACCCTGGTTCCCAGATCGTTTCTGCCTCCACCATGCTCTGTGATGTCATCACACATCGAGCAGAACGGTACCGTGCCCGTTTACTCGCCCATTTACCTGTGTTTGAATCGCTAGCCTCACGCGATTCTGCCATTGACACCCAATGAGAAAGCTGCAGTCATCATTAATAAACTTGTCACCGGAGCACGTTGGCACAAGGAGTTGAATATGAATGAACACCCCCCCGGTCCACGATCACAACCCTGCCCCCCCCTCCCCCCCTCCAGCATGCCCCCATTCGCGATCGCAATCTCCCAAGCCCCGGTCTGCGATTGCAATCTGTATTCTGGAGCTTTATCTCTCCCCCTGACATCCCGCTGGGCTGGTTTGGTTTATAAATGACGGTGCGAGAAGAGGCTGGCATCAGACGGGAAGAGCAGGTCTCTTTGGCTGATAAGACGGGGAGGAGCGTGGGGGCCTTCACCCCACCTTTTCACTGTCCGAAAATGGGGAGGGGGGGCGCATCTCTTTCCCCGCCCCCATCAGGTTTATCTGATGGCACAGATCGCAGACCTAATCCATCTCCATGACAGAGCTCTCCTGCTTTTCACTGGGGCGAGGGGGGGAGGTGTAGGGGCCAGAGATAAGGGGCCCCATCTCGGCCAGCCAGCCGAAATAACAGCACACCTCTCTGAACACCTCGTTCATCTGGCCCGGCTCATCAGCAAAGATGATTAGCCTGCCGTCAATCTTTTCCCTTCTCTTTTATTTTTGTTACGCGATTATCCTTCCCCCATTTTGTCTGCTGCTTTTTCAAGCAGATTCAGATGAAGTTGACCTTGACCGCGGCCGACAATCCATCTAGTTGTTCCATCAGCCCTTTGCTGACACGACCCCCTTCCTGCCTTTTCTAGTCTGTGTCCCATACAACATCTGTGTGTAATTAATCTCTGTCCCTGCTGCAACAACTTTTTTTTTTTTTTTTTTTGGTTCCTACACCGCAGTTTTAAAGTTTTGTCAGTGTTCTGCCCTTTTAATCTAGTCTTGAGATGAGGCATAGCTCACGGCAAGAGAGCAGAATTAATTCTGGGACGAGCAGAGCGATTTTTCATTCTGGAAGGCACGCGGCTGTGTAACGTCAAGCTCTTATCTCTGCCTCAAACGGTTCAGTACCCGGTGATCCTATCTCCCAGTCCGATATCCCAGCATTCCAGTCTGCGAGGCATGTCTGGAAACCTTATGGCATCGCTGAATACTCCTCCCTGCCCACGCTCACCACAATCATTTATGTTCCAGTACAGAGGAGCAGCTCTGTTCTGCTAAAACACCCGGAATATTCTGTATATTCTACACTCCTGTAGCACAGGGAATTTCCCTCTTCACCAAATAGTTTTTTTCCCCCCCCCCTTTTGTCAGACCTTGTGGTTTCTATGGAGATGTTGATGTCTCGGTAATGCACAGCCTGGGGAATATATAGAGGGCATTGCAATCGTTTTAATGCTGGAAGCGAGAAGGCTGCTCCACCCCTTAGGAGGTTTAATGCTCGTGAGCTCTATCCCAAAATTGCAGCATCTGAGACGGCAGGCGTATGCAGAATGTACTGATATCAGCTGCTGAAGTAAAACGGAAACCCCCTTACGTGAGCCCTTCACATCACACAGAGACATTCTCAGGAACCTGGTGCTTACTGGTATCCCTTAAGAATCCATAAATTGCTTGTTCTTACTTTTCTGATACAGAAAACACCAACACTATTGAAAGAACATTTCACTGCACTTAGTTATGTTCTTCAGAAGTAAGCACACTGATGTATATCTTTATTAATTGTTAAGTTATTTAATGTGCGTTTAAAAAAAAAAAATTCTTGCTAAGCAAAGCTGGGCTTTTGGTTTGGCTTTGTAATACAGTTCCCATCAAGCATTTCACGAGCATTTCATGGGTATTATAGACAAGGACTATGGGTGATTGAGGCAAGGGAAACATGAAAAATGTGTATACTGACTTTGGAGTTTAAAGCTGAGAACACAACTTTCTCAACCGTCAAATATCTCAGTCATAATGCCCCTTGCCCCCCCCCCCCCATTGATTCCAAAGATCTTTTTGTGAACATACAAGTTTTCTAGATACGATGGCAGGATTTCAGACTGGTATAGCTAACGTTATAGTAAAAATGTCAGCTACAACAGTCCAGGTAAAACAATACAATCTTTTCTGTTATTACAGAGTTGTTGCATCACACAGAGTTTGTGTAGCGTTAGTCTGAACCATGCATTATCTGGCTACAGCTGGCATGCATGGTTATAGCAGAGTAACCGGTTCTAGCTAACGCGATCTATACGGCATAAAACGTTAGCAAACATTTCTTTCTTCCAAGAACTAGCCAAATTAAGTATGACATTATCAGTAATAGCAACATAGCTATTCATTATCGGTAATTAGAATTGGCTGGCAAGCAGAAAGTCCAGGTAACTCAGTGTTGAAACCTTTGACCTACCTTTCCAGTAACTCCACATCTTTAAACCAATCGGCTCCTGAACATCTCACCACCTTCTAAAATGAGCACCTATGTTGGTTTTAGAATGCAGAGGGTATAAACACAGTGTATGGTGCTAAATGTCTCTCACAACAGTTCTTTCTATGATTGCTACCAACAAGCATGACCGTTCTTCTATATATATCTTTTTAAAGTTGCGTACTCCAGCTTTAAATGACGGGGGCTGCTGTAACATAGCATAGAGGATATGTATCTGCGCATGCATAGAAAACTGAGTTTGAAATCAAAAAGTGCAAAAATGCAGATATACATTTCATATGAAACAGGAGCTCACATTACTTGTGGGATTCATTTTCCAGTCTCAGGAGCATATCTTGGCAAGCAGGGTTTTACATGTGCATGTTTCTATTACTGTTAATAATCCTTCTATAATTGTGTTGAGAGACACCCTACCGCTGTCATGCGTTTGTTCTTCCTTAAAGCTGACACTTCTCAATCAGTGCAATGTACGGTCTATGTTGGGTTTGG
This sequence comes from Ilyophis sp. 1 JC-2022, assembly GCA_022702515.1. NCBI lineage: Eukaryota > Metazoa > Chordata > Actinopteri > Anguilliformes > Synaphobranchidae > Ilyophis > Ilyophis sp. 1 JC-2022. The sequence goes on along the minus strand of CM040402.1, from coordinate 88,357,346 downwards.
TGTTGTATTTGCTGTAGTAGTATTTATAATGTATTTTTTCATGGGCACAATTTATTGAAAGACAAAGTGCCCTCATATTGTCTCAGTACATTACGGTAATGTTCTTTGTTGCCTTGGACCTGTGAAACGGTCTGACTTGAATTGCTGAGGTTCAGTGCTTTGTACATTATTCCTAGGGTTGCAAAAATCCGGGAATATTCAACGGTGGAAACTTTCCATGGCAAATAACGGGAATTAATGGGAATAAATGGGAATAAACTGGAAATGTTCGCATTATTTGTACTCGCTGTATTTACCTCGTCATATGCAGGCATAAATATAAGCATTTTGTGTTGTCATAAGCAGACATCCAAACATTTGTGAGTAGAACTTTAATGGATTCTTTCATTGAACAAAAAACAGAAATGTTGAATAAAATAAATGTATTTCCCTTCATAACTAACAATTGGGACACTTCTGAACTTTACCGTTCATCACATTTTACATCCTGTTCCAGTTTTGGAGCAGACAATAAAATATCATAACATTGGCTCAAATGCTAGCATTGGCTAGTAAACAAACCTATCAACTGCTAGCTGTATTTTCATATTAAGGCCATATTGGTTTGATTGTGATGTTAGGCCTATCAACAGCCTATAGCCTGCATGCCTAAAAACGGCTTTGAAAAATGTTCCTGCCTTTCAGACTGATGTAGGCTTGTGTTTGTGTTGAAGAAAAGCAAGCCGGAGCATTAGGGAGTTTCATCTGAAAATATTATAAGGACAGTGCTGCCATAGTGAGCGTTTGTGGCGCTGCTGGGTAACACGAAAATGACTGTCGACCCAGCGCCTTGGCTTTCACAGTGCGCTGCGTTTTCGACAGGCTGTGCGTCGCACGTAAGCCAAAAGAAACAAGCGAAACGGCAAGTCCGCAGAACCGCTCCGTGCCTCTCGTGAGGGGTCTCGCCGGCCGACTTCCTTTTTAAAACGGGGGATTGTGGGAAAACACAAGCGAGGAGATGACCCCCCCCCCCATGCCTCTATCACATCTGTCTCACATGGCAAAAATTGACTGCCTATTGTTCTTACCCCCCGCCTCCTCTCCTCCTTTTTAAAATTTTCTCTTACTTGGAAAAGGAACTCTGTTCATTCACTGCTCCCAGCTCTGATAATATTCCATCTGAATTGTGAATTATAATTAATTCTGTGTTCTGAATAAATGAGTCCAGTGTTCAGAGTAAACATGCTCTCTCTTGTGTAAGAATGCAAATATGGGTAGAGATAGCTGTGGCAGTCAATCAGATAACCCCGTAATATTCCTGGAGATAATGCCCTGTTCATCTCACCCATACACCTCGCTCTCAGTTCACGCTTTTTGTGTGACCTGGAGAGGCGGGCCAAGGCTTTACATATGCGCACACGCATGCACACAGAGTGCCCACACACCCACCCACACAGTGCCGCACATAGCACAGCCTTTGTCCTGCCTGTAATGTTTATAGCAAAATTAATTCATACCTCATTTGGCTGGAAGGAGTCATTTTGAGTATAACTCATTAAGTCATTTCCCTTCCCCTCCTACCCGCATTAATCTCTTCCACCAGTGTTTTCGCTGGACTGCACTGCAGTGACCGCCACTCGCTCTGTCCTCCGAGATGAAGGTGTGCCGGTTAGCCATAGTCATTCCCAGTAAACCAGTTCTAGGCTGTCGCACTGGCTATGATCCAGTTGCCTGGAGGCCATGCTTGATAACCCAAAAGGAGATAGAATGTGCACCCATCTAAAACTGTAGACAGGTGCGAGGCAAACAGATGTATCGAACTGTAAGAAAAGGATTACCCGCACCCAGCTTTAGAATAGTCCCAGTCAGTGTTTAATAAAGAGACAACATTTCGTTACCTGACAAAGACCTGTTATCTCTCTCTCTTTTTTTTTTTTTACCACTGACCGGAAGCATTCTAAAGCAGTGTTCGGGTAATCCTTTTAGTATTCTAAAGCTGTGTTCGGGTAATTCTTTTTTTATATGTTTGATAACCCCCCCACAGTTCTGTTGAGATGCTCTGTAGCTTGGCGATATGCGAGGGAATTTAGCAACTGTACTTATCGCTTTCTTTCATATTTGTTTCAGGAGCCTGATAGTGTCTGAACTACTGTTGGGAAAGTACCCATAATAAACATGCTGGAAAAAGGACTCATAGGCTAAAGATACAGGAGAGGAGTGTTTGCTACTGTCCAATATTTCCTTTTGAACGCCTCTTAAACTTGACCGTTAGTTGTGGAAAACTTGAGTGGTTCTTTTTGTTTGGTCACAAGATTTGTCTTTACTTGGCTCCTGAAGACTCTGTTGTTTTGTTATTGATTTTGTAATCCTCTTCAGTTAAACTGCTGACTTCTAACTACGGGTGGGACTGTTTACTCAAGTAACCGTGTACTTGCCAGCAGATTCTTAAATGTTTAGGTAAAAATGTATTCAGAAAATCCCAAAAAATAATTTCACTGATTAGCCGCCTTTAAGCGGTCTACTTCTATTAATCGGGCTTTAGGCACAAAAAAATTTATAAATAAGCATGCTGGAGTAACGGGACAAATCAACTTGTAATCGTTTAGAGAAAATGGTAAAATGTCCCACCCATAATTATAACTCTGTCTCACTGGTCACTTTGTCTGAGCGAGGCAGCCGGTTGTGAGGCCTGTATGTGTACAGTGTGTATGAGGCCTGTATGTGTACAGTGTGTATGAGGCCTGTATGTGTACAGTGTGTATGAGGCCTGTATGTGTACAGTGTGTATGAGGCCTGTATGTGTTCAGTGTGTATGAGGCCTGTATGTGTACAGTGTGTATGAGGCCTGTATGTGTACAGTGTGTATGAGGCCTGTATGTGTACAGTGTGTATGAGGCCTGTATGTGTTCAGTGTGTATGAGGCCTGTATGTGTTCAGTGTGTATGAGGCCTGTATGTGTACAGTGTGTATGAGACCTGTATGTGTACAGTGTGTATGAGACCTGTATGTGTACAGTGTGTATGAGGCCTGTATGTGTACAGTGTGTATGAGGCCTGTATGTGTACAGTGTGTATGAGGCCTGTATGTGTACAGTGTGTATGAGGCCTGTATGTGTACAGTGTGTATGAGGCCTGTATGTGTACAGTGTGTATGAGGCCTGTATGTGTACAGTGTGTATGAGGCCTGTATGTGTTCAGTGTGTATGAGGCCTGTATGTGTACAGTGTGTATGAGGCCTGTATGTGTTCAGTGTGTATGAGGCCTGTATGTGTACAGTGTGTATGAGGCCTGTATGTGTACAGTGTGTATGAGGCCTGTATGTGTACAGTGTGTATGAGGCCTGTATGTGTACAGTGTGTATGAGGCCTGTATGTGTACAGTGTGTATGAGGCCTGTATGTGTTCAGTGTGTATGAGGCCTGTATGTGTACAGTGTGTATGAGGCCTGTATGTGTACAGTGTGTATGAGGCCTGTTTGTGTACAGTGTGTATGAGGCCTGTATGTGTACAGTGTGTATGAGGCCTGTATGTGTACAGTGTGTATGAGGCCTGTATGTGTACAGTGTGTATGAGGCCTGTATGTGTACAGCCTGTATGAGGCCTGTATGTGTACAGCGTGGCTTGGAAGTATTCTCACTCTTTGTTTCCACCATTGATAGGTGGGTGGGGGTTGTGTGATCACGCTTGTGTACATGCGTCTGATTCTCTGTCTGGAAGTTCATACAAGGATCAGATAAACTGCAGCCGATTTTGGAAAAATTGGAGAAATAATTTGCTGTTGAAATGATCTGATTTTAGGGCTGATAGGACGTCTATTAAAGCTGGGGACACATGACTTCTCCCTAGTGCCGCTCATCGCAGTGCGTTCATACGAGCGTGAAATTCTCCCCGTATCAATAATGGAAAGAGATTTGATCTGTTCTTGTCAGTTGTGCCTCTTCTCGCTGTCGTTGTCATACAGGGCTACATCGAGTTCCGCGCCCGAACACCATCTGGGGACGTCCGATTGTGCCGGAGATACGAGGTTAATCATCTGGAACAGCTGCAGCATCATTAAATCATAATGCTCTGTTCATTAGTCACATTAGGTATTTGTAATATGCTCGCTACCTGAAACATCAGCTGCTGGTGCGTATAGATCGTGGGCCCAAACGAGATCAGGCATGTCAGGACTGATCTTTCTGCAGTGTGTTAGCCAGCAGCCGCTGCTTGGCTATTCATTATAGTCTCCTCTTTCTCGCCCCGCCCCTTTCCCCCAGTTTTTGTTTTCTTGTCTTCATGCATTTTTGAGATTGGACCCAGGCTCCATTCACAGTCCCTTCTCCGTTACGTGGCGCCAGCCTTTCTGGGTAATTTGTCAGCACTAATCCTGGGAAGTTTCTAAGGAATGCGGGTGTTGATGGGGGTGCACCGTTCGCCGGATTCGAGCCGTGCGATAAGCAGCCAGGGGCTCTCCGCCATTACCGCCAGAATGCGCCGTTCCGCAACTGTAAACGTGGGGGCGCTAAACCCCACCACATCTCCGGGGGTGGTGCTCATCTTGTTCAGGCACTCTTAGAGGCTAAGAGTGAACAGCACAGTTACAGAGGAATGTGGATCACTTCTGTACCGTCAACTCCAGAGTCCAGGCTTATGCCGATATAATTTGAAGTATCGTGGATCATCTTTTGAAGGGGTGATTGTGATCGTTAATGGAGCAGCTGCTACATCCTTCAGATAGTCGCACGGCTGAAGCCATTCTAAACCTGGGCCCACCTGTCAGTGTATTTTTAGTAGCAGCAGCTTGTAGGCTTTTTAGCCTGAGCTGTCTTTCAGGCTGCTTTGATGATAACCCATCATTTGACATAATCATACGAATATAAAGATTGCAAGTTTTGTCGGGAAATCCCGGCGCGTCAGTGATTACGGGCGACATGCTTTTGATACCCCCCCCCGTTCCTTCACCCATAAATTGATTGCTGCAGCTCCACAGGGGAGCAGAGGCAATTTGAAAAGACGGTGTAATTCACACAAATAAAGTTCTTTACTGAGGAGATTTTACACTGCGGCCCATAATCACCAGATCCTTAACGAGAGCCCTGTGTAAATCGAGCTCTCCAGCTCCGGTCCTCCAGGACCGCAGTGTCTGCAAGTTTTATTGGGAAACGAGGTGTGTGGGCTCTCTGGCTAATCAGGGACTTCAGTTACGCGCTGAAGGGGCTAAGCTCACCGAAAACCAAGGGACATCGCAGCCCTCCCTGCCGTAAAACTTCCCCTTAGACCAGGAGTGTTCCCTTCCCCTTAGACTTAGTCCCCTTAGACTACGACACCTGATTATACTTATCAAGGTCTAGATTGAAGACCGTGGGTTTGTTATTTGGTTGAATTAGGTGTCGTTGTGCTGGGATAAAGCAAAAGCAAAAACCTGCGCCCACACGGGCCCTTTTGGATAAGATTGGACACCCCTGTATTAGACTGACTGGTGAGTTCATAATGGTCGCTTGAGAACCTTGTGCGATCTTGGCTGTGCAGACCAACGTGTACACGGATGGGATTAGGGTCATAAGGACATAAGAAAGCATACCGATAAGAAAAGGCCATTCAGTCCATCTAGACTCACCATTTAACAACAGTCTTGAGAGTAGGCAGCACAGCGGTGGACAGGCAAGAGCGCGTATCCCGCAGCTGATTGTGAAAATGTGCGATTGATTGCGAGTTGAGTCCTGATTGCCTTCCGGTTGGAGGAGTGTTGTAGAGACTGTGTCCAGGAACAAGTGAACCTCATCCTTTAATGAGACGGACATACAACGTTTTTCCTGGAATATTCTCACTCCGGGAGGATGTGGAAGGACACGTGCATCTGTGGGCTGAGTCAACTGCTGTCTCCAGGGTCCACAGACATGCTGTGCCTGCCTTTCCACAGAATTTGTAAAGATGGTTATTATGCCACATGGTCCTGGAACCAGCTCCAGAAGGACATTAAGCTGGGCTAACTCATCCCTTTGGATGGATTATTTTAAGAGGATGTTGGAGACCTTAAAAACTGATGTTTGTAATTGTTTTACCTGAAATGTGTAATATTGGTGGTTTTGATGTTGCTTTGTGTATGGCGATTTATGTTCTAAACGGACTGCTTGTCACTCTTGGCCAGGGCTCCCTTGAAAGAGTTGGACTCAATGGTACTCGCTCACCTGGTAAAATAAAGCAGAACTATAACGGGGTAGTTGGGGGACCAGCTCAGTGTGATGGGTTAATGAGTTACTGATGTTTCAGGTGCTGTTGAGTGAGCGAGCGTTGTGAAAAAGGGAAGCATTATGTTTGCATTTATGCATTTAGCAGGCACTCTAGTCCAGAGCAACCGAACAGCAGAGGTACTGGTTAGTTGATAAATGCTTTCAGTGCTATAAGTGCTATTTCAGAAGATGAACCAGAGGAGCTTGACCTTTTGAGGTTCCATCAGTCGAGGTTTGCCCAGAGCCTGGTGATGCTAAAAAAAACAAATTGTACTAAACGGGGTACTAAACTGCTGATGATAAAAGCAAATTTTACTGCACAGAACCTGCTGACGCTGAAAGCTAATCTTGTGACAGACCCATCTGATGCTAAAAGCTAATCCGCTACATTCGAGCTGATGAGATTCTACTTGGGGGACACGTTCCGTTTTTATGATTCCCATAAATAAAGTTTATTTTACTGAACTCTTAAATGAGCTAGTTGATCATAGTATTGCACCATTCACAGAAGAAAATAAAATTAAAATAAAATCCAAACTGCCAGTTTAAGCAGCGAGAAGAATGTAGTGAACAGACCGAGTTCCTGCTTTCACTCATCAGAAACGGCTGCGTTTTACAGCAATGAGCCGTAGGGATAATTGGTTTTCCAGGTTCATTGTAATCCACCTTGTGCAGCTTATGTAATTGTGATTAATGAATCCGATCTCCCCCTATCGCACGTGCCCCTCCTGGTCTGGAACATCGTTTGTCAGAACCCTGGTGCTAAATTGCGGTTTGACGTTAGAGGTAGATTGTGTTCTCTCACCAGGGCCGCCTGAGAGATGAGTGCTGGGTCTTATTGCATCTGTGTATGTGAGGGTATGTGTTCCTGATCACCCACATTTCCACATGTTCACATCTCCAGGCCCGCTGGGTTCCTGGCCTGCTGCATGGTCATGTGACGGAACAGTGTGACTGTGGGCAGTTGGCATGGGAACCAGTGGGCAGGGCAAAGGACAGGTCTGAAGGGCGGTGTGGTCCTGTGCTGGTGCTCACGTTCCAATTAGGGCAAATCGCGGGGTTTTCTCCCTCACAAGGGCCGAAATCACAGCCGCACTGCAGGTGTGTGTGTGTACGTGCGTGTGTTTGCGTGCGTGTGTGTGTGTGTGTGTGTTTATGTATGCGTTTGTGTGCGTCCCTGTGTATGCTTGCTCACAGTGTAGAGTAATCATTTGTCCATGGCGTGTCCTCATTAACTGTTCTGCCTGCAGTCTCTCTCTGCCCATGTGACCTGTGATTCATTGAGATATCAGTCTCTAATGCACAATTCATACAGGACCAGGATCCCATAGAGCGCAAGCCAGGGAGTCCTCTCACACTGAGGGCTTTTTACTGCAGTGCACACCTGCATGGCGCTGCACACCTGCATGGCGCTGCGTTTCACGTTGTTAACCACTGATGGTAGAGGGTTTTTTTCCTTGTGTTTTGTTGAACATGTAGCAAGGTTAAGCTAATGGTGCAGCTTGAAACTGGGCTGGTTTGTAGATTATATATCAGGCAGCCATTGTTCTTCAGATCTGATCTTAAATAAATGGCACTAAAGCATTTGGTAAAATAAAAGCCCCCGCCTGGGCACAGCTGATACGGGCGATATGAGATAAAGATAGGCTACTAGCCTTTCATACGCGCGGTGCTTAGGCGTTTGAGTTAAAACTGAAGGGACTTTGATAAAAGCGGTTTCCGCTATGTTCGGTGACCTATTTAATGTAAACACAAGCTGTTGTGAAGTGTGGTGCGGGCGCTTGCTGGATTTGGCGTGTTTAGCGCTCCTTTGACCCATCTCCCCAAGCGAGACGGTCATCGCTCCCGCGCCCCTATCCTAAAGCACAAGCGCTTCTCCCGTTAAACGCGATTCTCCCCACTGGGGAATTCCGCTCCGAAAACGTAAAGCTTTGCATCGAGCCTTTAGAGCAGATCTTGCCCTCTGGAGGAAATGGCTCCCATTGGAAAAGCGCTAGAATTAGTATTAGGTGTTCTTCAGACACAACAACATTTAACATTTAGCAAGAAATTGGCGTTTAGCTGAATGTTGCAGTTTTGCATTTTGCTTTGCGTTGAATTTTTTAACATTTTTGTTGTGGTTGGACTTGACGAGGAGATTCCAAACAAACTGCAATGCTACTTTATGAGTTGTGATATACTTTATGTAGGGCTCTTAGGATTCAATTTTCGCGGAATCGCAGACTGAATCGTGGAATTGACCTTCAAGTGGAATCTTGGCTTTTTCGTGAAATTTCTGTGTTTTAAATAACGTGTTTTAAATAACGTTTTAAATAAAATCTTAAGAACAAATTTGTTCGTAGAGTGATTGGTGAATAAGTCCCGTTGAGGAAAAGCCTCATTACACCATAGTTGTTTAGCTACATTTCTGGTGCCCCATGTGAGGATATAGAGGTATATTCCGTACAGCACATTGACCAATCCTCAATTGAAAACGTGACTTGCCACATGGTCCTTTGTGCACGTTTACATGCAAATGGTGCATACAGACCAGAAAGCACACAAAACACACACACACACAGACAGATATACACACACACACACACACACACACATTCCTGTGCACATTGTCAGTGTTTGGGAGGAGATCATGCCATTTGCAGTGTGCTGTCTGTCATCATGAGAGGTTTTTTCAGTGCTGGTGAAGCTCTAATGTGTTGCAGTGTGGACTGCAGTGAGAGCCTCTGGAAATCTGCCCCAAATCCACCCTGGTCTGCAGGGAAGGTGTCTGACTCTGTACAGCCAAACAGTACCCTTTACCCCCCGCTTCCGTTTCTCTCCTCCTAATGAATCTGAAATTAGATCTGGAAAGCGATGGGGTTTGTCTGGGGCGGGGTGTGTGAGTGCTCTTTATTACCCCTCCGTAATTCCAATAAAACGCTGATGCGCCGCTCACACGCAGCGCACACACAGCCCTTAGCATCTGCTGCAGACTCTCTAGGGAGGGCCCTAATCTGTTCCATCAGCGTTTACTGCCCAACAAATTAACTAAGACAAGCGCCACTGCCTTAGCCAGCAAAATTCTGCCATTAGGAAAATTATAAAGCCATTATGGACGATAATTCTGTCTTTTTATGCAAACGGCGCTCCTGGCAAGGCTCTGAGCCTCAGGCTGGCCCAGAGGCAGTGTGTCTGTTTCTGTGTGTGTGAGTGTGTGTGTGTGTGTGTGTGTGTGTGTGTGTGTGTGTGTGTGTGTGTGTGTGTGTGTGTGTGTGTGTGTGTGAGTCGGGTGGCGCACGTGTGCGGCCACAGCGCCTACCCCCTTTCGAATGTCAAAAACGGGACACGTTGCTGGACATGGAATTGTGCCCAGATACCTATTTTGAGCCTCCACCGCCCTCCCAACCTGCAACACAGTGACATATAAATAAAGCCCTCAAAGGGTTACACAACTCCCAGCAAAACCTCCAATTATCCAACAGAACTCGAGAGCGAAAGAGGAACTGTCTTACAGGGAACACCTTAGACACAATTCTCAATTTTTTGCACACCTTAGAATCACCAAAAAGGACCAGCAACAGCTACAGATATTTATGGACAGTCAGGCTGAATATCTGAGGACACAGTTTAATTGAAACATCTCCAGACTCTGAAGATTAAGGACATTCAAGAGGCCATGGGCCCCATGTTGGACACAGTCAACCATCTTCAACAGGAGGTCAACAGCTGCACACAACTCCACAGTGTTGTTGAGCAAGTCGATTCTTTGAAACAACACACCAGCTCACTCTGTTAGCCCTGTTTTATAACCACAGCCGTCCAAACCAACCGTTACTGTAGAGCCCGCACTGGACACTGTCCGAATGGGGCATTTACATTGCACCATGCAGTCTGGTGTCAGCCCTGAGTTAACACCATGACCTGCTAACTCATCCATTCATGGGGACTTGAGGGGAAGGTTCAAGGGAAAATGTAGCATTAAGCTTCAGTTTCCATCTGACTGGTGGGATGTTGGCTGCATTTGAGAAGGATGGCCAGGAGACGAGTCCATCAGAGATTTTGCGTACTTGTATTTGGAGAAACAGCGAGAGCTAGAGGGTAAAAGGGTCTCTCTCTCACCCCCCCCCCACACACTATCTGAGACAACAGCTACAAATTCCTCTCTTTCTGCCCCCTGTGCCATTAAAATTTCACCTCTCCCCTCTCAACCTCACCGAAACCTTCCCAAGCCTTCTGTTAGTGGTGCAAAGGTGCCTATTCTCCATTCTCTTTCCTCATGTCTGAATCCTCCCAGCCAGCCGTCCAACATGACAGAGTTTCCCAAACCCGCATCCAGTCTTTCAAATAACTCTCCTGGGAACAAACCATCGGTCCAAACTCGATCACACTCTGGACCATACACAGCTGCTACCTCATGTTACCCAGCTACTACTCCACCTTTCTACGTCCACAGGCCCGATCAGCACCAGCTAATAGTGCCTTTGTCCATTTGCTCAATGGAGGGAAGTGCTATTCTAGACATTGGATCCAGTCACACGTTGCTGAAAGAACAGTAGTGGTTTGGAGTTGAAGGAGAGGAAGAGGCGTGCGTGCGTGCGTGCGTGCGTGCGTGCGTGCGTGCGTGCTGGTTGCTGGGCATGCAGTGAATGGCTGAAGTCTAGTCCCAGCCCTCACAGAAGCAGGAGCGCATTCTTATTGGATGACATTTAGAACGACATTTCACACTTAATTCAGTGTTCTTCATTTTTGTCTTCCATGCGCTTTGGCGAAATAGGAGTGGCCTCCTCATGCCACTAAAGGGGGGAAAATGCAGGGGGAGGAGTAGAACGTATGAGTCAAGGCTGTAGCAGATGCATAAATGTCAGTTTGCAGTTTGATGAGGCATGTTTGTGCCAAGTGCCGGTGATGCGAATGAAGGCCGTCCCGCATCAGCAGGGCTTGCATATCATCTGCAGGGTGCTTTAGAATGGAAGACACTGTCGGGCTGTGTGCTGATAATTAAAGAAGTATATTAAAAAATACCCCCCCCCCCCCTGCTGCTGTGCATCTCCCTGAAGTGTCCCACAGTCAGTGTGAATTAGGCTGTAGAACCCTCCTGCTAATCAAATTGAAGTGATTAGCCAATTAGATTTCAGAATGGGTGTAAAAGGCAGATTGTGCTAATCAGTCTCCAGGGTTTTAGCTTGGCGGGAGCCTTGTGCCGAGAAAAAGCCCATTTTCCCTCCTCTTTGGAGAGTTTGGGGAGGAGATCTCTCTTTCTCTCTCAATTCAATATGCTTTATTGGCATGAAATACACATATACATAGTACATATTGCCAAAGAAAAACCAGAAACATTTAAAACAAGTAGTATAACTGTAGAAGTACAACATGAACAACAATTACCACTAGTACAATTACAATTTGTTAAAATAAAATGGTAATAATAGCATTTTGATAGTGTAAACTATTAAAATAATTTATCTCCCTCTCTCTTATCAAATCAAATCAAATGGCTGGAGGGTCAGAAAGGACTTCTGATACACGCACACACACAGCCACACACGGTCTCACACACGTATATATACAAACACAAACACGCTCACTTGCTCATACATTCTGTCAACTGAGGAATTTTGAGTGATCACAGTTACTGGATATTTTAACTTATCTCAATTCAGATGGGGATCATATTAATGGTCGACAGCAGGACTTTTCGCACTTGTTGAAATGAAAGTAGAAATGAACGTATAAATCTATCCTGGTGTTTCGGCACCGGGTCTGGTGTTTCGGCACTGGGACTGGTGTTTAGACGCCAGGTCTGGTGTACAGGCGCTGGGTCTGGTGCTCAGGTCCCGGGCCTGGTGTTCAGGCCTGCAGCCTGATTATATGCACTGCAGTGCTGTTCCCACAGAGGTGTGGTGCACACAAAGCCCTCCCCCAGTCCTTGGCCTCGCTGTGCTGTCTGCAGTAGCTCTGCTCTGAATGTCTCTGCAGTTAACGGTTTGTGTTTCCTAGTAACCATTTCTCTCAGTACCCCCCCAAGATTACGTGAATGACCCTGTCTTCATATAGGTCGTAAATCTGAGCAACTGGGTGCAGTGGGTTTTGTGCGTTTCAGCAGAGTGTGTCTTGATTGTTGAGGGTTCTGTAGGTGTGAGTGAGAGTTCCTAGGTTTTTTGGTTGTTTATTTGTTCATGCAAATGAGTGGCGCCCCTATGCCCTGATGTGTAATTACATGTGCCTTTTTCCGTTTTTCACAGAGAGAACTCGACACCACCGCCACAGTACTAGCCAATCGGCAAGATGAGAGCGAGCAGTCCAGGAAAAATCTCATCGACCAGAGCCGCGAGTTCAAGAAAAACACACCGGAGGTCAGTACCCAGTCACGGGATCCAAGGGGGCGGGGAAGGGCAGGGAAAATCCATGGTATTTTTTTTTTTTTTTTTAATCAATCAAAAGGTATATGTTAAATGAAGATATGAACAATATGGATACATCAAATTTGTTAAAATATGAAGTGGCATTTCTGATTGATGGTTCAAATAAACCGGAATCTACTTCACCATCAGATCATTTAAAAAGAAACTCCACTTTGGAGTGGAACTAAAAGTGAAGTGTGTGTGTGTGTGTATGTGAGAGAGACAGTCTGCCCTATACACACACACACACGCAGACACGCAGACACACACCACTTTGAGAAGCCGTTAAGAATAAAGCTCTGTCAGCAAATTAAAATAAGTTGACTTGGCAACACTTTCTAGAGAGGTAGCATTTTTTTGAAAGGCCCATCTTGTATGTACTTCAGGATTATACCAACGCATTCAGGTGTGTTAAGCACTTCCCTGGCAGCCCTCTCCGATGACAGGGACTTCTTTCTTGGAGTTGCTCCCTGTGGAGACTAGTGTCCTGAAACTCTTTAAGAAAAGGGAAAGAGGAGGATGGCTCAGATGAGGGGTTAATTTGCATAGTGCTTGCTCATTGGTGGAGATGTGCAGTGGTGACCGTGGAATGGTGATTGGAGCGGGAGTACGAGGTCTTTGTTCAGGGCTGAGTTTGAGAAGTGATTGATACATCAGCGACAGTCTCTCTCTCTCGCTCTCTCTCTCTCTCTCTTTCCTGCTCTGAGACTGGCCAGTTTCCTGTTGACCCTGTGGGGGAGGGAGAGAGGGCAGCTGCAGAGGTTAATTTTATGTGTTGGATAACAGTGAAGTTTATGAAATGCAAGCACAGGGGAATTATTAGGTACTTACCACCCACAAATGCATTTTAATCAGGATCATTCAGTTCAGTCCTGCAATGGACTGGAACGAGGGCCGTGAGATTAAGCAATAGGCTAGCATGGGAGATTGGAGAAAGGGGGTGGGGCAGGAGTAAGTAGTCTTTATATTTTTTTTTTTAGATGGTGCGTGCGTGCGTGCGTGCGTGCGTGCGTGCGTGCGTGCGTACATACATCTCTCAGCCTCCCGAACTGTGCTGTAAAAGAAGACATTTATTGGCAACGTGAAAATGGAATGGCGCATATTTCATCATGATGGCGATATTGTTCAAAAGCGTTTTTTTGCCTTATTTTGTGACGAGGCCGAATACTTGCGTTTATTCCACTTTACCCCAGCTCGCTTTGATTTGGAGCAGAATTATTTTATCCCAAAATCACTTTTCTCCAGTTTGTGTCTCAGTATGGTGGCCATTGTTCGTCTGGTCTACAGGAGAAATCACTGCCCTCTTCTGCGACCCCCCCGACTCCCACGCCTTAACTGCTAAATATAAAAAGGCCCGTCTTTGCTGTCTTTGTCTCCAGCCCCCCCCCCATATAAATCAGGCTCCCTTTTCTTTTAAAAGGTTGAGGGTTTGGATTTATGTTTGGGTTTAATAAGCCATTACCGTACTAATCGCTCTGGGGTCTCGGCTGGGCTCTGTTCTCAGGACGTTTCTGCTCCTCTCTGCCCGGAGTGGAAGAAACATCAAAACATCAAGGGTTTCCGGCTATGGGGGAGTGGCTTGCGGGGGCGGGGGGTCCTTCTTCCCCTTTTCACCCAGAGTTTGAAAGGTGCCATAATTACTGCCTGATTTTCCATGGTGCTGAGTAACACATTCCATCTGTGAATTTACATGTTTACCCCCCCCCCCCATCAAAGACTTTAGATTTTCAGAGCTTAGATTTTCAGAACCAGAGACTTGGATGTGTTTACACACTGACTGCTAGTAGCAGAAGAGATTATTCATTAAAGCATTAAAGTGGAAGAACTAGCAGCCACAGAGGCGTATAAGGGTTTCAGGGGAAAACTGTTTGTTTCCCTGTTGCTCTGAAGCTGTTCTTTTCTGCTACTCAAGCTGTCCGTCTGATCCTGCCCCTAATGGCGGGTTGCTGTCCGTCTGATCCTGCCCCTAATGGCGGGTTTATTATTATTTTTTGCAAGGCTGTCTGAATTAATCAGTAAATCAATATCAATATTTTCATATGGTGCCACTTACCCACACAACGCCCGTGAACATATTCTAGAGAGAATGAAAAAGGCCAGTTTGGGAACACATTGGGAGATTATTCCAGTGTTTTCCAGGCCTCAAACAGCCAGGTAGCCAAATTAAAACTGCCGTCCATATATGGGCGATTCGGACTGAGGGTGCATTCAGTGTGTGGTATAGATAGTTACGCTCCTTGAGATCTGGAATGTTCCTTGATATCGGGTACCAGGAGATACTGGGGTGAGTAATTTTCTTTATGGGACGGTGCTGAATATCTTCCAAAAGCCAAAGGTTTCTCAACCCCCATGATGACTTTCACCAGCTCGACTCTCCCATCCCACCTTTCCCTTTATGAACACAGTGATTTTGGGTTGAGTGAAGTTCAATTTATAAATTTTTGTCTCCAGCAACGTCACTGTTTTCTGAAGTTTTGCACTAATGTTAAACAAAAAATATCAGCAGCGGTAAAGGAAAATATCTTCTGCAAAGTCTTTTCACTGAAATCTATTTCTCTGTACCCTGGACATCCATAATTGACAGGGTGCTTTTAGCAAAATGCTGGTACAAAAAGGCGATTCTGAGTTGAACTGCAGGGAGATCCATCTGTCGGTTCAGTGTTATACCAAGTGAAGACTGCGCGACTTTCAAAACCCCAAAATCGCTGTACCGCTCGCATTACGCATTCTAACATTCTTTCTTGTGATCTGTTGTATTGTCGACGTAGTAGTGTGCACACTACGCAATACATTACACAATCTTTCACCTGGAGGGATCCCCGACAAAGAAAGAACGAACAAACCCAAGACTGCTGCTTCCGTTGTGGTGTGTGCTTGGGTTGCAGTGTGTTCGGGTTGTGGTGCGTGCGTGCGGTTTGTGTTTGGGTTAGTGTGTGTGTTTGGGCTGTGGTGTGTGCTTGGGTTGCAGTGTGTTCGGGTTGTGGTGCGCACGTGTGCGTGCGTGCGTGTTGCGGTTTGTGTTTGGGTTAGTGTGTGTTCGCCTGTTCGGGTTGTGGTGTATGTGTGTGTGTTTGGGCGACGTGGTTGTGTTGGGGGGGTATTTATGGATATGCACTGGTATTTATGGTCACACTCAGGTATGTATGTACACCTTTAAGACATCCTAGAGAATTATAAAATAAAAAAAGTTTTTTTTATTTTTGTAACTTTTATTCTTTTTTTCTATTGACCCATAACACCTTAACACACTAGTTCTTCAACTTTTTAACATTGGGACTCAAATCAGAAATACTCAGGGTTCCCACTCATCCTGGAAAACCTGGAAATTCAGAGAGTAGATTTCCGGTCATGGAAAACCTGGAAACTAAAATGACCAAATCCTGGGAAAAAAATCTGTGTTGTCCTGGAAATTTTTAATTGTATTTTAGCTCCTCACTCAGATCGCCTATGTAAACCTAGGTGTGTATTTTGTTTGAAACTGGTAAAAACAAAGGCCCACGCTCCTTTTGTTTTGGCCTGCCATGGCATTTGACGAGCTCATGCTTATTCTCCTCTTATTTTTAAAGTGCTGTAAAATCCTAACCGTAATTACTACAAAACGTAAGTTTTGTGCAGCTATAAAGTGCATAATCTGAGTTTTACGGCAATGTACAGCACAGTGCCACTTCCCTATTAAATTACGTACGTCATTTATGAGGAATTACGGTATTCTCTCTGAGCTGAGTGAGTGATGCATTTACACCACTTGTCGGCTGTGGCACGTGGTTTGCGACACTTTCTGTCAGAAAGGTGTCTTGCCTTTTCAATTTGTTTGGTTGTTTTATGTAGCTTGTAAGTAAAAAAAAAAAAACTAAAAAAAAACATACCAGTGCTGGTCACATCTAACAACAAGAAGAGGCCAGATGACCTTATTGTACAGTTAGCAGTGATGTGTGTAGCAGTCACCTGTAATGAACGTGAGACACTTCATCATGAACCCTGCATCATTAAAAAGGGGGAATAAAACCGGGGTTAATTGTGTCCATACTAGGCCTACCGGTAAATTATATGACCGTTTGTGAGCAAGTGCTGTCCTGGATTGTCAAGAAAAACTCCTGGAAAATGATTTCTCAAAAAGAGTGGGAACCCTGAATGCTTTTTATATCGGGACCCAAATTAGAAATTTAGTGCCTTTTACAATAGCACAGCCAAGTGGACTACGGACTCATTCCGGGACCCCCCTCATACACTCCCTCGACCCATTTTGGGTTTCAGAAGCACTGCCTTAACACAAAGGGCAGTAAAATGCTAACACAATAGGAAGGTTAATACGGCTGTGACTCTGTGGCTACAGAGTCCTTAGTTCTGCACAAGTCAGGCGTATTTACACCTACGTTTCACAAATGTTTGTTGCTGCTCTTTACTGCAAGGAAATTACCTCTTATTCCTATTCACAGGCAACCAAACCCCCATGCCTATTGGCATTTATAACCTGGCTTTAGAATCCCGCAGGAATGATTTCTGTTTCTGGCATTAATGAAATGTGTAAAGAGACTACTGGGCAGAGTTATGATACAGGGAGGGCTCTGTTCATAGAAAGCGTTTCTTAGGAGATGGAATATTCCTGCTGGCTCTCAGAACGTGAGATGTTTCCTTGCCGTCTTTTTACAGTGTCGGCACGGGTTCTCGTGCCAAGGGTTTCCGTTGACTGCCAGGGCCAATCCGAGAGAGCCGCAATATCCATCAGCTGCTAGGGCCGATTGGAGAGAGCCGTAATGCCCAGCAGCTGCCAGGTCCAATCAGAGAGAGTCGTAATGCCCATCAGCTGCCAGGGCCAATCAAAGGGATCTCTAATACCTTTTGGTTGCCAGGGCCAATGGGGGAGTCCTGTAACTGGAGCGTTCCTGACGCACAGAATGTAGTAATTAAGGGCTGATCCCCTGGCACAGACTGGGGCTGACTGGCGTCTCCACGGGTAATTATAACCCTGTTTGACACTATGCTGGGGTATTTAGCAGCGTGATGCTTGGAGGGGGGAGGGATGTGATAGGAGAATTTAACTGTGAACCCCTTCTCTGGGGATCTCTATCAGTGACGTCACTGGTGCCCCCCCCCCTCCTGTAGATTTCAGGCGTCATGCACAGCTCAGGGGGCGGGCTGCAGTGTAGTGGGTTAGAGTGCTACACTAGTAACTCAGAGGTTGCAGGATTAAGTCTCAGGTGGGCCATTGGCATCACACCCTTGATCAAAAATAAATTATTTCAGCCACTCGTTTCAGTATAAGTCAATGGTACCAATGCAGTCAAAATAAAGTATCTAAGTGTAGTCGCAATTGGTGCTTTTTCTTCGTTTAATGTTTCCCATTGGGCCAATTTGAGTAAGTTATTGTGTCGTTTGGACAGTTTAAAAAAATATATTTTGTGGACCAATCCGTGACTGTTTGCGGCACTTCCCGGTCACCGCACGTCACTAGCATCTCACGCGCTTAGTGGACGACCAGGACCCGGCCCGGACTGACCATATAAGGGTCCTCCTGCTCCCTACTGTGCAGTCACCGGCTCTCATTTTTATACAACATGGCAGCTTCCACGGCTTCACATCGCTTTCCACAAGCCCATGGAAAGTCAATGGGTGATGTCGCAGTCACTTTGTCCATGTTTCTTCTAGCCTATGCTTTAAACACTGCTACAGTGCTAGTATTCAATTATTTAGTTAGGGCAACGATTGGAATATTTTTGACTGAAGGAATAACAGTATATCAACTACCATGATATACTGTAAACTTTCTGATATTACCATTTCATATTTTACTATCACGGTATACCGCCATACCTTTAATCTGAAGCATGTTCAGTTTATTTATGTCTGTTCAGTATATCTAATCTATATATATTCAAAGGGAAATCTGAGTCTGTCTTGTTGGTAATTAAAATGGGAGACCAAGAGCAGACTTAATGAAAAAGATGTTGCAGACTGTAGGCGGGGGCTGTGTCAGATGAAGATTATTCTGTGCTGGTTCTCTGGGTTCTGGAGGGAAAGGCTCTGCAGGTTCTATTCTGTTTGGGGTTTTATCAGATTAAAAGTGTCTTGCAGTTATTCTGTTTGCTCTGGTTTATTACAAAACTAAAATGCATAATGAGGTCCGTCCCCATGTACTGGGCACAGCGCAGTTTTCCCTGTGTTTGAGTGCATTTTAAAAATGTGTTTTGCTCCACCACCACCCCCCCTAAACCATCATTATTACTTTATCATCATGCTGAAATAAACAACTTAACAGTACAAATATTTAAAGAGGTGATGAAATGGAAAGATTTTTTATCCTTCCACTGTGTGTGTGTGTGTGTGTGTGTGTGTGTGTGTGTGTGTGTGTGTGTGTGTGTGTGTGTACACAGAACCACATCCCTGCACATCTGGATGTTGTGCCTGCGCTGTCTCTTTAACAGACGGAGGCAGTGGAGCGCGCTCAGACCGCTCCCCGTTCAGGGCTTTTTAAGTTCACTCTTTTAAGGCACTGGTGCAGCACAGATCTGCCTGAAGGATTCAGCCCATCTGGCGGCTCACGCTGGTCTGATGGTAAAGCCCTACTGACAGCACTCTGTGTGTCACACTTTCCTCTGGGCTTTGTGATTAGCTGCTTTCCGTATGACCCTGTTAAAACCGTGGAACGCCGTTGGGAACGGGGCGGCGGGGGGTTTATGGACTGCGGACCGCCGTCGGGATGGGGCGGCGGGGGGTTTATGGACTGCGGACCGCCGTCGGGATGGGGCGGGGGTTTATGGACTGCGGACCGCCGTCGGGATGGGGCGGGGGTTTATGGACTGCGGACCGCCGTCGGGATGGGGCGGGGGTTTATGGACTGCGGACCGCCGTCGGGATGGGGCGGGGGTTATGGAGAGCGGACCGCCGTCGGGATGGGGCGGGGGGTTATGGAGAGCGGACCGCCGTCGGGATGGGGCGAGGGGTTATGGACTGCGGACCGCCGTCGGGGCGGGGCGGGGGCTTATGGACTGCGGACCGCCGTCGGGATGGGGCGGGGGGCTATGGAGAGCGGACCGCCGTCGGGATGGGGTGGGGGGTTATGGAGAGCGGACCGCCGTCGGGATGGGACGTGGGGTTATGGAGAGCGGACCGCCGTCGGGATGGGGCGTGGGGTTATGGAGAGCGGACCGCAGTCGGGATGGGGCGTGGGGTTATGGAGAGCGGACCGCCGTCGGGATGGGGCGTGGGGTTATGGAGAGCGGACCGCCGTCGGGATGGGGCGTGGGGTTATGGTCTGCTCCGTAGACATCACGCATTCAGATGCCTCCTCCCTCTGCTGTATGCAGCACTGTGATGTCCTGGCAGTTTTGCTTGCTCAGTAAATTACAGCCCAGTTCCAAACTAACTTACGTGGGAGTCATGCTCTTTAAAAAAACAAATAAATGAAAGCACATCATTATTTTTATCTTTCGCTGACGAGGGAAAAGTATGAGCTCTTTAGTTAACCTTTATTTATACAGGGCAGGCTGAGTGAGCACACATGCTTTTTTACAGCGACGCCCTGTTAATGCCCCCAATTAGCCGAACCTGCATGTCTTTTCACTGTGGGAGGAGACCTGAGTACCCAGAGGAAACCCACGCGGACACGGGGAGAACATACAACACCAGTTCCGGAATGGTCCACGGCTGTCTACCCATAGCTCTGTAGAATTGCTAGCACGATGATGTCCTCACTCGTTTAGGTGGGATGGCATTGACTGAAGGACGCACAATGCATTCCTCCACCTGTTCTGAAAATCACCTCAGTGCTCTGGCGGGGCTTTCAAAATGGCTGCATTTCATTGGTACAATGACGTGTGTGCGGCAGCCATAGCTTCAAAAAAATAAGTTACCAAAGAAAACTGAAGCAGCATTATTACTTGAACTTTGTGGTTTATTATGATGGCTTTTATGAAGTGAGTTTTTTTGAAGGATGCCTCTGGGTTTTGCGGCTGTAAGCGTCGGGGAGAGCATTAGCCGGGTCCATGCGCAGAGAGGATATCTCAGCGGATCTGTGGGGGCATAAAGAGACACACTGCATTCACCCTTCTTTCACGCGAGACCAAGCGTTCCTCTTGCGTATTCTACACTAACACAGTTCCAGTATCCCTCTTTTACCTCTCTCTCCTGTTTGATGGATGAATGGTGGAATTTAGCATCATTCCAGATCCCTGTTACTTAGTTTTTCGTTGCGCATGCCCTGATTCAGGGTGTTGCTGATGGAAAACTCCATCATGTCTCACGCCATAATGTCTCGTCCTCTCATTCAGCTGAATTTGGACTGGTGTTGTAATGGGTAATGGGGTAATGAATTAATTTATTAGCAGAATAACACAGGAGAAAACATTAACAGCTGACCTGAGATTCCTTACGTAAATGATTCCCCTGCTCAGTTAAGTTCTGCCATTTATCAAACCTAATTTATTCTTCTGGCTGTCGCCATGGAGCTTTGAAAGCAAGCGTCCTGCTTCATGAAGACTTAAACACATTTAGCCTTTTCCTAAACTAATCAAAATTCAGTTCTCTTTCATTTTGGTGAATGTTAATGCAGTTTTAAACCAATGGAAAAGTAGATTTTGTTTGTATTGGATTTGGACAGATATACAGGGACCTCAGCTGGCATTTGGTTTCATAGGTCAACAAAGTAGAATTTTGGATTGTGTCACTCACCCGGTCTGCTCCATTTCTAACTGCTAGATAGTTAACACTTTTCCAGATGCATTTCTTATTCGCTTAATGTTTAACTTTTATATTTTGCCATTTAGCAGGCACTCTTGCAGAAGTGTGTGTGTGTGTGTGTGTGTGTGTGTGAGATAAATGGAGAGAGCTGGCGTATGGGTAAAAGTGTGTTTGAGAACGAGAGCTGGCATATCGGGGAAAGGCAGCTCTCGTTTTCTCCCCTTTACCCCTGTTCTAAGCCTACAGTTTCACTTATGTTCTCTATAATGAAAGTGGACGAGGAGAGGGGAACTGTACAGCCATTGGATATGCTTGGATGAAACCAAACCCTTTGCATTACTTCGTACATTACTCTTAATTGCTGTCACCTCAAAGAGACTAACCTTTAGAATAACAAGGCGATGAAGCAGTGGCCATTTTGGCTCTGTATTGCCTCCCAACAGCATGTGCCATTTTGGCTCTGCCTCCCAATAGTCCACGCCAGACGTTCAGCGCAGTGCACGGATGGGTCGTCTGCATGTGCATCATTTGGGTGAAGTTGAAAATGTACTCTGTTCGTGGAGCAGATTGGAGAGGTGGGGTGGGGCGAGTTGGGCTGGAATGCTGTAGGGCGTCTTGCTTGAGGGGTGGTTGGTGGGGCAGGTTTGCTTAAGGGGCGGGGCAGTTCATCCTCCCCTGTCTGCACTGTCAACACAGATCTGTCACAACCTGCCATTCGAGAGGGTTACATGTGACAGATCTCTCAGCTGCAACCTCACTGTCTGCCCGGCTCTCTTGCGGCTGTCTGGGATCGCTCGCAAAACTGTTCACACACACACACACACAGACGCATACAATCACATGCATGCACACACACACACACGCACGTTCACACACACACACACACACACACACACACACACACACACACACACACACGCGCATTCACACACATACACACACACAGAGACACAAATACACAGACATACCTGTAGAGAAACACACACACTAGTCCCAAGTCTGCGATACCTCTGTATTGTAATGTAATACCTCTGATGTGTGCCTTTTCTGGTGCCTTATGTACAGCATTCTGTTTTCCTGTATGGCTTTGTTCCAGCAATCTTTAAATCTGAAAGTTTGATCTGATTGGACATCATGATTGTAACTTCTAATGTATTGGGAAGTCCTTAATAATCAGCTCATTCACAGTGATGGTCTTTAACCTCTGGGTTAATGTGTTCTCAGGACCAGCAAATCCTTAGCTGGAGACTTTTATAATCTATAATCGTATCCCTCCAGAGGAATGTGTGCATCACCAAGTTAATAGGAAGTCCAGTGATTTACAGGATATCTCTCTGGCTGCTTTATCAGAAATATGAAAGCAGTTGCATTATGGGAAGCGTCTATATGAGATCTGGAGTAAGACAGTGCGTCTGCTTTGTTGTCAGGGTTTCACAGCTCAATCAGCTCAGAGACTGCAGCACAAAGCCAAACCGCTGCAAGTTAAAGTGTTAGAAACTTTAAGAGTTTGTGTTCTCCATAGAGATTACGCTATCCGTCTCACACACGAACACTACCCTGTCATTCACACTCAAAAACACACACAAAAACACACATGCACACATAGAGATTACGCTATCCGTCTCACACACGAACACTACCCTGTCATTCACACTCAAAAACACACACAAAAACACACATGCACACATAGAGATTACGCTATCCGTCTCACACACGAGCACTACCCTGTCATTCACACTCAAAAACACACACAAAAACACACATGCACACATAGAGATTACGCTATCCGTCTACACTACCCTGTCATTCACACTCAAAAACACAACTCAAAAACACACACAAAAACACACATGCACACATAGAGATTACGCTATCCGTCTCACACACGAGCACTACCCTGTCATTCACACTCAAAAACACACCCAAAAACTCACATGCACACTGAGATTACGCTATCCGTCTCACACACGAGCACTACCCTGACATTCACAATCAAAAACACACCCAAAAACTCACATGCACACTGAGATTACACTATCCGTCTCACACACGAACACTACCCTGTCATTCACACTCAAAAACACACACAAAAACTCACATGCACACTGAGATTACACTATCCAGCTCACACACAAACACTACACTCACTCACGCATGCATGCATACAGGCAAACAGTCACACACACACACACACACACACACACACACACACACACACACACACACACACTAAAAAACCACCACAGAGAGAGAGAAAAGAAAGAGAGCTGGCATATGGGTGTGTGTCTGTGTGTGTGTGAGAAAGATAGAAAGCTGTAGTGTGAGTGCCCCAGTCTCTGTTTGTGCGTACGTGTGCATGTGAGAGTGTGTGTATGAGTGTGTGACTGTTTGCCTGTATGTATGTATGCGTGAGTGCGTGAGTGCGTGAGTGCGTGCGTGCGTGACTAGTGAGTGAGTAGTCTGTGTGCATGTGAGCTTTTGTGTGTGTTTTTGAGTGAATGACTGAGTGTAGTGTCAGGGGGGAGGTGGGGGCAGAAGGAGAAAGGTTTAATGGAGGCAAACATTAGCTGGCCTGACCAGTTAGAGTCCTGTAAAGAAAGCTCTCTCTTTATAGACAATCGTTTTTACACCTTTTTACACTGTTACAAACAAAAAGAGAGAGATGAAAACCGCTCAAAAAATAAGCGCAAACAAAGAAGTTTACACCCCTCCACTTCCTGATCCGTTTGTCAGTTGGGAGCAGGAGCGCTCTCAGGTTAGCAGTAAACTTGCATCTGGCCTTTTTCCTTACCTTAAAAAGCACGCCAGCTTCTCCTGGCAAACAAAAAGCCTCAAGCTCTCCTTATGAAGGGCAGCTTGCTTGTGAGCTCATTTCAACTAACCTCTTAGGTTTAAAAAATTTTATTTCACCCACACAAACATTGTTGGGTTATTTATAATTTACTTATTAAAGGTTTCATATTGAAAATATAACATTTTAACAGATTTAGTTTTTTAAATTTTATTTACAACTTACAACTAATACCGCTTACTTAAAATAACTCAGTTTGAAGTCTGAAGTGCAGGGGAATACATATTTAGGCCTGGCTTTAATTGAGTTAATCCTGCACACCTGGAGGCAGCACCTGTCCTAATCATACAGGCTGTCGTGGAAATCGTGGCCACGAATGATTTTACATTCTGCGTGCTGTGTGTTTGTGCTCTGAT